>OZ005742.1:209944124-210321624 GCA_963930735.1 Dioctria linearis | reverse complement strand
ACGGACATTCATCTAGGGTATCATTAGAATTGGTCTTAGACCAATTCTAGCTTTTTTACTTGTTTAAATTTTATTTACTATTGCTATAAAAACATCACGTACCAAATTTTAGCTCTCTGCGTGTTTTCGTTGTCAGGTAGTGTCCAAATATATACTAAAAAACAAAATATTTGTATGACAACCCTAGAAGGAGTTTCGTGATTTAAACCATTTTTCACATTGTATTTGCAATTTTATGAAAACGCCGTATACAAAATATCAGCTTTTCAGGTCAAAGCGATCTCAGGCAGTTTTCTAGACTTCGACAACAGCGCCATCTATCGTGCCCAAAACTATCCTATCTTTCAAGCTAGAACCAACCAAACACATTCACAAAATTTCATTGAAATCGGATTGGCGACTTCGGAGATTAGCGTGTACGAACACAGTGACACGGGATTTTTTATATATTAAGATATATGATTTAATATCGTTTGTGAATTTCTTTCGGGACCCATATTTAAATCAGTGCTACGCTATATAATATATGTTGGAATCGAATGCGCATATTGTAATAAGCGTCTGACTCGGAATGGACTTTAAGAAGCAAATTTCAATTTAATTACGCGCATTTAACAATAAATATTTGATTAATTGGAGGTAGAAATTGTATCCATCTTTAAGCTTGAGTTTACTTTCCTTTTGTAGAACCTTCTTCTACAGCACAAAAAACTCCGAGTTTAAAATTAAACATTTATCTATATAGCGGTTATCATGGACTATCTTAACGCTTAAGTCATTCGACTATATTTGAATAAACGTAAATATCTCAGTGGATCAACCAGGTTATGCATTTACATGTACATACAGTGACAAACAAAATTGAACTAACATTAACTGAAATGCAACAATAATGTATAATTTAGAATATAAAAATCTGAAATGTTTCACTGACTCAGTTATGCCAGACGTAATTTAGGAAGACCAATGCGTCTAGTTAGCAATATATAATGGCACTTAATCAATAGATTTTGATGCTTTTGGTCAAGGGAATTTTCCTTTAGTTAGTGCAGTAAAAAATTGTTTAAGTAATTCAATAAAGGTGTTAGCGAAGGAATAATTAAATTTAGTAAATATGAGATCATTTTCTGCAGATGTGAAAAATAATAATGACAAAAATGTATCCACGTGTATTGCCTGTACAAAGACTTAAAAAGGTATTTAGCTCTATCTATTGGCCGTTGGCACTTCATTTTCAATAGACCCCTCTGGACGATTTTTGATGCTTGAAAACGAATTTCTTTTTATTTACCACGACTTAAAAAAACAAAAATTAATTTTCGCTTTTAAGTTATAAAAATCGTAACCAATAGCTCTGTAAAAATCAACTGACAACAGTCATATACATGACACGACTCTATTGGGCCATATGACGATTATGGCGACCAAAGTTCTCTAGGAGCAGACAGGAATAATCCGCAAATGGAGTGCTCAACGTGCCCTTCTAAAAAAAGGATCAGTGAGAATGTATGTATTGAGAAAGGAAAAGTGACTTTTGAAAGTAAAATATTCGCTACAAAATATAAAAAATTATCTGTCTGATAATTAGCATAAACTTTGTATTGGTCAGATTAGACAAAACTTTAACGTTATTGCTTTGACGGATATTTCTGGACAGCAGTAATGGTTGCGATAGAGAAAAAATTGTGATGCTATGGTTGAGCTTTGCTAATCATGTGGGATGTAGGATAGCTACTTAAAATAGAGGGAATTCTAAATCAGCATATATCAAGCAGATTATGAAAACTATTTATAGCTTGCCTACAGTTGAAAATGAAATAATAAAATGCTACGTCCATACATAGGTAAATCTCTTCTCAAACAATTTCACTCCTGGAATGATCAGTACAGAGCCCAGATCTTA
This sequence comes from Dioctria linearis, assembly GCA_963930735.1. NCBI lineage: Eukaryota > Metazoa > Arthropoda > Insecta > Diptera > Asilidae > Dioctria > Dioctria linearis. Next base: position 210,319,721 of record OZ005742.1, on the reverse strand, counting down.
ATCCAATAGAGAATTTATGGACTTACCTATAAGAAAAACTTTCGTAATTGATATTGATACCCCTCTATTGTTATTCGACAGTTTAACAATAGGTACACATTATTTTGGATTACGTAGCGAAAATTGTTACTTTCATTCAAAAGGCATTTAGACAATATATTGAACTCCATAGGGATTTTTTTTTTAAATATTATTTAAAAAAATTTCAATCGGGTGGGAACTGAGCCTTATGAGTTTGTTTTCATATTAACCATAATGAAAAGAATATATTTTTACCTTTATTATTTATGTATTAGAAGGTGCTACTTTTATAAAAAATTATTTTGAATATTTTTCAAAAATACAATCATTAATTAGTTAAGTTTTGTATGTATGTTTGTATAAAATTTTGTATGTGTTAAAATCTTACTGAAACTTGAATTCACTCAATACTGAACACTTTAATTTTGTTCCTTGTTTTCTGATTCTACCGGATTATAGAGCGTTTCGCCTGATTTAGTTCTCGGCTTAAATGACGTGAATCCAAATGCAAGAAATCGAAGATCTAATTTTCAGAGGTGTTCAAATACGGTCAACATAGTCCCCATTAATCACATATATAAGGGGAACAAAATGTTTAATTAGCAGAAAATATACAGAAATCATTCTACGACTGCACTTGTAGATTCCAGACAGAAAACGGTAGAACTACTAGGTCAGGGTTTTTTACTTAGCATTATTATCATCTATTAACGAAACTATACGTTATCCAGTTCACTTGCGAGTAAAGCATTCGCTGCTCGTCTTGATCCCTTGAGTAAAGCTTTTGCGCTCAAAACCTTCGTATTGGAGTAAATGCATTGGCCGTTCTACACCCATAAATTGGAGCTGCTCCCAGTAAAGCGACACCCAATGTAAACAAAGAAATTACTATAATATTATAGTTTCTCTTAGCCTCTTGCACCATCCATACATCGGCCTTCTAGGTCTACTGTTATTTGATTCAGTCGGCTTATCTATTGCACGATTCTAAAGCGCGAGTGTAAAAATACTCTGTATTATTATTATTATTATTTATTTATTCTGTTGTCAGATTATTTATTACTATTCTTCATATATGGAGATTTTATTGCTTAAAAGTTTTTCCAATTTCAAAGGCCGATGAAACATCACGTGTTTAGATAGGCACAATAATTTGTACAATTATTTTGAAGGAGAGAATTAATTAATTGACAGAAAAGAATAAAACTTTTAATTGATGATATTGATGATAAATAAAATATTATTTACAGATTTTAATAAATATGCATAGGTTAACAATTAAGTTTTATACTGAATCATTACCATTCCTACTATGTATATGTTGCTACAGTCCATTCATTCGTTTATAATTTAGCCAATAGGCGGCAATAAGCGATACTAACTATACGATTTCAATAAAATCTCTTTCAATTTAACAGTATTCGTACAAATTTAAAAGTTTTACTATACAATTAGATGATAAAAATAAATAATATTATTATATATGTATATGTATGTGTATGCGTATGTATAGTATGCATAATATAATGATTTCACTCTATAGCGAACTATTCTAATTCTAACATTCATCATAAGTTTCTAGATTTTTCACAAATAAATACATTTTCGAATTAAACGCTTCCTCAACTACTACAACTACATATACAATTATATCACTTATGTTTTTGCCTATGATTATAAAAGAATATTAATTAATAATTATAATAAAAAATAAAATATTCGGATCTCCACCCCCCCCCCCCCCCCCTTGATTAATGGAACGTTATAAAATTTAGGGTAAAATACGTCGTTTATTAATAATAGAAAAACGCTCACTTAACAATAATTATTTAGAGAGTCAAGTCAATTGCATAAAAAAATTGATTTTTACAAAATTATATTTGAAATAGAACAAAAAAACAAAGGAAGTTTTTTGATGAGAACTTCTACTTACACATACATTCATACAAACATCTCTTTTTATATTTTACTTCACATGTTTTAAATACTTTTTTTTTATAATAACTTTTATTTTACACCTAAAGGATTTTTTTAGAATTTGCTAGTCTAGAGGTTTACAAATCTGTACTTTTGATGATTGTTTTTTATTGTTTTTTTTTTTTTGTTTCCGAGAGATTTTTGTGACAATACATATATTTTTTTATTTCATCACTTTTAATTATAATTTAATTCATTTTTATTTTCGCTGAAGTTTTAGATATATTTATGTATAATATATATGTATATATTTTTCAAAGGAATGTTTTGACCTCTTAGGCGAAAAACTCTTGCTTTCCCGTCATTTGGTATGATGCCTCTTCCATTTTGTACATTTCGATAAGCTGAAAAAAAGCAAATATGGGAATGATTAAAGTAGAATTATTATATGAAGTTTGTGTTATTATTAGAGGCGTTTACAAATAAGACTTTTCTAAAAAAGCTTGTAAAATTCTACTACTTAAATTAGGTTTGATAAAAAATTCGCGGGATTTTGTCTTTCCCAAAAACCTTTATTCATCAATATTAATTTAGTTCCGTTATGTCCTCTTATCAGATATAATACACTTGTGCCAGCGCTTTTTCCAATCTTCGAAGTACCTACTTCTGGAACGCAATTTTCGGTATGGCGTTTAGCTCATTCGGCGATTTTTTCCTTATTCTTCTATTAGTAACTCGTCGTCTTTTCATTTTTATTTTGTTTTATCTTGGGGAATAGCGCAAGAATTTGAATGGATCCATGTCCGGCAAATACTGAGGCATCGTAATGGTGTTGTTTTTCTGCAAAAATTCACGAAGAAGTTGTAAAATGTAAGCAGGAAGATTATCGGGTGCAATTGTCATTAGTTTTTCTCCGCACAATCCCGGAAGTTTCTTTTCGGATTGGTTCATGAAAAAGGTGCAGAATTTTCAGGTAGTACTATAGTCATATATAGGGACTAAATAAGGCCTTTGCCTGGTGGGGTAGCTGTGATTTTTATATATGGTATTTAGTTCCGGGCCCCGATGAAAAATCCAAATTTTCACCCTTGGTTAGGGGCGGGGGAATTATGCGCGGCCGCAATCTTGGAGTAAAAGTACAAGAAAATTGGTTTTTTTCAAAATAATTCTTCAACGGTTGATCTTATGACAAAAATGACTGATACAAATTTGAAGAAGACTTTTTTGTAAGTGGGTGTGTTTAACGAAACGTGAACATTCTTCCAAAAAAATTTATACGTAGTACCTATCCCTTATACAGGGTGTTTCGTCCATGGTGTTCCATATGATAAGAGGTGATAGGTGACTACTATCAAACAAAAAATTCCGTTGGAAGTGAGGTGGCGGGATGTCAATCGTGTCGGAGTTACAGGGTGAATAAGAAAATATGCTATTCTTTCACAAAATACCCTGTATCTTAAAAAGTACAAGGTGTACGGCCACTTACAGAACTCATTATGTGCAATGACTGCTTTACCAGCCCCGTACTCCTATCCTGTTAGGAGTTACGGTGTCTTACCTTTTTATTGACTTTTACCTCTTTTTTTTACACAAAGGTGCTTAATGTAATTTTTTGTATAAAACCAATAAACGTTGGACTCTCCTCTTAAGTTTGACCTATTACAACTACAATGTGCTAACTGTAGCCGTTAAAGAGGAGCTATTAGCTGACCTGAATAGGTCATACCGAAATTACACGATATTTTTGTAAATTGACGTGTTTTATAAAAACAGTAAACTGTGGACTCTCCTATTTTATTTGTCCTATTACACTCTATTATTAGCTCTTAACCTATTCTCAAAACTGTTCTCAAGTCTATTTTCAAAGATAATTTGTTCCCTTAGTGAAACAAATTATCTTTGAAAATAGACTTGAGAACAGCTTTGAGAATAGGTTAAGAGCTAATAATAGGGTGTAATAGGACAAATAAAATAGGAGAGTCCACAGTTTACTGTTTTTATAAATAAAAAAAAAATTACGTTAAGCACGTCTTTGTAAAAAAAGAGGTCGAAGTCATTAAAAAGGTAAGATAATCCGAAATTCTTAGTTTAGATCACCATTGCTCCTGTGTAAGCGATGGTACATCTTTTACTTTTTAAGATAAGAAAACTGTAACTACGAAACGGTTGAGAGCCCCCCCCCCCCCAACATGGATGCAACACCTAGCATAACGGGTTCTATACGGATAATTTGTTTTGGAACATTCACGTTTCCGCCGCTGGAACGAAGCTCGTTACACATCAGACTTACAAAAAAAGTGTTCACACAAAAATGTATTGAATTTAATCTTGTTCAAATTTGTATCAGCCATTTGAGTCGTCGATCAACAGTTGAGGAATTATTTTGAAAAAAAAACTATTTTTTTTCCTTTAATATAAGGTGTCGGACTGCGCGACCCCCCACCCCTGAAAGCTTTTGCGATTTCATCGGAGCCCGGAACTAAATAACATATATATAAATCACAACTACCCCACCTTTTGTAGGGCAAAAACCCCCATTGGCTGAACTAGTACTTATTGATCGTACTTAGTGGCAAGAATTTATGCTACACAATGCCGTTGAAATTCACATTCGTACGAACTTGACAACCTTCAGTCTTGGCTCTTTAGGAGGCTTCTATTGGGATGTCCGTACACCTATGTTTCATCAAAAGTTATGACCAGTTTGAGCAGTCCTGGGACGCGTTCATGAAGTCGGCTGCAGCCACAGCCGCAACCACAGCTGCAGCCAGTCATAGCTATCTCGCAGCCAGGTATAGCTACGTGTAGCTTTTCTTGACTTTATGAACGAATTTAGCCATTGCCAAGCGCCAGAAATGTCATCATTTGTGTATGAGTTATATTTCATGTAAATTAAGATTTTATTTACTATACATTGTACATATATAATTAGAAAAAAAATTATTACCTGCTTTGTTAATTAAATCAATAAATGGCTCCCCAAGCTCATTCAAATATATTGTTACATTTGCCGAACGACAAACAAAAATGTCAAATGTAATGCGTTTGTGTTAGTTAGCTATGCTGGGTAGCACTCTCAAGTCGGTACTGGCTGCAGTCTGCTACGAGACCGGCTACTATGATTTTCCGAACGCCAGGAACTGTCATTTAGCTAAGTCAAAAAACTAGCTGTTGCATTTCCGAACGACGATAGCCACATCCGCAGCTACCATAGCCGACTGCAGCCTACTTTATGAACGCGTCCCCAGATCGGCGTTGTTGACTGTCAATCGGTAACTCCTGAGCAATGTCCATTTGGAACTGCTTTTGGTTGAAATTCAATAATTTTGGAAAAAAATTTTGCTGTGCACGTTTCATGCTCAAAACATCCGAAAAAATTGCCAACATCACAGGGATTTAGCAATTGTCCATAATCATTAACTTCATTTTTTTACATCGCATTGGTTGTTGATGTGTTGGGTCGTCCAGAGGTCTCGCGTAATCTTCAACGTCTTCCTGGCTAGTTGTAAACTTGTTTTATTCATAGAAAGCTCGCCAAAAATAACATTCAATATTTTCAATATGGTGCTGCATTTTTTTTCTTTCTTAAATGATAATTGAAAGAAAATTCGTTGTTTCACTCTACAAGTAAAAACTCGTGTAACCTTTTTGACAGTCACAAATCAAGATACGTAAGGGATAAACGTGTACCAACACAAGAACAAAAAATGCTGGTAACTTGACTTTTTAACCCGAAAAATTCAAAAACTCCGCGTATTTTTTATCACACTTCCTAGTCCTAAACCAGCTAGAATTTAAAGCAATATGCAATAGTAAAATCAAAAGAATAATGGTGTATTACTATGAAAAGATGAAAGATTAAAGTGATGGGGTAATTTTTTCTCTGACGTCTACACTTTTTAATTTAACTTATTGTGTACTTTTAATTTGTAGGAGAAGGATAAGCTTGCTACACTAGTGAGCGATGGAGGTAGAAATAGTAGCGAAAATGGAAGCAGAAGACTGATAAGCATATTGATAACTTTTTTCAGAAGAAAGCAAGATCAGTTAAGCTCCCATCAAAAATATAGTCATGACAAATCATGCATTTCTACTCCTATTCCTTTGAATGTGACTCAAATTGCAAGCTATCACTCTCAGTCAATTACTTCACCCGTGACAGAATCGGTTGCGTCACATCTATTTCTACAATCTTCGCACGAGAAAGAGAATCTGGATATGAGTCCTTAATGTCTGTCCACTCTGAGATCGATCGACATTGATATGGATAATATTATCGACAGGGTGTCTCAGATAGATATGCTAATAATAGTTGGGGTTGAGATAAGCATGAAATTGTTGTAGAAAAGAGGAGTATGGGTAGGAGGAGCAAGTTTCCTATAATCAACCTTTGAAAGATGTATACATCCTATGATGTTCACTGAAGCTTTTCAATAATTCAAAGCTTTTTCTGAAGACTTTGTGATCTTAAGTTCGATATAAAAATCGTGTGTTTTTTTTATCAAAATATGTAGGTGAATCAAAAAATATTCGAACTGCTCCTGTGATTTTTATACCGAGTAGTGATTTGCAGTGCAGTTAAAAAGTATCTTCTTGCGTCGTGTATAAATTCTGAGAAATTTTATTTTTCGTAGTGTTTTTATTTCTGTCTATTGAGTGTTTTCAGTTTTTTTTTAGAGAATAATTATATGTATTATTAGAAAACTTAAAATTATAAATCTGTTTTTGGGAAAATGGAACTGGAGCAGACACGAATGGATGCTGTTCTTAGTTTTTTAAAACTGATTGTAGAAAATTCATATTTAATTTTTTCTCACGAATTGTTATGGGGATGAATGATGTGGGCTTCTCAGTATAGCCCAGAAAGCAAAATTAAGTTCAAGTAGTGGTTACCAAGAAGAAAATTGGCGCAACAGACCTTTTGTTTGCTGAAAGATCGACCGTCGCCGGCAAAGTGATGGTAACTGCTTTCTGGGGAAGAAGTGATGCTGGTAGATTTTTGTGGAAGCAAAGAAGGCAATCACAGCATCATACGATTACCAGAAAAAAAAACGCCCCGAAATTTTTATCCACTATGATAAAAGGACTACTAGCATGTCATTTTTCAAGAAAACTTCGTGGAATTTCGAGGGAATTTTAATTCACTCACTACCGTGCATTCCAAGGGTACTTATTGATAAACCCACGAACGCTATTATGGTATAGTTAACGGATTTTTTGGTATTTTTTCAGGGAAACACCGATCGTTTTTGTTTTGAAAATAGATTTTTTATTTTAAAAATACCAAAAAATCCGTCATCTATATCAACCCGATCAAAAACGGAAAAAATCAGCTGTAAAATCAGCTGTAAACTCATTGGTATAGTTTACGAAAATGAATCATATAGAGAAGGTTTGGAAAGATGGCATCATCATAAAAGTAAAAGTGCCTCGGTGCTTTTATGAGGTATTTGACATTAGAAAGTTGACTGAATATCACTTTCTGCAATAAAGGCTGAGTTTATATACAGTACTGTCATGATTTCGCGTGTGTAAATAACCGCTGATATAAAACTACACCATGGTACCGCAACCACCACCCTGAACAAACGTTTTGATGTTCATCGACTGCCGAAGAAGAAGAAGAACCGCCGCCGACATAGTTAAGAATCGCTGCCGTGTTTAGTCAAAGTTTAGCGCTTAAGGGTAGTTTAGACGGTGTAGTTTTTGCGCGCCGCGCACGAAAATGGTGAGAGTGGGAGATGAGCGGAGATGGGGGAGGGCGCGCACAGAACAGCGACTGAGCATCGAGCGAGCATCGAGCACGATCATGAAGTTTTTATCAATTCCTCTTTCACTTGTTTTCTATTCATACGGGGGAGTTCAGAAAAATTGTTATTTTCAGCAGTTCCTCTTTCGCATGTTTTTGCATTCGGGGGAGTTCAGGAAATTTTTTTTAACATCAGCTGATCATTCAAAGATGTCGTTGAAAAATATTATGTGCAATTGTTAATCCGGGATGCTCATTTATTGAAGTGTGGACCATTGATGTGTGATTGTTCTGTGATTTAAATTCGGGATTTTAATTTGTGAAAGCTTAAAACAATTACAGTGAAAATATTGTTTGATTTTGTTTGTTTTTAAATTGAGATTTTTTTTTAAAGTTTTGTGTAAAAAAAATATAATGAGCGTAAGGTGGGACCGCCAATTAGTGGAAAAACTGTTAGTGTGTTATCAAAACTTTGAAAACTTGTATAACACTAAACACAAAGACTATATAAAAAGAGACAAGACAGAGAGAGAAATCCCTTGAAATAATTTGCAGTGAGCTGCAAAAAAGCAACAGCGCAATTACGGTGCACCACCTACGCAATAAAATAGAAATATTGCGTGGACAGTAATAAATAATATATTTATAATTAGAGTTTTGAATGCTATTATTATATGCGCAAGATATTTACTAAAAATATTAAAAATATTAAAAAAAATATTTACTAAAAATTATTTGGACTTTTTAGTTAACGTGAACGCCACCCAGAGAAGAATGTCAAAGACGACGAAATAAGCGATTAAAGAACTGCTCTTGTTTTCGTGCGCGCCGTGCAAAAACTATACCGTGTTAACGCACAGCAAGTTTTTCCCTTCTTGAACAAAAAAGAATAACCGATCACGCGACGCAAAAACTACACCGTCTAAACCAGCCCTATTCATTAAATACCTAACGTTTTTGGAAAATTTCATAGATATTCGTTGTTTAACATTGCGCGTGTGCTTCCATTTAAAAATAAAATATGTTCGCGATGGATTTTGTGAAACTTGATAAACTGAACGCTGTTCAACTAAGGGAACAATTACGAGAAAAAGGGATGCAGACGTCCGAAACGAAAGCGGAATTACGAGCTCATTTACTGACACATTTGACATAAAATAAACACAGAAATAAACATCGAAATTAGTAATTTGGACGAAATTGAAAGGCTGATCAAAATAATCTCTGAGAATACAACACAGTCACAATAACTGAATGTGACAGCTGCTTCCTTCACGCCGCCTACAGCAACCGTTTCGTTCATGACTAGTGCTGTCAAGTCGACAGCAAGATATATTAAAAATCATTCTTTCATTAGTATTGTTTTTCCTCAAATTACAAACACGAAAGTTGTGCGGACGGTACATCACCGACAAGACTCAAATCGCAGCTCCATTAATGAGTCAACAATTACATGACTCTGGAGTTCTTGTCTAACTTCCTACTGTTGGATTTACTACCACGAATAATTTATTTAAACATGTACGCGAAATTATTGAAGTACTACCAGAGTTTGATCCTTCGTCGAAATTATCACTTTCTGCGTTTCAGTTTTTTAATAGAATAGATAAATTACTTGATGTTTACCAATGCGGCGAACGTACGTTGATATTTGCAGCACAAGCTCGCCTCAGAGCGGCAGCCAAATTGTGGAACGATAGCCTCATCTATATATTCGGAACATGGATAGAGTTTGCAAAGGCACTTGCGTTTGAATTTCCATCTAAAAAAATTAAGCGGAAGTACACATACAATTAAGTAAAAGTTATTAGACGAGTAGATGAAACCATCGGAAGCTATCATTATCGCGTGTGTAATAAAATACATACGAAATAGAGTTAGGAATTCTGCATTGCAGAATTCAATCGCTGGGATAGAATTTCAGACTACAAACTCGTACTTTAACTGGCATGTTACGATACGAAAATATAGTATCGCTATTAAAAGTTTCGGATTTCCACAGAAATCATCAGGTTTGGGACCAGATAATCAAAATTTTAAATCGAAGAAAATCAGAACAATGTCCGAGAGAGATAGTGACTGTATACTCTGCTATAATTGTTTTGAAAGGGGCCTTGTATCAATTGACTGCCCGAAGGCCCAACGCAGGATGCGATGCCAGAAATGCTTAAGGACAAATCAGAAAACTGACAATTGTACGAACACGACTGTCAAAAAGCAACAGCGGAAACAAGACGAGAGTATTCATCAAATACAAACGAATAAAAATAAAAACACAATTACAAAACAAATAACAGTTTGTGGCCACGAACTCGTGTGCTTCATTAGTGTTGAATCATTAGCAGTTGAATCTTGTTGTTTTGTTTTTTATATTATTAAGACAAGCTCAGGGGATACCCTATGATGCAAAGCACAGCATGGCAGGAAGGAGATAGAGAAAGGATTAGGGGATATGAGGAGAGTTGCGGAGGTGCCGATGTATGTCGCCCTTAAGCTTCTGCAGATTGTATGCCAGAGGCAAAACAGAAGAAGATGGTAAACTGTTCCACATTCGCACAGTGCGGGATAAAAAAGCACCACGGAATTTTACTGTACGGCCGAAAGTAATTTGAAGGGTAAAAGTATGTGCGCAGTTTGTAGGGCGAGTATTGCGTGCAGGAATCATTCTACAAGGGAGTTAACTAGATATTTCATCAGAACATTGACCATGCATGTAGCGATAAGGGAGCGAAAGGCATCCAACATTGCAGCGATACTCGAGTGTGTAGATATGACAAGTTATTGCCACATTACAACGGGATTGAAGGCTCTATTTTGGGCAATATCCAATGAAGCTGTGCGACCAGCCACAGCCCATATATGGAAATTGTATTCCATTCTAGGTCTAATCCAGGACATGTAGAGGAGCGCTAAATGTGACGGGCTGAAATATTTCATACACCTTTTCTGAAATCCAGATATCTTTTCAGTTACTGGAAATATTAATGCCAAGAATGCTTAGTGACGGTGAATCAGAATAAATTGTAAATTCAATTTTATTTATTTTTCCCGCGGACGGGAATCGAATTGTGCGCTTTCACTGGTTAATGCCAGCTGAAAGCAAACGTGGCTTAGTAGGCTAGTTACAAATTTGATAAATGCCTGAGAGAAAATCATCTGTCTCGTTAGCTCAGTGGTAAGAGCAGACGCCCGACAAGCGGAAGGTCCCGGTTTCAAACCCCGGACGAGGCGGTTGTTTTTTTTCTTGTATTTATAAATTTGATTTAGAATCGTTAAAAATAAAAGTTCTTAAAATTCTTCTTTCTACATCATTGACCGATTCTAACAAGTGTAGGTTCGATTCCCGTCCGCGGGAAAAAAACGAAAACAAAAACTAAGATGTGTTGAATTTTTGTTCCATTATTAAATAAAATCATTAAATCGTAAATAAATAAATTAACTAGTTATTAAATACTGTGGCATTATTTAAAACTTACAATTTTCACTCTCAATTTCAATGTTTTGCAAAAATAAATTGCCTCAACTGCAGCTGTCAAGGTGTGGCGCGTCTCAAGTTAAAATATTTTCAACTTTAAGCAACGCGACCAGCATTAGCAACACCCTTAAGGCGAAAACCCGCGTCATTTAGACTTCAATAGAATATACGTATTTAAGTTCGTGTAGAGCAATGTTCTACTTTTAATGCGCGGCAGACGCTTTGACAGTTCTTTTGATTGATTTTAAACTGTTTATATGCTTAGTAAGCTGCAAATTCAAGAGCTGGCACATCTAATAACTCTGATATATCCACTATTTCACTTTTAAATAATAAGTCAAGCGTTTCTATCACTTTTTCTTTTTATAAATAAATCGCAAGAGTACCAACGCGACGCGTCCATTGGGACTTGCTCAAATCCAACGCGAGTCTGCCGCATGGAACTGTCAAAAAGACGCGACCCCTGCCGCGTTCATTGGGTTTTCACCATTAGCGACAAACTGTACCTGCGCTTGAGTACTTTCATACATCTAACTTTTGACAGGTTTAGCATCAGCGTCCGCAACTCGCGACAGCGTCACATTGTAACTCATGCCCAATTCAGAATCGGCGCAGCATGCAGAAGCTGTGATGCAAGGTTTGATATCATGGAATCATATGGCGCAATTCGCAATCGATGCAGCATGCATCATGATGCAAGAGTTTGGAAATTTTCAATTTTTGATGCATGCTGCAACAGTTCTGCCAACATACTGAGGTAAAAATAAATTTCAAATCTTATTTAACTCTCATATTTACTCCGGATCTATTTAAGAAAAAAACGACTAAATTAAAATTATGCACAAAAGAAAAACGCGGTATTAAGGTGTTATGTTTGTAAATAAATGTGAATTATAAAAAAAGCTAGCATTACGAAGTTTCCTATACTGCTTGCTGCGCCGATTGTGAATTGATCGGCACAATCTTTGCAGCATGCTTCGTTGATGCATGCTGCGTCAATTCTGAATTGGCCTTCAGCCTTAAGGCTGAAACAGATTACACTTTAGTGCGCGGCGCGACAACGTGGCAAAATGTTAGAGAACATGTGTTTCCTATTGTGCATCACGCATTGAACGCGGCGCGACAGCGCGGCGAAAATTTTTGCCGCGTAGTCATTTCTAATCCTAAATTTGCTGCTCACTTTCAGTGGTACCAACAAAAACATTATGTTTGGGGTAGGCAACTTCTCATGAAAATCTGTAGTACCAATATAAGAGCGCTGTATCTACACTGCTGCGCTCTTATTGCAATCTGTGACACAGCGCGGCGGAACAATTTCACCGTTCATTTTGCCGCGATGTCGCGCCGCGCACTAAAGTGTAATCTGTTTCAGCCTTTAAGAATCGCCGCCGTGTTTGGTCGAAGTTCATTCTTGACAGTCAGTAGTATGTTGGACCTTGGAGTATAAAGGCTGAACTGCAATAGAAGTAAATAAGTTTACGAAATTAAACGAGACTGAGGTTTACTTACGAAAAATTGATATTTTTAGCCTAAATATATATCACATTCCGTAAGAGTTATTATCTTGATATTTAATGTTTTCAATTTTAAAAAGTGGTAAAAGTGAAAAAATTGATAAATGGAAGTTGATGTAATTGAAGATTTGTGCCTTCTATTAATTCGCAGTAACATTTTTATTCCATTTTAATTTTTACATTGCACTTTTAATAATTTAATTGTTTGGACACATCGCGTTCTTACTGAATGAGCGATTCTTAGCGCACTATACTTATGGTTAGTTAAAGTTAATTTGTGTACGCCTGATAAATTAAAGGGCGCGTCCGCATTTACGTAAGTAAATGTACTTACGTACACTTCTATTGTAGTTCAGCAGAGGCATTCTCGAAAGGATATGCAGTAAGAATTTATCTCTTGAAAAGCTAAATCGAACTAAAAAAAGACCAAAACTTAAACAGAGAAGGAATTCTTTTTAAATACATAAATAAAAAAAGATGAAAACTATACTGAAAAGGAAAAAAAATCTAAAGCAATGATTACATATTACTCGCTGTGGATTTATTGCTAAAGTACTGTCTCTATACTGGCAACAGTTGATTCCTGGACTTCTAGTACCTTTTGCACATCATTGCTTAGTTCCTCCACTTGCTTCTTGTGATTAACTGTTAGTTTCTCCTTTTCTCGACCCTGTTTGATGGCTATTGTCTGAAAGTAAAGGGAGGAAACAAACATTTTTAAAATCAGTTTTAATTATTGTGTGCGCGATATAATTTTACCTTCTTCTCTTCCATGAACCTCTTAATGTTATTTTGTTTCTTCTCTCGAAGACGTTTATCTTTTTGATTCTTTGTTTTGAGAGTTTTGTCATTTGCAACTTCTTTGGCAGTTTCTACCATGACCTTTGCTTGTTTTGCGTTCAATTCTTTGACGTCCCTATTGATGGAAATAAGTGATAAGAAAAATGTTGTACTAATAATTGATAAATATGGGGTGTGTTCACCGACAGAAAAAAAGCGTGCAAAAAGTTACTTTTTGTCACTACCAAACGCTTTCGTGCGTTCACTGAATACGAAAAATGACAGATAAACGCTACTGAAACAATTTTTTTCAAGGCAGAACTACAATAGAAGTAAATAACTTTACAAAATTAAACGAGATTGAGGTTTACTTATGAAAAGTTGATATTTTTATTATTTTTTTCACATTCCGTAAGAATCATTATCTTGAAATTTAATGTTTTCAATGGAAGTTGATGTAATTGAAGATTTGTGTCTTCCATTAATTGGCAGTGCACTTATGACATTTTATGTGTTATATTTTAAAAAGTGGTAAAAGTAAAAAAATTATTAAATGGAAATTGATTTAATTGTACATTTGTGCTTTCTATTAATTCGCAGTACCATTTTTAATCCATTTTAATTTTTACATTGCCCTTTTAATCATTTAGTAATAATTTAATTGTTTGGACACATCGCGTTCTTACGGAATGAACGATTCTTAGCGCACTGTACTTAGAGAAAATTGGATATTTAAACTTAACGAAAGTTCCACTCACACGAGTTAAAGTTAATTTGTGTACGTCTGTTAAATTAAAGGGCGCGTACGCTTTACGTAAGTAAATGTACTTAAGTACACTTCTATTGTAGTTGAGCCCACTTTCTTCTGCGTTCACTGAGTCGACTGAGACTGACTTCTAGCGTGTTACCTTTCACTATCGTATTTTGGATAGTGAAATGTAGCGGAGTGATGTGTTGCCATGGATACGAATGGAAGGAAGACAATAACATAGCAACTTTAGAGATTATCGTATACAGATCGAGCCTTTATTATAAAGGCTGTTCAAGCATAAAAAAAAGGAAATAATAATTTGATTATAAGATATCATAATTCACCAGCAGTTGGTCGGTCAGTCACCCTGCACGTAATTAATGTAAATTCACCTTTGCTTTTCGCTTACTAAGCAGTTGCACTTATTGTTCAAATAAATATTTTTGTAGTACGGTGATCTGACTGTTGTTGCAACATTGAATGTAAGTAAAAAATTATTTGTAAGTCAGCAGTTATTGCTGACAATGAATATTGATTATTTGTTTCCGTTTTATTTTACTAATTTGTTATATTTATATAGGTGGAACATTTGTATGAATAAAAGTTCAGTTTTTATTACAATCTAATCGGCTGTAGTTGTATTCTGCTCAAATCCTCTATCCAATCCTATCCCAGTACTGGAATCAGTGAAACCTCATTTCAGCACGAGAGTTTTTTTTACATACTTGACTATGCGTTTTCTAAGTTCAAGTAATCCTCAATACAGAATTAGTGTTTCCTAATTTTCTGAACATTTTTTGGTGACCCTGTTAAAGATAGAGCACTATTCAAAAGAAGATTGTGTTTACCTTGTGCAGTGAATAGAAAAACGAACATTTGTGTCAAGTTAAGAGTTAATCATGGAAGCCTTAGCGGTCAATCAAACGCAACTTGGGAAAGACATTGAAAAACTAGCAAACGAGTACCGAAGCGAATCTCTGGACAAGAAGAGTCTTCAATACTTTCAAGCTAAACTTGAAGCATTAGAAAATTTGTGGACCAAATTTGAAGCAAACGATGATCAAATTAGAGATCTATACGATGAATCAACTGTCGGTCACCCATATTTTGCTAATGATTATTATCAAATAGTAAAAAAGGGATATGATGACTTCAAAATCGAATTAACAACAGTAATTAATCATGCAAGTTCAAGCACATCCAAAGGTGCAATAACAAAATCCGTGCAAGGGGAAAAATCCACTTTAAAGCTAAAAACTCATGAGAATTTTCAAAAATCACGGGCAAATAGCAATACTAACTGTACGGACATAGGAAATGGCGACGTCATTATCCATCTGCTACGAAGACAAAAGAGCGTAATGACTACGCTCACAAATATTATTGCTGGCATTAAAATCAGTAAAGATCAAACCAAACAATATTACGATTTGAACAGAAGCACAATAACAAATTATTGGGAACAAATAGAAGACAACAATAAATGCATCTGGGAAAATACAGATGATATTACGCGTTGCGGATATAATACGAATGAATATTTTCAACTTCAAGAGAAGGTGCATGAGATATTAATCAAAATCAATGAAGATATAGAAGATAACATAAATACAAGCTCGACCGTGCCTACTAATCAATCGAGCTTACAACTTCCGAAAGTAACCCTACCCAAGTTCGATGGGGATTACTTAAAGTGGCAGAAATTTTTTGGTCTGTTTTCACAATTGGTTCTTAATCAACCAATACGGAACTCACAGAAAATGTGGTACCTCAAGATGAACCTCTCAGGTGAAGCTGAAAAATTAATCAGACATCTTCCATTGACAGAAAACAGCTATGCAATTGCATGGGATATGTTACAGAATAGATATCAAAACAAAAGATTGTTAGTAACAGCGCTCTTAGAGAAATTAATGGCACAACCTCAGATTACACCAGAATCTGCTTCAGCTTTAACAAATCTGCATGATACTACAAAAGAATGTCTCTTTACTCTACAAAACATGGGACTTTCAGTAAAGGAGCATTGGAACCTAATCATCATTCACATTCTAGTGAAAAAATTGGATAAAAACACGCATGCATTATTCGAACAATCATTGTCATCGCACAAGATTTACAGTCAGTAGAAAAGTTGCTGAGCTTTCTAGAAAAGCGGTTTCAAGCACTAGAAACCTTGGGCCAAAAATCATTGATTTCAAAGTATCCACAGAAATCAAGCAAGCCCTCTGTCTTCATTACCAACCAAACTAACAAGACAAATAAAATTGAATGTGTTGTATGCAAGAAGAATCATCCAATATACTTCTGCGAAAATTTCTTGAGAATGCAAGCATTCGAGTGTCAAGAAAAGGTTAAAGAACTAAATCTTTGCCTAAATTGCCTTAAGAGTGGTCACAATCTCAGTCAGTGCAGGTCAAGAGGTTGCCAAAAATGCAACCAAAGGCATAACACGTTGCTCCATTATGAAACAAATCAGCACGCTGGCACTCAGATTATGAAGCCATCTAATAGTCAGGCAACGACAGCAATCAATTTAGCAGCTCAAACTCGGGACGCTTACGCTGGATACGTATTTCTGGGAACAGCTCTTGCAAACGTCATCGACAAGGATGGAAAATCAATACAATGCAGATTGTTATTAGATTCCCGGTCGCAATTGAATTTTATTTCGGATAAATTTTGAAAAAGGTTAAGATTATCAGACGACAAGGTGAATTTGAATATATCGGGTATTGGTGATTCAAGAGTTAAAATAAACAATAGACTTAACATTACGTTAAAGTCCAAAGTCAGTGATTATGCAACTCAACTGGAAGTTTTTGTGATCAAGGAAATTTCAACGCACCAGCCGCAGCAACACATAAATATTGACAGTTGGGATATTCCAAGCAACATGTCTTTAGCAGACCCACATTTCAATTTACCTCAAAAGATTGACATCCTTTTGGGGGCAGAAATGTATGGGGAAATAATGAGGAATGGTCAACTCAGAATAAATGAGCTCCTGCCAACGCTACAAAACACCACATTAGGTTGAATAGTTCTAGGCAAGGTATCAAGTGTTGATTATATAACACCATTTTGTGGAATCACAAATGCTGATCTAGAGACACAATTGCAACGGTTTTGGGAATTAGAACAGTGCCCGAACAAACCAATGATGTCATCATCTGACCAAAAATGTCAGGAATATTTTGAATCAACAGTGAGTCGAACTGCTGAAGGACGATTCATTGTAAATCTGCCAATCCTGACCGATCCAAAATTGTTAGGTGAATCAAAGCAATTGGCCTTCAAACGATTAATAAGCATCGAACGAAAACTGGCACAGGAACCACAATTAAGGAAACATTATAATGAATTCTTAGACGAATATATCAGGTTGGGACAGATGCGAGAATTAGACCCACAAAGGCTGACAAGGTCCTACTACTTCCTTCCGCACCACTGCGTCTTGCAACCAACAAGTTGTACGACAAAACTAAGAGTTGTTTTTGATGGCTCTGCGAAAACTACAACCAGCTTATCACTCAATGACTTATTGTTAAATGGACCCAAGATTCAAGAAGACATCAGTACAATCATTATGAGGTTCCGTGTCAAAAGATATGTCTTCACTGCTGACATTGCCAAAATGTACAGACAAGTTTTGGTAGCTGAGGAAGATAGAAATTTGCAATTAATCATGTGGAGAAAACAGTTAAATATTATCAACTATGTACAGTCACGTATGGTACAAAATCTGCACCATATTTGGCAGTAAAGTGCATACAAAAATTAGCTAAAGAAGAAGCAGGAAATTATCCGTTGGGAGCAGCTGCTGTGAAGAATTTCTATGTTGACGACGTATTGACAGGAAGTGATGACTTAGATGAAGCAATAGACACTCAGAGACAATTAAAACAACTATTAAGCTCTGGAGGTTTTCAGTTGAGGAAGTGGTGTGCAAACCACCCCAAATTGGTCCAAAATATACCAAGAGAAGGTATAGAGATCTAATTAAACTTTCCCGAAATGGAAGGTGAACACATAAAAACGTTAGGCCTAGTATGGCATCCTATCATGGACTGGTTTACAATTACGACATGTCTTAAGAATTATAAGAATTTCACAAAGCGTACAATTTTGGCCGACATGTCACAAATCTTCAACCCTTTGGGATTAGTAAATCCAGTAGTCATGAGTAAGATGTTTATTCAAAAATTATGGAAATTAAAACTAGACTGGGACGATGAAATACCCAGTGAATTTCAATCTTCATGGCTGCCATTCCGTACATAATAACGGAAACTCAATGATATTAAAATTCCAAGATACATGTTTAGCAATGAACCCACAATCAACATCGAGCTCCATGCCTTTTCAGATGCAAGAGAAAAGGCATACGGAACTGTATTATATATCAGATCCAAGGACAAAACAGGCAAGGTGACAGTGAAGTTACTGTGCGCAAAATCCAAGGTAGCTCCAGTCAAGCCGCTCACAATTCCAAGATTAGAATTGTGCGCCGCAAAGCTCACTGCTCAATTAGTACATCATGTAAAAGGCATCATGAACATAAAATTCGATCAAATACATTTTTGGACGGACTCACAGATAGTTTTGGCATGGATCAAGGGAGATCCATCATTGCTCAAAACTTTTGTAGCGAATAGAGTAGTCACCATTCGCATCTGTATCTCTTACATATGAAGAACAATGTACGGTAACATCGGAAATAGAAGCCATTCTTAACTCGAGACCTCTTACACCTCTAACGCCTGCGCATTTCATCATAGGAGAACCAATGACATTCACAGTAGATTCAGTAACCGAACAACAGAAAATGTCATTATTAGCCAGATGGGAGCTAGTATCTCATATACGGAATGAGTTTTGGCGACGTTGGTCAATGGAATATTTGACGGAACTCCAGAAAAGAACTAAATGGATGGATCAGCAGCCAAACATTCAGCCAGGGTCACTAGTAATCATGAAGGACGAAAACCTTCCTCCCTTAAAATGGTCATTAGGCAGAATCGTAGAAATAATTCAGGGTGCAGATGGAAAGATACGTGTAGTTGACGTAAGAACAGCCACAGGAATATTTCGTTGAGCCATACATCAGCCAGCACCTCTACTAGTTGAGTTAATTGATAGCACAGATACATCAAATCAATTAGAAATGATAGAAGTTGATGAAGGACAAAATAGTTACTCGAATGAAGAGGAGGTAGGTGGAGAGGAAGTGTCTAGAAATACAAGGAAAAGAAAGCAAGCGCAGAAACCAATTAATGCTTTAAAGGTCATCCTATTAACAATGTTACTTTTACCACTCTCTGCGAAGGCAGTTTGGTCAGAAACTCAAGTAGAGGTACACAAACTTGACGGTAACGCCGGGATATACTTTGAAAACATAGGAGCTTTAAGATTAACGTCTAGAAACTGGAATCTGTTAGTATATTATGATCTGCGGGGCTATTGGGCATCAATTAATATTATTCAAGACACACTAAAACATTTAGAACGTCTCTCTCGTACCATCACCCACAAAGATTACTACATAGAAATAGTATCTCAATATTATCATCAACTTGAGGAAGTAAACAATAGTAATGTATTACTGAAAGACCAGAGTAACAATTCAACAAAACCAAGGGCCAAGAGCTCACCATTGGATCTAGTTGGTATAATAGCAAACAAATTATTTGAAGTTTTGGACAATGAATATGCATCAAGAATGACTGAAACTATTAACAGAATAAAAAATAATGAAGACCACTTGCATGAACTCATAAAAAATCAAACATCAGTACTTGAAACCACCGTCAATGTGATCAAAAGTCTGAAGAAGACAGATGTAAGCAAACAAAAAGGATAGAAGAAGCACTGGAGCTTGCATATGAGAAATGCGCAATATGAGTTCAGAACAAAAGCAGCAGAGAAGCATCCAGACCTTCAACACTCTTTCAATTTTAGTCGCCTCACTTGTTAACGAATGCAAGTTCATGCAAGAAGCTATTCTTGATGTAGTTACAGATACACATCATGGACGATCAAGTCCCTTAGTTATATCTCCTGAGCAACTTCGAATGCAATTATCAAGGACAATTTGCCATCAGGAATCCAGCTACCAACTTTCAATGGCCAAATTAGTGTGTCATTAGTATATAAACTAATGAAAATTCAATGCCAACTTCAGAACGATTATATTATTTTTGAATTCATTGTACCATTGGTGCGGTCCACAACCTTGAGTTATACCGACTAATTTCATTTGGAAAAAACTATCATTTATGTGAACAACGGCGTCCACTCCATATTAAGACACCGACATCAAATATCTGCGAGGTAGAACTATTCACACGTAGAACACTACCTAGAACATGCGCGTTAAGGATTACAAAACCAACAAATATATGGATTAAACTAGCTGCACCCAATCAATGGTTATTTTGCCTAGATAAGACATACAATCCCACGTTCATCTGTGACAATGATATCATACATAAAACTCTAGATGGAACTGGAATATTATCCATGCACATACGTGTTGTGCAATGAAAGATGATGAGTTGCTAATCGAAACCTCTAATGATCTTCAAACTCGAACAGATAAGAAGTTATTTCAACCAAATTTTAATATTACTCCAGATGATCTTGACAATTTTGAGGAAGATTCAACACCAGTATTCTACCGGTCAAGGTTAACAACACATGGAGAGGAGTTTGATAACTTAATCAAGGAAATCAAGAACATCAAAGTACATCAAACAAAACTACAAGATCTCCAACCACATGATGTACATCAATTTAAAATTTAAAATTTTGCTTATATTATGGCCAGTTTCACAGTCGAGTTTAAACCAAGGTTTAGTTTAAACCACCCTCCAAGTTTAAACGTAGTTTAAACCAAATCGGATTTCACAGTGCATTCTTTTAGTAACGTTGGTAGTACTGATTAAATTGAGAATTAAATTAGTTATCGCCACCATTGTGAAGCAATTTTGCAATGAATCAATCTGTCAATCGGAAAAGTAACAGATCAGAAATAAAAAATATGTAGTTATATTTTCTAATTTTAAATATGCCAACATTAAAAAAGGATGAAAATTTTTGCATAAGTGAAGTTGAGCTATTGCCTTCACTAATGCATAAAAAAGAGATATATGTATAATAGAGCGCAAGAAGACGGACAAGAATAGATTCGAAGACAAAGTGACAAAGTTCTTTACTTAAACTTAACCTAGCATAAAAATCAACGTCGTCCCACTAATTAAAATGATTTGGCCGATTTCTAATTGCTCTCACTCGTCGCCAGAGTTGTAAATTTAACTCAAAAAAATCTTCTTCATCGCTAGAAATGTCTAAATCTAAATCCATGATGAAATTATTTTCTTGATACAAAAAAAGCAATGCTACTGTCAAAATAAAATTATCTTGAGTTTAAACCGAGGAAGGGCACGGTTTAAATTCTAGTTTAAACCAGGGTTTAAGCCAAACTGTGAAACTCATTCGTCGAGTTTTTTTGTATCAAGAAAATAATTTCATCATGGATTTAGATTTAGACATTTCTAGCGATGAAGAAGATTTTTTTGAGTTAAATTTACAACTCTGGCGACGACTGAGAGCAATTAGAAATCGGCCAAATCATTTTAATTAGTGGGACGACGTTTATTTGTATGCTAGGTTCCGTTTAAGTAAAGAACTTTGTCACTTTGTCTTCGAATCTATTCTTGTTCGTTTTCGTGCGCTCTATTATATATCTTTTTTATGCACTAAGGAAGGCAATAGCTCAACTTCACTTATGCTAAAATTTGCATCCTTTTTTAATGTTGGCATATTTAAAATTAGCAAATAAAACTACATTTTTTTAATTTTTTTTCTGATCTGTTTACTTTTCCGATTGACAGATTGATTGATAGAAAAATTGTTTCACAATGGTGGCGATAACTGATTTAGTTCACAATTTAATCAGTACTACCAACGTTACTAAAAGAATGCACTGTGAAACCCGATTTGGTTTAAACTTCGTTTAAACTTGGAGAACTTCGGATGAACAATCTTAATGGCAGAAACACATCCAGGCCTTGAGGCTTCCTCGAGGTGTTGTCAAAATATAAAACACGGGTTTTTAAATTATGCAACACAAAACCAAGCCAACAGCTAGCCTCAAGGCCTAGCCGCAAAGCGCGCTTTGCTCAATGTTGAAAATTTTCCTCTCTCAGGCCTACTTTTGTCAACAGATGTACTAACAAAATTACAATGACAGCACCGAGCCTGGTGGTATCATTTTGTTTTCATATCTCTGAGGCAAGCCTTGAGGCGAGCTACGAGGAAGCCTGAGAGAGGCCAGGCCTGAGGCTTGCTTGGATGTAGGCAGAAACACATCCAAGCGAGCCTCAGGCCTGGCCTCTCTCAGGCTTCCTCGCAGCTCGCCTCAAGGCTAGCCTCAGAGAAATGAAAACAAAATGACACCACCGAGCTCGGTACTGTCATTGTAATTTTGATGGTATTTGCGACAATTTTTTTTACATTCTGAGCAGAAATAATTTATTATCGGTTTTCAAAAATGTTGATTATAAATTTCAAGTGATCCTTAAGTGGCAAATATCTCGTTTAACAAAGCAAAATTAAAGAAAAAAAGAAATCTGTTGACAGAAGTAGGCCTGAGAGAGAAAAATATTCAACATTGAGCAAAGCGCGCTTTGCGGCTAGGCCTTGAGGCTAGCTGCTGGCTTGGTTTTTGTTGCATCATTTAAAAACCCGTGTTAGAAATTTTGACAACACCTCGAGGAAGCCTCGAGGCCTGGATTTGTTTCTGCCAATGTTTCTGCCATAAGTCCTAAGCACAATTGCGACGGCAGAGCGGAAAACGACAGCGGGGAATTCGGTTGTCAAAACAGGACGTCGAAAGATTTGGAACACAATTGCAACGACAGGCGGTGAGCGACGATTGTGAAAAAGAAGATACTGAAATTTCATTTATTAAATGTGTCGAGCGTTTTAAAAGGAGATTTTTAATAAGAATATTTTATATTATATTGAAAGAAATGCAATGGACCAAAGCGTGGAAAAAAAAACTCAAAATGCAGAAATTAACTAAATTCAACGCTTTGAAATATCCATCCAAACCACGTGTTTTTTGTCCACTTGTCTTGCCTGTCTTGCAAATCATAAATTGCTCTATGATTTCGTACTTATTTTTCTTCAAAGCTCATTATTTGAAATTTACCGCGGCGTGCTACCACCTCAAAAAGACAAAACTGAATGCCAAAACAATTTCATTCGATTAATTTTGTTGGTAACAGTGCAGCGACGACGCAAAATTAGAATTTGCTCAATCTCGACGGCAACATCGTCGCCCGCTTACCGTCGTTCGTCGTAATTTGGTGCATTCGGATAAGACGCTGTGCTTTTAGAAGGTTGACAGCGGAATTTCGTGGTCGTCTGCCGTCGCAATTGTGCTTAGGCCTTTAAAAGAGGACAGATTTCAGTTTAATTGAGGTGTGGGCGGCGTAAGAGATTTGTGGATGCCTGAGGTAATGTAATGCATGGCATCGAATTTTCAATAGCTAGCCTGCTATAGTGCTACAAGTCGAATGAGATGTCAGCTTCATCTAGATACTCAAGTGGTTCGCTTTGATGGCGTATCTGTATTTAAAGTCAGCTTAAAATGAGCGTTTTTTGCATTAACTGAAAGGATGTAAATTTTTAGAATGCCAGCCACACGTAACAATTTGTACAGGAAACGGAATTGTGTTATGGTCGTAGCGTATGGCATATCGCAATATGCTACATTAAGAGTGCTGCAGCATGTACGCCGGACTGAGAGGAAATCGACAACCGAACGCACCCAAATCGACAGGAAGAGCGTTTCCTTTTACTTTTCAGTTTTTGACAAGGGAATAAAAAGAGCTTGCTTCCTGTCACATTTTTATCGAGAATGTTCATTCGTGATCAAGGAATAGAGAAGCAACAGTCTTCACGAGAAAGAAAAAGGGTGTTAGTTCGTTCGTTTGCAAGAAAAATCTACGTCCGGGATTTAACGTAAGAAATCACAATATTCAATTTTTATTTGAGCTTACGCGCCCGCGCACTCATCGTAGTGGATAGTCCGCAACAAATTTTGTTCGTACCACGGGGTGACGTGACGACCATCTTGGTGGTGATTTCAATTGTGGAATTTGGCAAACGAATTCTGGAATCATCAGCACTCAGAGGAGCCCTTCCATCTTCACCCTGACGAAGAACTTTCAGCGTGCTCGTGCACGAGCTTGTACAGGTAACATTTCCATTATCAAAACTCTGAAATTGGTCAAATAGTACGAGCTTGTACAATTCTAGAAAAGCGCGTCCATTTCTGAGGTGAGAGCCTAATCCATCTGTCTATTGAGAGAATTGGCAAGAACAGAAAGGAGAAAAAGAAAAAAAAAACAAAAAAACAAAAAAGGGGACAAAACAACGCAGCCCGATTTGAAGGACAAGGGAAATAGGTTGGTACAGAAATTTTATGACTTATAGTCCAGAACCATGAAGAATTGAGGATGGTGTGATGAGACGAGGAAAGTCTGCACACAAAGTGGCACCACCGGCAGAGGAGGTTACAGTACATAATAATAAATTTCTCCCGGACGAAGGGACAGTGTATTCCCAAAACCGGCCACAATACGTGGTGGTGATGGAGCCGAAATTCAGGCGTGTGTACGAAAACGTATATGTGTGCTTTCCTTCCTTCCTGACTACAATTCACGCGGCATTGTTAGCCTAGAGTCAGTAGTTATTACAGTTTCATATATTTAAACTTAAGAGCATTACATTTAACTGTAGGTTTTTGTAGATCATAATTTCTAGAGTTAAGTTACTTAGATGATTACAAACAGCGCGCATTGCGTGGTGAGAAATTAAGATATTTTTTTTAGATTCAAAATTCGAAAAACATTTTTTTGACAACTCTAATCTAGTGAGCTAAAGGGTGTTGCGACAGTACTGTAGGAGTACCTTAATCATTAGATTAAATGTATTTGTTCATTTAAGGAATCACATTTGCGGAAAATGTAGTTCCAGTGCTTAGTCTGATAGTCCGTTTTCTCTTCATAAAGTTGTCTTTACGGTTAAAGTCGAAACAAAAAATTTATTAATACTCTTCAAGGCTACACCAAGCACAACGTTGTAGTAAATCGAACCTTAGATTTTTTTTCCTCTAACCTATCCTCTTTGTTATATAATCTAGGGATGGCGTACGTATCCAGTCTACTAACCATATTAGACTCGCCTTAGACTGCGACTATTAACAGAGATAACAAAAAGAAAAAAAAGGGAAAGGAAAGGAAACCGGCACTAGTGAAATGGAATAAGCTTAATTTGTGACCATAGTGCTATGCGAATGTTAAATATTGTTATTTAATGCAATTCAACTCAAATCAGTTATTCACGGCACCCTATAGCTCTATAGTTTTTCTAGCATAAGTATAGCCAGATAGGCATCCCATGCACGCATGGGATGAACCTGGACTTTTTCTATGCATATGTATTCTATTTTAGTTTTTGCAATCCGTTTTTTTTTGCTATTTCGCCTCACATTTTCTAATGCGCGAATTTCGTCATCTGACCAAAGAATTAAACATTACCTGAAACCAGGCAGGCAATGGGGGATACGATCGTATGGCCATTGAATGAATTTTTTTTTGTAGTTCTAATCAGATGAACTTGCATATGCCTAGATATATATCCATCTCGTATTACGATTATCATCAACATTATTATTAGATCTTTGAATGAATTTTTTTGGTAGTTCTAATCAGATGAACTTGCATATGCCTAGATAGGTATACACATCATTCATGTTACGATTATTATTAGTATTAATACTAGATCTTTTATTTATGTAGTTACTGTGGATAGCTGGCGTAGAATAGAGTACGTGCAGGGAGATTTTCAGTGCAGAACTGTGTACTGTAAGAGACATTGAAGACAGTAAATTATTATAACGTAATCATGAATTAAATCGTTTATTTCCCCTTCACATCCTGGAGCCCTCCCACGTGAGGTAAAGGTCGTCTAGGTTCGCCTAGTCTCTCTTTCTCTTCCACAGGTCAGCCAAGGGACTTGGAAATAGTGCCCCCCAAGTCAAAGGGAGGATGGGGCAAGGCAAAGGGAGGTATAACACCTACGCCTTCCACCAGTATATAGGTAAGTGACGTAAGGGTCCCTTCAGGACCGAGTGTGTGCCGGCTCTTCTTTTGTATGAAGGCACGAAAATTTTTTTGTTTATGGGTGATGACTAGCGGCAGGTATTTCGTGGACCCCCCACACTCTCCGCCACCCTTAGCCGAGGTGCTAGCGTGCCGCCCTGTGCAATCGCTGTCATCGAGTGATCTGTCAGCTCATGCTGACAGTTTGGACTTCACGTCCTGACCATTCACTCTAACTATACTATCATAACAATTGTCATCTGGTTAAATTTTCTGTTACCTTTCGTGTCTGGCTTCCAGTTGCTTTACTTGACTAGCTTGCACCTGTTCCATAAGTTTCTTAAAGATCTCTTGCTGATCTTGCACCTGTTGCCGTAATATTTCCCACTCTTCCTTTTTATGGCGAGTGATCATGTCTGTCCATTGGTTTGTTTGGTCCGTGATAGCTGATTTAATGGCTTGATCCGAACGAATTTCGTCTTTGCTGTAGACAAAAATAAAATAAACATTAACATATGACTGAGACTGCAAATATTTGTATAGATATTTACCTCTTGCCCTTAATCAGTTTATCGATTGCTGCATTTTGTGTCTTTTGCATTCCCATCCTCTCCTTACTGTGCTTCTTTTTTACAGCCTCTAGTTCTTTTTGCTGTTTCTTGGTGGTCTTCAGAAAACTTTTTTCTTGTCTTAACGACTCTAAAGTGACCGGTTCGAATACTAGTGGTGGTTCTTTTTTCTCTTCTTCTTTCTTTTCCTTCATTGCATCACGGGCTGCACCGCCACCTGTTTCTTCAATTCCAAGAGCTTTCATTTGCTCTGTTTGTTTTGCTGCTGCTCCAGCGAATCCTCTGGGATCTGACAGCATGGCCATGAAATCTTCAAAGCCGTCAGGTACGTAAATTTTCAATTCAATATTACAGAACAACATTGGCAAAGACATCGGGAAGTTAGCTTCAGTTCTCAGAGAGATATGGCGATAGCCCGCCTGTAGACCGTCTAGAGGTAAAATTCTTTGCCCAATGAGTTTTCCACTTTCTTCATATACACCGAATCTAAGCACAGCCAAGTCCGGCAGAACAACTTTACGAAAAAGAAATGGCTCTTCATTGTAGACTGGATTAAGTCCATTGGCTGGGACTAATCTTGTACGGAATTCTTTTTTGACCGTATCAGATGGTAAGCCGTACATATCTACTTCGACATATGTTCCAACCTTTTTGTCAGACAAAAATTGTCCTGCTATCACTTGTACAGAGCATTGGGCAGCAATCACTCCATCGACTGCAGCATCAGCAAATGGATCGAAGTCTTTGTCTGATCGTCGCATGAAATCCGGCTTCAACAGGTATCCACAGTTGCCATTATATTCAAATTTTCCTTGATTTAGTTGCATAGGTAAATCAGATGTTTGAAAGTTAAGGGAAACCATCTGACAGCCCGCATTCCAGAACACTTGTGGCATATAATTCGACGAATCAGCTCTTGTACCTTTCGGATAAATTCGAGACATTTGACGTTTGTTATAATTGACAAAATCTATGGCTTGTTGCTTCAGGTAGTTCATGCCTGCGGTCTCCGCAAAAGAGGACATATTGTGGTAGATATTTTTTTCTGCAATATAATTTCGTGGGCTTAGGGAAAACTAAAGAAAAATTGACTGAGAATTGCTTACGGACAGCTACATCAAATCCTTGGAATTTAA
Source organism: Dioctria linearis (assembly GCA_963930735.1). NCBI lineage: Eukaryota > Metazoa > Arthropoda > Insecta > Diptera > Asilidae > Dioctria > Dioctria linearis. Next base: position 210,291,633 of record OZ005742.1, on the reverse strand, counting down.
TGGGCTGAGCGTAATTGATCATGGAAGACAGCCACGGATGTACATTTGTGGTCGACCCTGTGTAATTAGCTGCTTGCTCAGCAGATAATTCTCCTCCTTCGGCGCCTGGGGCTGGAGGAGCACCTTCAGGCCCTGGTGCAGGAGCTGCTGGTGGTGCTTCCACTGGCTCTTTTGGTGGTGCTTTTGTTGCGCTGGCATCTTCGGTAGGTTCGTCATTGTCAATTGCCAATTCGCCCTTTAAGAATAATTCTAACTCTATTTTTTCTACATCAGCTTTCATTCGCTTATTTTTAATCAGGATTTTTCTCTTAAGTGCATTTGGCGGTGGGAGAGGTACACCCGGTTCCAGCTAAAGTATACCGAAAACGAAACCTATGAATAATTTTATTTTTGTCTTAATACAATCTAACTAACTAGATCTTACCGGGTGTTCAGGTAAAGGTTCCTTAAGTAGAAGTTCACCGAAAATTTCATCACAGTATTTTGCTAGCTTATATTGTTGGGCTCGGTTACAATGATTCTCGAAGGATAAAATGATTGGGTAATCGGAGGTGACGAACGCGCAGTCTCGTATTGCATAAATTACATCCTGAAAAAAAAATTTAATTATTAAAAAATTTTCTACATAATCTTTTGGCGTAGGCGAAAACAATGTTATGTAAAAAAATTGACCCGTTCTGTGTGACGTCACGTTTAGCTTTTAGAACCTTGCGCGTTTTTTAATGGTTTCTGGCAAACGTGGGCTTTATCGATGCGAACGGATTCGAGGATCATAAAACTGCAAAATTTTTCCAGAAATGCCCCCTGGTTTCAGAGAAAAACGCAATAAACTGTGTCGACCCGTGTGACGTCACGTTCAGCTTTTAGCACCTTGCTCATCTTGTAACGAATTGTGACAAACGGGCGTTCTATCGATGCGAATGGATGCGAGGGTCATAAGACTGCAGAAATTTTCCATAAATGCCCACTGGTTTCGAGGAAAAACGTAATAAACTGACCCGTTTTGTAACGGATTGTGTCAAATGAGCGTTTTATCGATGCGAACGGATGCGAGGATCGTAAAAGTGCGGAAATTTTCCAGAAATGCACACTGGTTTCGGAGAAAAATGAAATAAACTGATCCGACCCGTGTGACGTCACGTTTAGCTTTTAGCATCTTGATGGTTTTGTAACGGATTGTGAAAAACGAAGGCTCTATTAATGCGAACAGATGCGAGAATCATAAAACTGAGAGGATCGTAAAAGTGCGGAAATTTTCCAGAAATGCACACTGGTTTCGGAGAAAAACGAAATAAACTGATCCGACCCGTGTGACCTCACGTTTAGCTTTTAGCACCTTGCTGGTTTTGTAACGGATTGTGACAAACAAAGGCTCTATCTATGGGAGGATCATAGAACTGCGGCAATTTTCCAGAAATACACACTGATTTAGGCCACAAGCTTTTAGCACTTTTCTCGGAAATGGCTTGAGATTTCTCGAAAGTTTCTACACATCCTTTTCTTTTTGCGTTATGTGTCGATAAAATTACGCCCGTATCCAATCCGCGAAAAATTTAATTTTTATGAAATTTGTTTCTAACGTATTGTGGCGTATTGTGACGGGCTTTATCGACGTGTGAAACAAACCGTGCGGTAATTGGTTTTTTTTGACATATTTCAGAGGGTTCTTTCTTTTAAAGTTGTTTCTCACGTCATTCCAAGTGCAAAGAGTACATTCGAAATCCTTGAAATAAGATATTTTCCAAAACTCCTCTTAACGTTTTTCTCATGATTTTTTTTTTGTATATTTGCAAAACTTTTCCGAGGACGAAGCAGAGCCGGAAGAGCATCCTGGCCATAAGATCCATAGCAAATAGAGAAGTTGGGTTTTGCCTGACATGTACAAATTTCTAAGACATCACTGCAATATTTCATCGCCATTCTACGAGTACAATATTTTAAGTATTGCTTATTCTTGGATCATCAGTAGACATACACATTTCTTGTCAGCATATATTTACTGTTATCGAATACAATTCTTCGTCCTTCACTGCGGAGAAGTTGGATTGAAGGAATCAGAGTTGCAACATCGATAACATGAGTAAGTAGTTCTACATACTTACCTTTTCTAATTAATTAAAGAGCATAAGAGTAATAAATTGAACTTTTTATAAGCAAGGGTCTTTACCTTACGAGACCAACCCATGCAAGCTTCACCACTTCCCACATATGTTTTGGTGTATTTGAAGCCTGTTCATTAGGGTCAATATTTTACTTTTTGTAGCGATATTATTGTGAAATCTTCTTGTGAAAAGACTGCAAAGACCCTCTGTACTGAACTGAAGTTTCCTTAGCTTTAGACTATTGTCATTCCCACCGTTATGCTGACTGCGTCATTGGTACTCACCTTATATAGGATTTCAGTGCACATAGCCATTCCGTGAGTTATGATGGGTTCTTCGTCCTCCCCTTTTCCATTCCAACAGTCCAATTCGACACACCTTTCCGACAATTGTAGATAAAAGTTAATACGAAATCAATTTCTGATAGCATTATCCTTACCTGCACCCAGCAAGAAGGACCTGTCGATACATTTCTACCGTGCTTTTTCCACCGAATTGCCTCCCCGACAGGTAGGTATTATGAGATGAGTTGATGTAATAATGAGCAAGGGGTTGATCCATTTCCATACAGATATCTAATCGATCAAGAAAGACGGGAGCATTCTCGTCTGACATCAAGTACCGTTTAAGGCCATCCAGACTTACTTGGTCTGAAAAAACATGAAAAGGGCATTACGTATAGCCATCACGCACAACAAATTCAGAAGGTATAGAATCAAAAGTTAAGGAAACAATCCTTAAGTCTTACGGTTCTTTTTATTCTCCTCGTCCAGTTCGTAGTCTGTGATAATCTCAATGGCACGCTTCTCATCGTAGAGTGGATATAAAATTTCATTCAGCCTTGGATCTCGCTGCTTTTCATTAAGGAACTGGATAAATTGGTTTAAATCTATGACATCAGATTTCCCCTTAGTTCTATGGAAGCAAAAAGGTTCCGGAAAGTTATTAAAAAGTTTTCCAAGTATTAAGAAGTTGAGCAGCTTACATTGACTGGAATAGCTCTTCGATATCGTTTCGTGGGCAGACTTTGTGGTAAAGCGCATAGAACTTGTCGAATGTGAACTCTTCGCGTTGCATGGTTGCTCCTTTTTCTGCTGGCAAGCCAACTTCTGCTAGACACTGGTAGACAAGTTTTTCTGTTTTGCCTGAAGCAAAAGTTTTTGCAACAACTTTAACTGGCACTCGTCCTTTAGAATCTACCATGAAGCCAAGTCGCATCCAACTGAAATTAGAAGTAAAAGAAAAGCATAGTTATATCACTCCAACATTTGGAAAAGTTATTTATAAGCCTAAAATCGTTGGAAAAACTACAGCACAGTACAGTAGGAGAATTTTCTTATTTCAGTTCAGTGTTTCACAGCGTTTCTGGAAAAACTTACATGTATAAAAATTCGGGGGGGGGCTGTTGTCACCGTAGTGAAATACGAAAATTGTATCGCCTGGGGTTACTAAATTATTTCGAAAAAAATTAGTGAATTAAAGGTTCATCAGTGTACATATATTTTTTTATAAAAACTTAAAGGTTAAATATCCTTTTTTTTACTTTTTACTAAAATACTAATCTCTTTTAATCCACCAGGAAGTTACAGGTGTGCATGATTTTTCCAATACTGATAGAAATATTTGTGTTGTGATATATTTTTCTATAGTACTTCAAACGATTTAGATTGAATGTTCTGCATTCTTGCAACTTAACTAAGCATCGGCTTACGACTAAAAATTATTTCCATTCTGGATGCTATTTGAATATTAATTCATAAAGGTTGCACTCAGTCCATATTGATGGTTTCTGGCCCTATACATAGTAGGTACATAAATAAGATCGGATTTTGATTAATCTATGCTTAACGTCTTTTTCTGGCAAATTTCATACTCTTATTGTCGTATTCCATATTTGTTATGGTCCGACTTGCATTTTATAGGAGCTTGGCAGTAAATTTCTCGCAACTCATTTAGGTCAAGTTTTTATTCATTAGTTATTGTACTGTACATTTTCTACGATAGTGATCTATGAGTTTGTGGGCACTTCTGTTCGTTTGAAATAATGAGGCCTTCAGAAATGATTTTCCAGCTCCGCGAGACAACTAATACGATAACGAAATATCTGTGTTTCATCTATGTAGTTCTTTGTTTGCTTGTGTAGAATTTTGAAATTAAAGTGGGTATACTACCCCAATACAAGCTTTTGAGAACGTTGCAAATCTATGAAGAGATTACCAATGCCAATAAATAGTTGGTCTAATAACTTGTTTCGTGATTACATTATTAAAGTTGATGTTCTCGGTGCCGATTTAAACATCAATAGATCATCCATCGCCTCTGAGAATTATATGATAGCCTATAGAGCTCACCTTAACACATTTTTCTGCTTCTTCCATTGCAGCATTTATTTTTTCCCCTTCTTCACTCCTCTTGGGAGCATAGGGTGAGGCCTTGCGTTACATATCCCTATCATCTTTCTATGCCTATTATGAGACACGCGATCATTTTAGTTTCAAGCATTGCAGTATGTGTGTTATTTATTCCACCGACTTTAAGGCAGCAAGGGTAGCAAGTTGACTAATGTTATCATGAATGTCATTTTGAGGCACCTCAAAGCGCATCTTATACTGACCCGTCTAAACAGGTGGAACAAATAGCACACACACGCACTGCATTGCTTGAAACTGAAATGTTTATGTGACTCATAATAGTCAATAGAAAGACGTGATGCCTCAAGAACTGCATTTACTTACTTCGTATTTTGAGTTGCACCTCATTCTTGTCCCCAACCATACTACTTACAAGTTTCGTGAGGCAGAGACAGCAAACTGACCCATATAAACAGGCTCTTTGATCTCTTTTAGACGAGTCAGTATGCTGCCTCTGCCGCAAGAAATCTGTAGATACGGTGATGCTTCATTTCTGGCCCCTACTATGACCCTGTTTATACGGGTCAGTATAAGGTGCACTTTGAAGTGCCTCAAAATGCCCTTCATGATTACATAAGTCAACTTGCTGTCTTCAGTCGGTGGAACAAATACATCGACAAATCATGTAAAGTAACAACTACACACTGCAATGCTTGAAACTGGAATGATCACATGACTCATGATGCCAAATAAAAATACGTGCTGCCTCAAGAGCTGCCTGTTATGCCTGTGAATTTTAAGTTACACTTCATTCCTACCCTCGACCTTCATCCTATCAACAAGTTACGTGCGGGAGAGTCAGCATACTGACCCATTTAAACAGGCTCTATCATTCTAATCATCTAATCAAGTTCTATTATGCTAAGTGATTGGAACACAATAGTTCTCCTAATGATGGGACTGTCAACTGTCGGTTTTTAAGAAAAGTGCACCATATGTACATACATAGCATACATGGCATAAGTTGACGTCTTTGCTTACTTGTTCACTGTTTTCCTTAATAGAGAATGAAACACACGTTTTATATGAAAATTAATTTTATCCTCATATCTATCTTATTTCAAAAGATAATTTGAATTGAATTCAAAGCTGAAATGTCCTAAAAGTCTGGAATTATGCTTCTACTTTGAATGAAATTCCCAAGGGATAAAATCAGAACATTCCGAAAAGTTACTCATTCCAAAATAACAAAATAAAACCATTAGCATGCAGTAATTGCCTAAATGAGCTCAATAAAGGAAAACATGACGGAGTGACAATCTTCATGAATGTAAATATCCAGAAAGACTTATTAAAGCAATAAGGAAATACAGAAATGTCAATATTCCCAGCAATATGTAAGCTTTCTAAATGACGTAGGTTAAAGTTCGGTAGATATCTTGTACGTCTACCCTATTCCTGAGAACGTTTTGAAATTATCACCCAAAATTAATTTTGCATACCGACAAGAGATGAGATGTGGAACACGTTCATTGCATTCCATTTAAACTGAAATTCAACTGTAATTGAAAAGGAACTCTCAAATTGCAATTTATTTCCTGGCTACGAAACTGCATTGCATTGACGACGAACGCTTGCCACCCGTGCGATACAAATTTTGTTAAAACATTACAAGAGATCAGCGCAGGAACATTGGAACTGAACGGAACAAAAGTTTTAATTAAAATTGGTAAATCACGCGAAAATGTATTATTCCAACACAAGGGATGGAGGGAGGAGGGTTCATTCAGGTGAGATTATATTATGAAATGGAGATTAATTGTGATAATTTCCTGCAAATTAAATGCAGTTGTGAGCTTCAAATTAATAAAAATCTTGGTGGTAAGGCGTAAAGGGCACCTAATTTCCAAAATGAGTTAATCTAAATTAGGATTCCCAAAAATCCTAACAGCCGATTCCAATTTTGATTACATTTGATGTAAATTTGTTATTAAAAATAATCGTTTTATGTATGTATAAAAATGATTCATAAAAAAAACATGCTTTTTTCGTTCAAGCAATTCACGATTTGATGGAACTGATAGAATTCATGATAAATCAAGTGCACCATCTTTCAAGAAAAATCCATTTATCCAAAAGTTATTGCTTCGTGGGCTCAATTGGACTTTTTTTTCCTTCTTAAATTTCTTCGGGAACATAGAGCTTTCTACCTGACTCTTCATCAATCTGTATACGAAGTTCTTCTCCAGTTTCTTCAATCATTTTGGTTCATTATGAGATGACCCTGTTTAGACGGGTCAATAAAGGGTGTGCTTTCAGGTGCTTCAAAATGCCGTTCATGATTACATGAGTCAACTTGCTGTCTTACAGCCGGTGGAACAAGTACATCGACAAATTACGTAAAGTAAGCACTACAGACTGGAATGCATGGAATTATCACATGACACATAATAGCCAATAAAACTATTGATGCCTATGCTGCCTTCAAAGTTTAAGTTACATTTCATTCCTGCCCCCAAGCATCATCTTACCCACAAGTTTTCCTGAGGCAGTGGCAGCATACTGACCCATCTATACAGAGTCAATATGGGTGATTAGTTTGCAGTAGCTATCCCACTGATGGGGCTGCCATCTGTCGCTTATTGAGAAAAAATACACCGTATTCGTGGAAGTTTTAGATGTTGTTATAAATATTTTGGGTGAGTTCTACTTTTAGAACTTATGTGGAAGAAAACTGTAGCTACTAGAGATATTCAAATGTATAATTCGGATTATCGCAATATACCCTTTTTGGTGGTGCTACAGTTCCATAGTGGGGCGGACGACTCTCAATAGGAAATATAACTTCGATGAGCTGTCTAACATCCAGGGAGCGTGTTACTGAGTTCCTGTATACGACGCTTTCGGAGTTAATACTTGATCTGTTACCGATGTAGCTCTGCTCTAGAGGTACAGCAGCTGCTAGCGCCCGCAGACTTAGAGCAATGGATTGGTGAAAGGGTAGAGGATACGCAAATTTCATCATCCTTTGGACAATAAATTGTAATAACAAGCTTCCAAGTTCCTATCCTAACCTTTAGTGGAGGGTTCAATATAATGATAATCCAATTGATCCGACTGGGAAGAGAATGAGGGAATTGTAGCACCAGACATCTCCATTTTTTAAGATGGCACTGAAATGAATCATATAGAGCACTGTCGGACAAATGTAGTGGCGGAGTTGGTGGCGATTCAGCAAGTGTTACTCTTGATACTTATGTGTAAAGAGTCGGATTTAGCAATCTGTATGTACATTAGGGTGGCCCAAAAATGTATGGATTTGCAAAAGTGTTAAAATGTCTAAATGTCGGAATTCATTAGCTAATGTGAATTTAAACTTTTATGTAAAATTTCAGTGAAATTCATTAATGTTTAGAGGTCTCTCAAATCGCAAATAGTGTTTTTTGGCTGTTTTGGACTTTCAGGAAAACTGTTTCAACATTTTTTGTCATAACTTTTTAATTTGACAATATCTTATCTTAATTATTTTTTTTCAATTAAGGGAAATTAGTTATGAGCTTATTATTGTGAAAGTCGTTTTAGAAAATTAAATTCTTTTATTTTTTATAAATTTTTCAAAACGAAAATTCGGACCCGGAACCCCAATTTTTTGACTTCGTGAAAAAATTTTTGTAAGGAAACGTGGCACGCGGGTATACTTTTTCTACTATAATGTAATCTACAATTGACTATCTTTGTAACGACTACAACTTAAGGGGGTCATATAGTGTAAGAACTGTTCTCAAAATACGATTTTCGAAGGTGAAGCGTTTTTACAAATTACAAAAAAGTGTAGGGCATGCGTAATTATAGTTTTGGGTCAAACCAATTAGTTAAACAAAAATTCATTCATGCAAAATCAACATTTTACAACATTAAAATATTGCACCATAGCGCACCTCATACATTGTCACTTGCATAATGACCCATAAGTATAATCAAAAGAAAATAAAGAAAGCGATAAAAGAATGACTGGGTCAATGACGTAAGTGCGCGATGTAAACAAACATGGTATGATGCATGGCCAAACAAGAAATGAAGCACATTTGTTTACAATTGATTTTGCAATTCTTTTAGTAAATTAATTTGTAAGTCATAAACCCCACTAGGTAAGTTTCTTTAGATTCTAAGTACAAATTTGTATCAATAGGCTAGTAAAAGTGTATGAAAATGAATTTTCTATGTAATTCCTGCTTCTTAAGGCCTGAATTACAATTACGACTGATCAGTCGACTACGACTTTGACCAAATGGTAAATGCATGTGGCAAGATACAATTGCAACTTCGACTTCCACTACGACTGAAATAAACTTTGCTCAAAGTTCAAAGTTGGTGTTGGTTGCGGCCAACTTCAGTTGAATTACAGAAGTCGGGACTTCTGGTTTGTTCAAGCAGTTGAAGCTTTAATTTAATTACAAATTTCACTTCAGCGTCGACTTCGACTTAAAATCAAGTCGCAGTCGACAGATCAGTCGTAACTGTAACTCAGGCCTTACTTTTGCATCCATAGGTTCTATATTCTCGTACATTGGTATGCTTCTGTGCCGAGAATTATAAAACAAGAATTGACAGAGCAGATTTCTGCAAAGAACCTCAGCATCAAAGTTGACCTAATGACAAGTTAAGAAGCTGTAGAGCAAATTTGAAAATTTTCTGGTGTTTTTTAGAATGAAACAAGTAATTTCAGATACTTTCTTCTTTTGCATTAATGGTGGAAAAGAACTTGGCTATGCACTATTGTAGTGCAACTGAGACAACGAGCTAAAACCAAAAATCGAGGGAGCGTAGGATTACTCGAACGACAAAATCTTATTAAATCCCTCAAAATCCTTTCAACTTATTCATAATAATGTACATCAGGTCACACTACCTCCCATTTTTAAGAAAAAGATAAATTTCGCTTTTGCCGAGATGCTGAAAGGAGATGTAAAATTCCTCTCAAATAAAATTCTCATTTTTCCCGAAAATATCAGACAATCCAGCCAGTGATGTTAACTTAAAATTTAAAATTACTGTGCAGCTGGAAAAAAAATACTGTTTTCATGGCAAAATTACTGTGTGTAAACGTCGTTGCACAAAAAGTACCAAAGTTATTATGTTTACACTTTATTTCATTCAGTTCAGTAAAAAAATATAAAGAAATTGTATTTTCAGTTATTAACATGAATATAATTGCCGTCTATATTGTAAATACACAAATTTATATTTTGAATATAGAAAAATCAGCTATTTTTCCATATTTTCGTGGTCATGCATATATTTATATTTTCAATTTCGTAACATTTTTTGTTTCTTTAAACAAATTTATAGTGCGCCAAATTCCCTGTAGATTGCTGGTATTTAACCTATTCCCAAGCTCCAGTTGTTGAGATTTATGACAGAAAAATCTCTTTTGACTGTTGCAGAACTATGAGGTTGACAGAATAAATGTAAAAGAAGTTTTTCAAATAAGGAAATATTAAAGATGCCTGTTATTTTTTCATGTTATGACAAATCCTCCCCCAAAACTCGATTATTGGCAAATTATTATCAATTTCTTGTAATTTCCTAACAAGTTTGTATTCAGAATCTAAGAACCTAGGCAAATGAACAAAATTAATAATCATTCATTCGTAATTGATTTTTCCAAAAATCAAGTTACCCAAGATTTTGAGAATTAAAACGAAAGTCCTGTCAATTTTTATATGTTATTGGCAGCATATTTTTAATATCTCAAATTCAAAGGTAAAGCAATTTTTGAAAAATTCAATTATGAATGAATGATCATTGATTTTGCCCATCTGGCTAGGCACTAGAATATAAGGCTTTAAGAATACCATAGTCACATAATATATTGTGAAAATGATTTGCCGAAGGAATAATTGATGCATTTTTTTTAAATTACTAGAATCTAAAATTTCAAAGTATTTAAGACATTTCATGGCATCGACCGGAAACCATTTTTTAATTTGTACCGCACTTTCAAAATAAAATTTTAACCATGTGGTTCTGAATTCTAAAATTTCTTTAGAACTTAAATTATTATCTTCTAAAAGACATGCTGAGACTTCAATTGGCAGATGTAAAAATTCTGACAAGCTCTAACGAAAATGGTGTGGATACATTTTTGTTAAAAAGTTACTAAGCATCGCGTACTATTTTTTTGTTTTAATTACTTCGTTCTATTGAACATCTTTAATCATTTAATTTCACGTGGTGTAGTAATGCTACAATTACAGTAAACAACCATACATTGATTATATTTCATCTGTCAACGCACGCACTGCTTGCAATGCGTTAACCTTAGGGACAGAATGAACGTAGCTACCACGCAGGCAAATGTCACGCAGGAGTAAGTTATAAGGCAATGCCAAGAAGTGAGCGCAATGAGCGTAGGCATCGTAGCCACCACGCAAAAGTTAGTCGACTTTCAACTTTAGCGCAATTATCCTGCGTTGACATTTCACAGCTGATTAATATTTTGTTTGTTTTAAAATTCTGTATGCTGAACTTCATAAGTTTCAAAGAAAATTTAATTATGGTGGTGAAAAGTTTTAAAAATAATAATATTGTGGTCCCAATTTATTATTAATACAGTTAACAAAATTCATTTAAATTTAATCTTGACGCAGTCATCAATGGCCATTGTGTTCACCATGTTTGGTGGCTACGATTTTGACACTTCATCACCGCCTTGTGCGTGGTGGCTGCGATGCATTCTGTTCCAAGCATAAAAATTAGTTAAGTAACTTCTGCATTAGGCTGTGTTTAACTTGGAAAAGTTTAAAGCGGAGCGGTTGCGCGCTTAACAGCTTCAAAACTCAAGAAAGAGAAAACGTGAAAACGTAGAAGCGGTAAAGCGCTGATGTCTGTTCAACTCGAAGTTGGTTCGAGCGATTGGTATTTCAGTATTAAATATGTCCAAGTCAAGTTCAATGCTGGTTTTTCTATTCCCAGATAACAAAATGGAACATGTTCTAAAAAGATACTTGTTGGAAACAGACGATCGGCTCCAAATCGGTAAACTTCATTCAATTTCGGTAAAAGTATTCCACTGGATATGAATAGGATATATTTTTACCACGCATTTTGGAAATTCGAATTCTCGTTTCTGCTTCGGTACAGCAGCGTTCGGATTTGTGTACGATCGGACATAAAAATGATACGTTTTCGATACCTTATTTTAAATCGAATTTTCGTTTCGAAACGTAATCTTGGTTAATCAGTTGTAATGTCTAATTTGTAGTGGTTTCTTGTGAGTAATTTTGGTAGTTTATGCTTTTTTCAATTTTATATTTATTTGAATACGTTTTGAATATGTTTTTGTGGTAAATCATTTATATCAATTTTATATCCTTTAGAATACGTTCTGAATATGTTCTTTCGGACACGCACTATTACCACCGATTATCATACGATCATTTTTGACCGACGACGTCCAAGGATTTCGCTCGGTAGGGCGGACATGAGTTTTATAAAAAAAAAGCATATGGAAAGAATATATATTTTGATATCAATTCGTCTAATCAAAGAACATGTTCTCATATCCTCTGGAGCATATCGAGAATATAGTCAGAACATGTTCTGTGTTATCTGGGATGAAACTTCATATTTTAAATTAAGAGTTTTCTAAAAGAAAATTGCAGTGCATCCAGAGATATTTTCGGATGACAACTGCTGCTTTTGAATATATTTTACTTCTATTGCAACTTCATTCCATAATTTTTTAGATCTCGCTTAGAATAATTATTAGTTTTCATTATCCCATACAGCCAGGCGGTTACGAATACCCTAAATTAGCTTACCAGTATCCATAACGTCGAATATTTCTACAAATTAGGATTCAGAAATTGTCACTCACCCAATGTACCTACAACCAGTTTCACCCGACTGAAATCAAAAATTTTGATACCTCATTTAATCGCTTCTAAACGCTCTGGAACGAGTCATAACGCACCGCGTCAGTATGAACACTCGCATTGTTTGCCATATCTGTGACTTTTTCAGCCGGTTGCGAAGTTTTAAAAAAATATATAATTTCAGCAATCAAATGAAAAATTACTCTATATTGCATGGAATTACTGTTTTACTGTACGGGACTCGAAATTACTGTCAAAAACAGTATTACTGTACGAGTAACATCACTCAGCATGAGTTCTCCCACTTAATCTCTTCATAGCAAAATGAATGTAAACACAAACACGTGCAGTTCAAATATCATAGGATTACAGCAACAACATGTTTCCTTTTAGAGCATCAACATGTGTCCAAAAAATATCAATATTTCATGAAAACCGGTTTTCACAAAAGCGCGGGAGCATTTTATGAGAGTAAAATGTGAAAACTCCGCCCTTCTCATTTATTTCCGGAAATGAAACATTTGCCATTCTGTTTCGTTGTATGCAACTTGCGCTTTCACATTTTTTATCTTTATTCATAAAAGTTTTAAAGAGAGTTTGTTTTTTCTCGATTTTTTTTTCATTCTTTCTTCCTTTTCTTGCCGTGTGCATTTTAAATGTAAAACACTCGGAAATCTCGCCAGCTTTCTAACTTGTCATTAGGTCAACTTTGCTCAGCATAGTATCATCCAGCTTGACGATCACACCAGTTTCAATCATTACATGGCGGCCATGCAAACGGACTTGGAACGAGATTTAAAAGAGAATAAATCAGCAGACCCAAGGCCTATAACCACTGACAGACATATAATAAGAATGGACTGAGCCATCCTATCTAATTCCTATAGTCAAAAATGGCACAAATTTGTGCTAAAATCTATTTTTCTCTTTCAAGCTCAAAATGTACACTGAACTGTAACCAATTTTGCAGAAAGACTCTATAACAGAATTTGCACATAGATCTAACAAGACCTATCACACATAACAAAAGAAGAGTTTCAAAACAATGTTAGTTTGAAAAGATCAAGACCAATACCTACACTAGTATAGAAATTTAAGTTGAATGAAAGCACGGTTCATTGCCTTAATTGTGAATTCACAACTGGTTCAATAGAATCGTTGAATGATCATGAGAAAATAAATCATGCAAAAGTATATAGGCCAATTCGACTTCGACTTCAAGGATAAAGATAAACTCCAATATACTAAGAGAAATGTCCTCAACAGCGCAATTCAAAGCAGTAACAAGAAGCAGTAAAACTGATAGCATAAAAATGTAAAACGCAGATGAAGCAAACTGGGAAAGGGTGATACAAATGAAATGGCTGATCACCACTTCGTCTGGGAGTGTGCATCAATTTTAGATATTCGAGATATGAAATAATTAAAGTTTTTGAAATAGAAAATGAATAATAGCAGATATGATAAGACGGAAAACATATATTAAAAAAGAAATAAGTTTTAGTAGAGGTCAGCAATAATTCTAGTTCGAACTGGAATTCAACCCTGGAGAAGTTGACACAAATAAAGGCGAAATAGAGTTCATTCTGTCCGCTTCGTCAATAGCGTTGACACCGGGCGACACGCTAGTACCTCGGAAATTGCGGGAGATTTGTAGGGGGAGGGGGGTCAAGAAAATATCTGCCGCTGTCACAGTCCACATACAAAACAACTCATGCCTTCACAAAAAAAAAAAAAACGTCGCATACCATCCGCTCCTGAAGGGACCCTTACTCCACTTATTTTTCACTACTACTTTTTCCGTGCTTGTGCCTAGAACTTCTTTCAGAAAAGATGGCAGGCTGCCACTCATCCGGCATCTCCGATGTCTCCTTTCTTATCCCTTTTGCCACTGATTTTATCCTTTGTTCTAGCCAGTTTTAATCTTTCACGCAGTCTGGCCAGAGTGGCAGCACAATCATCGAGTGCACTTAAGCGGAGTGCGCTCATCATTCGTCAGTTGTGCTAGCGTAGTATGCTGCACCCCGCTGCGACCATAACAGGGCAGGGTTGTATGTTCCACCTGTGGACTAGACGACACTGAGAAATAGTCGACTGAGTTCGCCGGTCTTAAAGCATTGGCCTCTCTGTGCGGACGCCCAATGTGTGACCCGACCCACGACTAGTAGTCCTGATAAAATCGATTCTCTGCTAGCTCTAGAAAAGCCACGAAGGCTTGTCAGACTCTCGCTGCGCGTGAAGAGTCAGAGGCGCATCCCCGAAGTCGAGCCAGCCATTGGCCAGACTTCAACATCTGTCTCGATATCGAAAGTCAGAGGTGTATTTGTAGACCAACAATCTAAAACGCCAGTCAATCAGCACACCTCTGCCCCACCATACCGAGATGAGTCGGAGAAGCTTCTACAATCAGTGATCTAAATAACTGATTGCAAAGCTTCTTCCGCTCCTGATGTCTCCCTACGACTGCAGACCAACACTTGTTCGAGGGTGTGTGTCTCTACGAATTTAAATTACACAACAAGGGTGCGAGCACTGCAGTTCAATGCCCACTTTGAGGGGATATGGGTGCCACCGTTGGCTTTCTCACGAGCTCATCTGCCGCAAACCCTACCTACAAGGTCCTGAACATCTTACCGGCCTGCACTGGACCTCGCCCTGAATACTTCGCTATAGCTCCAATGATGGATTCATGTTCCTTTACTCGTTTCTTACGACAGGGAGAACATACCGTGAGAGCATTCGTTTGACCTTGTCACAGGGAAGTAAAGGCGAATGCCTCAGAAAATGCTTTCACTACGATTATTCAGCCCACCCAAGAAGTGTGCGGGCTGAAAACTATTTTAAAGAATGCCAGCTGATGTTCATCGTCATCGATGTCAGCATTGGAAGTCACTCATCAAATGTATGTATAGTAATTTCTGTATCCGGGCTTAGTTCTTCTGTCTTCTGTCTTTAGCATGGTAAGTCCGTAATAATTTTCCCAGCAGATCCTCAAGCTCATATAGAGATTACCTTTTTTTGATTTGACACGACACTTTAAAAATTCGCATCCCAATTTTGCGCAGAATTGAAGTTGGAAGCTGCTCTGCATAAAGTTTCGCCTGTAAACACTCTGTAACTAACAGGTTTGGCACCCTGTTAAAATGCCTGATTTAAAATACGGATTAACCTCAACTTGTGGCCTGCATCTACTGTCAAAGGTTCAGAGTTCCTAAGCTCTTGAGGATGTAATATGAGCTCGCATGTTCCATCATCTGTTGCCCGAACAGTACCTTGTAGGGTAAGAGGCCAGTTGCTTGATGGATAGCGCTCCTGAGAGAGCTAGCAATATGGCTCAGCTTCTCATTCAACCGACATGTTCGTTCCTGATATAGGCTCTAGTCCCTGACAATAAGGACCGGTTTACTTGCTTTGATGCATTAGCCTGCGGCGATTAACGGCTATCCGCAAGTGTTTAACACCATACTTATCCAGCAGTCTGGCAAGCGAGCCGAGCAAAACTGGATGCTAGTGTTAGAGACTATCGTCTTCGGAACTCGGAAAATGTGAAACACTTCTGTCTCGATGAACTGACAGATGTTTAAAGTAGATGTCTTTTTTCTATAGGCTTCCGAATGGAAACTTCGAGAAGTGTGCAAGAGCTATCAATATACAGACATTTCCATTTGTTGATCTGGAAAATGGCCCTAGAAAATCTTTGTAGAGTCGTTGCCATGGTTGTTCTGTCACAGACTGGGCTCCAATTGGTGGTCTAAGAACGGGGGGGCTTTGATTTCTTTACATACGTCACAGGCGTCTACGTAGTTTCTGACATCGACTGTCAATCGAGGCCAGTATAGATGTTTTCTTAGTCGTTTTAGCGCCTTTCCGATCCCTCCGTGAGAAGCTAGTGGCGGATCATGCGCCCTTGAAGTAGCGTCGAAGACAAGCCCTCGTGGAATCTAAAGCTTCTAAGTTTCTTTTTCCTGAATCAGATCACCTGTTTTCGGAACTGTCCGAATATATACGAACTCATCTCTGACACATAGATCTGGTAACTTGTTAGAAGCTGATTCAACTTTCTGCCTCAGCTTCTCATATTCAATGAGTTGAAATACGGAGAACTAAGGTTACCTTCTGGACCAGGATTTTCAGATGGTGAGAAGTTGTCCCGGAGAATCCGCGATAGAGCATCAGGAATGACGTTCAGGCTTCCTTTTCTTTATTCGATGGTGATGTCGAAACTTTGAAGCTTCAGACTCCACTGAGCAAGTCTATCGCTGAGGTCCTTTTGAAACATCAGCCACTTAAAGCTCGCATGATCCGATACTATCTCAAACGGAATGAGTTCAATGTAAGGCCGGAACTTCTGTACACTTAGTATTGCTGCTAAGCATTCCTGATCTGTGAGTGTATAATTTCTCTGTGCCGAATTCAACTTTTTCGAGACGTAGGTTATCGGCTTCAGGCTTCTCATGGCCACCGTCATCAAGTTGTAACAGCACTCAACTAATACCTTGTTTGCTTGCATAGCACTATTTAAATTTTTGCATGTCCGCCTGTCCGTTTGTTTGGCTGTCTGCCTGTCTGCTGGCCATCTGTCTGTCCGTCCGTCCGCACGATAATTCGAGAACGCGTTCTCTTAGATTGTTGAAATTTTGCACGTGGGCATTTAAAAAAAAAGTAAATTTCATTTCGAAAATGGGACAAATCAGGCATTTCTTTCGTTTGGTTGCCATACAAACATTTTGTTTTTACGGTATATTGGGGCACTGCCTGCGCGTTGACGTAGAGAGCTGAAATTTCGTACATGGTATTTTCATAATAATACTAAATAAAATTTCAAAAATGTTCTAAATGGGGCAGCCCCTTCTTGGTGCTGCCATACAAAACTTTGGTTTTTCACTGTATATTTGGGCGCTTCCTGAGAAAGAATCGACGTGGAGAGGACAAATCTCGTACACGGTGTTTTCATAAGAATCGCAGATCCATGTTCAAAAATGGACTAAATCGGGCAACCCCTTCTTGGTGTTGAGATACAAAGCTTTGGTTGTTGTTGGTTTGGATACTGCCTGAGAACGCGTCGACCTAGAGAGCTAAAATTTTATAGACAGCGTTTTTCATAAAAATAGTAAAAAATTTCACAGATTGAACTAATTGGGACAATCCCTTCTTGGTCTTGCCATACACAACTAATGGTTTTAACTTTGTTTAACTTTTATGTTCATCAAGGGTATATTATTATTGGTCTTAAGACCAATTGTAACTTTTGCTCTTGTTTTTTTATATAAATCATATTGTTACAGAGTAAAGGTCTATACTTTTATGGACCGGCGGCACATATTCTTTGTAATTTGTAAAAATGTTTCATCTTCGAAAATCGCATTATGGGAAGAGTTCATACACTATATGACCCCTTTAAGTCGTAGTCGTTACCCGGCTTGTATGCAAGCCTTCCTTCCAACGCGATTTTTAACTTGACAGCAGAAGGCAGTTCGGTTCATGTATTATCATCTTGCATGCAAGTTCATTTAAAAAATGGTATTGAGACGTAACGTCTTGCGTATATTGGAAAATTATAGCAATAAAGGAAGTAGTAGAATATTAAAAACCCAAGAAAAAATGAAGGGGAAGGTGTTGGAAAATGTTGTAATACAAATGATCTCAGAAAATCTCATTTTCCCAGAATAAATTTAACAAAATATCTCAAGCATTTCTTTTCCGCCATCTTGAAAACTGTATTATGTCAAATTACTATCAGCTCAGCTTCCATGATGAAAAAATTCAAGTTCGCTGAAAGCTGAGCTGCCAGCATGACAGTAGAGGTTACACGTGCAAGAAGTATGGCAGTGCAGCTTGAATGCAAACTGTACTATTACATGTAACCCCCGGGTTAGAAAGATAATCGATTGTAGATAACATTATAGTAGAAAAAGTATACCCGCGTGCCCTTTTCCTTACAAAAAAATTTACGCGAAGTCAAAAAATTGGAGTTCCGGGTCCAAATTTTCGTTTTGAAAATTTTATAAAATATAGAAGAATTAAATGTTTTAAAACTACTTTCACTGCAATAAGTTCATAACTAACCCCCCTACATAAGAGACTTTTAAGAGATTTCTTAACCTCTTAAATTTATCAAGTAAGGTATTTTAGCAGAGTTAGTATTCTACATAAATTTTTGTGGAGAAATATTAACTTTAAGAAGTTAAGAGGGTTGGAGAATCTTTCAGTCAGGTAAAGAAATCCACAGCCGTCATTATGTCCAACAGGATTTCGTATAAACTTATAGCAAAAAAATTAATTGTTATCAAAACTTTAAAGTGACGATAATATTGTAGAGTAATGGAGATTATAGTAAGGCTATGTCATTTCTATCACCTTAAAGGCAAATGATTTTAGCATTCTGAAATTCTATACGGCCGCAAAAATAGCAAAGTGATTCAAGTCGTCTCTCATATTGCTCAGAACTATCCTCTGTGCATGGCTCCAATTGTATAATTAATTTATATTTCACAAACTTGTACATATTTATGTAATATATACGAATTATATAAATATGTAGTTATTTTATAGCATTTTTATCCAACATTTCCGTATTTTAAACAAAACAATTTCTGCGACTATAACGAGCTCTTATATTTTCGTTTGCTAGAATACCAAATCTCTTGAAAGAAATCTACACAAAAGTTAAGAGATCAGCTGACGTCTGACATCTCTTAACTCTTTACCCAGAATACCAATGTCTAATGGACTTTGACAGCCAAGTTAAGAGGATAAGAGCTCTTACCTCTTATGTAGAATCGCGAAATGGGGGGGGGAGGTTCCTTAAAGTGAAAAAATGATTAAGAAAATATCTTGTCAAAATAAAAAGTTATGACAGAAAAAGTTTAAACAGTTTTCTGAAAGTCCAAAACAGCCAAAAACACTATTTTCGATGAGCCACCTCTAAACATTTATGAATTTCATTAAAATTACAATAGCTAGCAAAGTCTCAATGTGCATTTAGCCATTTTAACACTTTTTTTGGACCACCCTAATGTACATATATATACCTACTGGCAACTAAACGGCCATCAAGTCTCTGGACGCTGTTTGTATGGTCGCATGACAGTTCGGTGTGCATTCCGCTCCATCTGGAACACATCCTTAATGTATGTATGAACGAATCATAAGAAGAAGAAGCATCGGAGAAGGATGAAAGAAACCTGAGTGACACGTAGTTGATGAGACGTCAAATAAGTCCGCAAAAGTATAATCGCGAGTTATCTCACAAATCCGGCCATAAATTGTGAATCGTTGAGAAAGAGTGCATGCCAAAAGTGGAAAAGAAAAAGGAGATAAGAACTAATGAAGGCTAGAAGAATACCTGTGCCGCGGAAGCCAGGCCCTACTTCCCCGAGTCAAATTCAAAGCTATATACATCAGCCGTGGCTGTAAACCTCGAGTTTAGGGCTCCTCGTATAGATATAAGTGATTGTGACGGCGTACAAGCAACTGCGGTGGCCAAGGAAAGTCAGAACCTCACACGAAAGAGCGGCAATACTACAGCACCACCGCCATTCATCTGATCCGGTTAGAGTCGACGAACCCCGTTACAGCATGAAAATTCTTATAATAATAAGATCAGGATCACCATCAACACCTGCTTCTAAATTCAGTATTTCGTTAAAAGAAACTTAGGAGGCAAGGTAACCAACTAAGTGTCCTCAGATTATGTAGGATGAGTCTTAGCATGGCTTCTTTTACTTTTAACCTGTATAGTCGGATATACGCCCACCTAAAAATTTCTCTGTAGCAGTTAGGTAACCGTTTGTCTTACTATAATTTCTTTTATTTCTTTCTAATTATTAATATTGCACCTTCAATAGACTAAGGACAAGCCACATCTATACATACTTAGCGTGGAATGACTAATTAAGTACGGACATATACAACTTTCGGAGAATCGTATCACAAAGGGCAAGCGACATCTTGATGTTCGGAGTATCGATGTTTCGAGAACGGAATATTCGGGAAGGTTCTAGGACAATTTATAGAGTATAAATACGGCGCTTTCCACCACCAGTAGAATTAGTTGAACTCAGGGCCGTAGGTTATAATCAGGAATTGGGTTTATATAAGAAAATATTGTTAGGTCAAGTGTAAAGATATCTTTTTTAGCCATAAGAAGAGTCTTTTTCAGACAGTGAAGTAAACGAAGTAATCTATTTGGATTGCGATAATTACAAGTACAGTACTAGTGATAACTAAAGTACAGTTGATTTGATAATTGTTTGTGAATGTTATAAAAGTGAACATAATAAATATATCAAGGAAGAACTTGTGAATGATATCTAAAATATTGTGTTTTGAATAACGAACTAAGGCCACGCTAGTAACATGAATTAAATAATGGATTCGGTTATTGGCACAAAGAAAATTTTAGACGCAAACGCATCTTGTCAAGGAACTTCTAATAGATAATATTTATCATAGGCATTAAGTGCTTTCACTTTTGTATACCAAGGCTATGTCACACCTGACGAAACTCCAAAATGTTTACGCATATTTTTTTGTACACCAGTGAATTGAAGCGTGTGCAATAATAATTTTTTTTAGTGATTTGCAGGATATCTCTGAGGCGCCCCTGCGGTGGATGCTGACAATAACACACAATATGTAAGTCAAGGCCCTCGGGTATTCAAATTTATCTAAATCTTATGATATTCGGGTATACAAACTCTATTTTCTATATCGCATATATTTTTTGATATTTAGTAACGTAAGTTGTACATTGGATTATTACAATTCTTTTGATATTTAGTAACTTAATTTGTACCAGGCCCTTAAGGCATTACAGTGCCCTATGCGCAGATTTGACAGAAAAATAATAATTGGAATATCGCGATAGATATGAGGGGTTTATCAGGTGACTATTGAAATTTTTCTCATTCACTAAATACAACCATACCGGAAGGGCAAGATATTATCTATTAAAGGCTTCGGTCTCAGTTCAAACTTCTGCGGGAATTTAGTAATAATGTGATCAGTTTTGTAATTCGGTAGTTAAGATCTATTAAGTTTTGTTATGTTATCTCATTTTCGAAAAATAGTTCTCTTAGGAGAAATAAGACTAAAATAGGCTTGTTTTTATAAAGAGAGGTGCATCTTGAAATACTTAAAGCACTTTCTGTTCTGTTGTAAATGTACGTAGGTACTTTGTTTTTTGTTCGTCTATAGTCGCGCTAAGCCTATATTCATTCATGTTTGTAATAAATCCCGGTTAGTCTGCTAATGTACCGGTGGAATTTCAGAATGTTTTGAAGCCAGATCGGCTATTAAATCAATATAAGTACCGAAAATAACGGGATGCTGTAAAATTTTAATTTTTCTTCCACTATTCCGGAGCCCTCTTTCACTTACCGTAATGGTCGAATAGGTTCACTTGTCCAAAAACTTTCAGGTTTATGTCATTGGGAGGCTGACGAGGACTGCAACACTAGGTCCTCATGAAAACTACAAGTGACTGATGGGAAGCGATCCCTTCAGGACTGCATGATGTGTGCTACTTTTTGTTTAGGCGCGATTTTTTGTAAATGGTGCGTGACAGCGGCAGGTTATTTTCTGTTTAACCGACCCCACACTCCGCCATTAGCCGAGGTGTGATAGCGTGCTGCCCACTTCTTCTCCAGCTTAGATGCATCTTCAGTTTTCTCTTAGAATCAGGATGGACTTAAGGTTGTTCTTAAAAGGATAAATTTCCATAAATCTATAAGTACGGTGGACCCGACAATGATCTGAGTGAAACAGGCTATGTCTTTCCTGTCGGCATCCTTCGAACCAAACTTTTGGACTACTTAATATAGCATTATGAATTTAAGGCATTGATTGGAGTATTTATTATTGATACACCTAATTTGTTTATTTTGTTGTAGACTATAGTATTTACATAGATGGTAATTTTTCCTTATTTAAAGCTACACTTAAATATGTATGTATATGTATATCCTCCACATATACATACATATGTAAGTCAATAGCGCTATGTCTAAATAAATTCTACAAACAGAAATTATCTAGCAAATTCCTTGAATTCGCATCAAAATTTTAATTTCACTACCGCCTTACTGCTTATGCCTAGTATATGACATCATAAGAAGCTTTCGAGTGGGTTAAGTTTCTCTTTTTACCAAGTAGTAATTAGGTCGCTCACAAGAACTTTTACAGATATACCTATACATATGTACCTTCCAGGATTGTTTGTATATTATCTTCTTTGTATATGTAGTTACATAGGCAAATTAAAACTTCAAGTTTTTCTACAAGATTTAATACGAAATCAATGCTGCAGAACTAGAGCTTCAAAGAGAGCACAAACGAATTTCGTCATAAGCGGATTTTCCGAAAATAGTAACAAATCTCCCGGGATATTCGTAAATCGAAATAAAATTCTGAAAGAAATTGAATTTGTATTGAGAAAAGTGGGGTTTTGTAAGATACTTATAGTTACTTAAGAGGAATTGAATGACAAGTGCTTTCATTTCATGTAATAGTGGGACAACAACAATTGAAATCTCATCATGTGCCGCATTATGTTAATTAAACAAAATAAAAAACTCTAGCAAATCTCTGCGTAAAAAATTAATTAATGCGATCTCTCAATTAATTAATTTCAGTTCGGAGTCATGTATAGAAAAATGTTTCCTTCCTAATTTCCTTCCTAAATTCAATCCTAAGTTCATATTCGACCTCTGAATATGTAATTTACAGTTGGTGATTGTAGTACACATGTAGTCCATATCCATATTAATCAAATCTATGTATAACCAGGTTAAAGAAGTCCCTGAGCACTATAGCTAAATCTCTATTCTTGCCAGCATATGCGGTCTGTCTTATAAACTCTGCTAACCTATTTGTGCTTATTAAACCCTATATAATGAATCGATCACCTACACCTGAATCACAGTATATTATTTCTCAATAAATCGAGGCCTATAAATTGTTACCCACCACCCGGTTTTGATTGACTACTTACCTACTTAGCAAAGATATTTCATTCACTTATGAATGAATGAGGGAGGGGTAGGTATGGATAAGGAATATGAATCCGTAAAGTGTAAATGCTCATAGTATGAAATTAACAGAGTCAAAGATCAGAGGTCTTTGCTTTTAGCCCTAAATCCTTTAAGTTATTGCCTATAAATTTGTCACTCATGCTTCCTTTACAGAATTGAGGGACTCGAAATTGCCACGTGCTTGGGATGTATTTCACTACACACCGCACATACCTTTCCGACAGGTACCCTTTTTGTTCAATAGTGAACACTTGGGGCTTTCGTTTGTTGCCAATCGTTACCTCAAATTCGTAGTGAAATAGAAAAAGGATGGTACACAGGTATACCGTTGTCAAGAACTGATACCTTTAGGTGATAAAGCAATCACCTACCCTATTCCCCCCACCATGGTTCATACTTAAAGCTACTACATATTACATAGTAAATATTTGCTTCGAACGGGTGCTGTATACCATGTTCGTATGTATGTATGTCAAATTTCCGTATGATAGATATAGATGCAAAATATACCTGGTAGTTGGGGAGCTGTGGCTATACTGGTTTATACATGCGTTAATGAGATTTCTACAAAGACAATGTGTTCGTTTCGGTACGTATTACATATATCAGCAAATCTAATATACGTAGTTAGTATACGAGTCTATCTAGTACTATCGTGACGGTTCGAAACTGAAAGCTCATTTTCACGTAGTACTTTTGATGTGGGTAATTGGGAAAATTCTATTTTACATAACATCTCCGCGATGCAATGCTGGCTATATACATAAGTATGTTCGGAGAGAGTACATGTACGTTGGCGCAAATAAATTTTAAAATTTATTGCATTTTGTTGGATCCTTTGTGCTTTTACAGAAGTGCTTCTGATAAATCTGTTTTTAAATTACTATCTATTATGCATGTATGTATGTACGCACTCTGGTGAAGCCTTGAAAAATTGATTAAAGTTTCAAGAATTTAATTAACTTCAAACGACGTTTCTTTAAATTTATTGTGGAAAATTTGATTGATCAGTTGAGAAAAGTTAGGTTCCTCAAGCACAGTAAATCGAATATCTAATATCAAATTTTTAAAATATCCTTCTTCTTGAAAACAGGTCCAGCAACCTCCAAAAAAGATAGTTCACTAGTTAACTGAGGTGTAAATTGTACAATTACTATATTTAAAGGCCCCCATTCACCAGATTATCTGTAGTTTCCGACTGTAGATGGCAGCTTCCAGTCCAAATCTGTTTTCGTCCTCCTACCGTCTTACCCAGGGGCCGGGGGTTACACTAGATAGTACAGCTTGCACAGGCAGCTCAGCTTTCAGCGAACTTGCATAATGAAAAATCATGGCAGCTGAGTTAATAGTAATTTGACATTATACAGTTTTCAAGATGGCGGAAAAGAAATGTTTGAGAGAAATTGATAAATTTATACTGGGAATATGACATTTTCTGGGATCATTTGTATTACATCATTTACCAACACCTCCTTTATTTTTCTTGGTTTTTATCTTTCTGCTACTTCGTTTATTGCTATAATTTTCCAATGTACGCAAGACCTTACATCTCAGTATACCTTCATTAAATTTTCCACATTTGGAACCCATTCCATAGTCGATAAGTATTGTTTTTCCCCAGGATCAAACTTAGGTATTAACAAGTAAAAAAGCTAAAATTGGTCTAAGACCAATTCTTATGATACCCTAGAATCTAGATGAATGCCCGTATGTAATTTCGTGCTCCCCTCTGTGCAAGTATGATTTTTGAAGTGGTTTTTCGCATATATTTCTAGAACGGTTTGTCGGTCAGAAAAAATGATTATAACCAATTTTATAGGATTTCGTATTCTGAAGTAATTTTTAGTACAATAAAAATGTCTTGGACTGATCGTTTTCACAGCATACGTAAAAAATCTTAAATTTTGTTTGACAGTACAATGAAAACGCCATGTACCAAATTTCAGCCCTCTACGTTGACGCGTTCTCAGGCAGTGTCCAAATATATGGTGGAAAACGAAATTTTTGTATGGCAACGCCACGAAGGAGTTGCCGAATAGAGTTGAACCTAGTCGTCCGTTGCCATGAGAGAGTGCTCCAGGAGAATGATGGGACAGAAATCAAAGGCACATTACGACGTTAAAATGGGTTTCTTTATTTTTCTTTAAGTCCCAGCCTCTCTCGCAAACATTGACAAATTTATCCAGCGACGTGTATAAACTTTAAACTAATATACTATTTCAAGATTGTCAAAGCATGTGCCGCACTCACGCGTCAAGGCAGAGCCTTAGACAAACTAACATACAAACAAGTCCCGTTATATGGGAAACCGTTACCATTTCCCTCCCCCCACCCATACAATTTTTTGTTTGTCTAAGCATGACCTATCCATAGTCTTCGGGTGCTAGACCACATACGGTACACCCTGTATAGATAAAGAAAATGTTTTATAAAATTAATTGAGAAAGTATTTAAGTATATGAGTTTTGTTGGGCCGCATTCAAAGCCGTCCTAGCCCACATGCGGCCCGCGGACCGCGGGTTGGACACGCCTGATAGGGTATCATAAGAATTGGTCTTAGACCAATTCTAGCACCCAGTTTAATTTTCTTTTGGTAATTCGGAGCACTCAGTTCCCAATCTTGCTCATTGGTCGGATATTTTGGTGCTCAAATTCAGACCGGCGGAACCGTATAATTTCGAGCGAAGGTTTTGGAGAAGACCACGCCGATGCAGTCGTAATTACAAGTATGTAAGGTGATATTTTTGAATTAGTAGGAATTAGATCAATAATTAATAATAAGATTTGTATTTACATGTACTCGATACATCTTTCATTTCGTTTTCCCAAGTTTCTTGGTTAAAATAATAAAAACCAAGTGGCGCCCACATTACGTTCCTAAGAGAACCCAGCCACCACTGAGCGGCCGAATGAAGAAGGGCGGAGCCCTACTTAATGTCAATTAACGTAAATTAATTGGCGCCGAACGTGGGGCCTCGACAGGCACAATTTTGTTGCTTTTCGCACCATCGCATATAAGGTGCCGTTTAGCCGCATCACAATGATTATTAAATAATTACATTTTTGCATTATTACTTTAAGAAAAAGGATTTATTATTTCATTTCCAATTTTATCCGAAGAGTACAGCAGATTTACAGGAGTGTTTTGCTTGTACAAAAAGAAAACAACACTGGGTTCTAGTGAGCAATGATTGAATGTATGTAAATTAATTCGACGAAATCGTATCGGCTCGCGTAATTGAAATGAATGCAGTATTTTTGCAGAAGGGATCTAAGTAGATTCTATATACAGAGGTGGAACATGTTCTTTAGTGAATAATTTGAAATGCAATATCTTCGTACATTTGGACAAACAACGGACATTATGTCGATCTGCCACATTAGGTACCTAGTAGTCTCTTCGGTAAGCGTATAGTACCGACATATGTATTAATTCATTAATATATTTCTTGATAATATCCTTTTCTAATTTGTTTATTGGCTAAGAGTTGCACAGCCAAGAAAGAAATCATAGGCAAATTATAGTCGGGTCGATTCTATCTAACTGTTAATTTCCACTATACATTTGATCGCTCATGCTCATCCAAGAGATATGCATTTTCTCCCATTTCATTAGTTGTAAAGAAATGACAAAGTTGTACTGAACTGCTGTACAGACGAATTCTTCCTCTAATAAGGAGTTCTGCGTATCCTTGCTTGAAGCTAGACTTAAGGCAGGCATATTTGAATCATAGCTAGGTGATAAAGTTGTGCTTTATGTATTCTTAGGTACCTAGTTAAGTCATATTTTAGTAGAGTTATGCTACCATATTAATCCTGCGGACAGATTTGGTTATAATATAGTTATGAAACATGCACGCTCCAAGGTTTCAAGTCCCATCAAATAGAACCTATAGGTTATACCATAGATGCCACATGTCGTGACCCAATATTCAATTGGTGAAATTAAATTGTGACATCACGACTCAAGCTGGCAGCAAATGTACAAGTAATTAAATGATTTGCAATAACTAAGCGTAAAATGCGCAGTAAAATGCCTGGCGATTGCGAATTGTTTACTTGTAAACTGTCACATCCACTGCTGTATGTAACTGGGCATTGAGTCATGGTTAAGTAATTCACTTCGCATAGTGAAGTACTCAGCTGGGCTCACTGTTTGTTTACCTGCAGTATTGGGGGCTCCCGCTGTCAGCAATGATTAGCGTAATACAAGGTATTGCGCTGGTCACTGGGTCAAAGTCGCTTCCGCCTGGTTGAATGGAGGTGAGCACGGTCGTTTTGATAGATCGGGTTGCGTAGTTAGAAGTAAGTTTTGATAAAAGATAACGGTTCGGTGTGCAGTCGGTCAGTTGTAATTCGAGTGGTAATTAGAGAAGTTAATGAAAAGTATCGATCGCGAGTAACTGTTTTTGTAGCAACACTAAGTTAGTAAATAAAGTATTATTTTAGAATTACGCGAGTTTTTATGGGATTTAACTGATTTATTTACGGCATTGCTTTGGGACACGACAAATTGGCCCAGCCGGATAAAGAGTAGGTAAGTGTTATTTTTTTTCTTTAGTGAAATAATTTATTTTCATTTTTATTTTTTTTTATTTTTGGGAGTAAAGCTTATTAGCTGCTCCATATTTTTGTGAGTTGTGGGAGTTATGCTTTTTTAGCTGCTCCATTTTTTTTTGTATTTTGTGGGAGTTAACGCTTTTTTAACTGCTCCATTGTTTTAGTATGGGAGTAACGCTTTTTTAGCGGCTCCGTTTTGTTGTGTTTTGTGGGAGTTAACGCTTTTTTTAGCTGCTCCATTTTTTTTAAGTGTGGGAGTTAACGCTTTTTTTAGCTGCTCTAGTCTTAAACTAATGTTCTTTTCAGGGTAAAGTATTGGAGAAAATTAAAGAAAAAAAGGGTATAAATTGTGGTGATTGTTGTTGCGTGAGATTGTTTTTGGTTAGGTTGTCTGAGTTTTATGAAATGTATAGTGTGATAGTGTGGTATGCAAATGGAGTAGCTTTAGTAGTTTAGTAGATTAAGTAAGTAAAGTCTAATTTTTCGGAATGTACGGCGTATTAAGGGTTATAATTTTGGTCATTGGGAAGTTGTCAAATGCTAGGTAAAAAATTTAAGGTATTCGCGGGTATTCGGGCGTTAAACTTGGAAGTAGGTCCGGAAATATTGAATATTAGGAAAGAGCATTGTTGAAACACCTTCGAAAGTTCAAGCTTTTGTGTTTAGGGTTTTTAAGCAATTAGTTACAGTCTAGGAGAAGTGTTTGAGAGTTAAGGGTAAATTAGATAATGACTATAGATGTCAGTGGGAAGAAGTAACGTTCTAACGAGGGAAGAATTGTTACGAGTTAAGGATCAGGAAAATGAATTGGAAACCAGAACGCAGGAATTGAAGGAGTTCCAGCTGAAATTACAACATTACGAACAGGATTGGCGGTACCTAGAAGAGCATCTAACGGATGAATTAAAGAAACGATTGCCGAGTGAAGACGTAAATAAGTTTCTGGAGGAAATAAATGAGGCTACAGTGAAAAGCACAAAGGGAGAAACCTCAGATTTGGTGATAACGTCTACCTTTGAAGTTATTGGTAGAATTGAGCAAGAAACTGATCAGACGGGGGATTGATAACGGAACTTGAGGCAGACGCGGTGGCAACGTTCAAGGCGGGTGTTACGCAGCAGACTACTCAGCTTTATTTGACGGGACGCAAATTTCGATCTCTGGATGAAGCACGTGAGGAGGCAGACTACTTTGAGATGGATGCTAGGAGACTTAAAATTAAGGAACCAGGGCTGCCGAATTATACGAAGGAAGAGAACAGAGGAATGACAGCAGGTAGCTGGGGTGCTGGTAGGTTCAGCAAGAAGGAACCTAAAAGGACGGGACCGCAATTGAGGCCAGCATTATCGGGAATGAACAGGTGTTCCCCTTGTCAAACAAAGCAACCAAGACCTATTCAGTGCTTTCAGTGCGGACAATGGGGGCATTTTGCTAAGGAATGTAGAGAAAGGAAACAGACGCCTTACTGCACAAAATGCCGAATATATGGACATGACGCAACTGGATGCAAAAGGCAACAAGTCAGGTCTACTGAGGCACTACCTAGCCGTTCGGTAGAGGTGCAATCGGAAGCAAAAGTTATATACTGCCAATTTTGTAGAACATCTTACCACTACACCGCAAATTGTTTAAAAAAATTTTTAGCAGAGAATAACATTCAGCAAGAGGGAAACGGGAGGTGGCAGCTCGGGAACAATCTCGCAGCTGCCTTCCACTAAACAAATTAGGAACCAGATATTCGGGTAAAGACATAGACATGCAATTAGAGCTAGTTAATAATTGCATCATCATAATAGAAGCCGACATTAGACTAGAAGATAAGCTTACATTATTGGTGGATACGGGATCCACCTGTAATTTAGTTAAGGTAAATAAAATAAGGATGGATACACTGATACAAAAACATAAATGTATCACGATTGGAGGGCTGTTTGGAGCTCAGCAACGTTCGATTGGAACCTGCAAGGCGCATCTTCACGTAGGTAGGGGTAAGCAAGAATGCGAGTTCCAGGTAATACACAACACAGATTCAATACCATTTGACGGAATATTGGGAATGGAATTCCTCAAGGATAAAGCTGTTATCGATTGTATTAATAGAAAATTGTCAATACAGCACAGACAAGTGTACAAGGAAGCACAGCAAATTTTCAGAAACGTAACAGGAACCGAAAAAGTTGAACATATAACCTTGCAGGGTTATAATGTAGAAGGGAAACACCTCTCCAGTAGGGAAGCAGTTCGGACAGTTTCAGCGGAAGTTCTAAGAGAGCGAATGAGTAATCGAATTGAAAACCTGAGAGAGGTGATATATAAAGCTCGAGTTGCCTCTGAGAGTATAACCAAGTATTTTAGAGTCGAAAAAGAAGCAAAGACTTTACAGTGTATCAAGGATAAATCACGTGGAAGCCCGGAAAGAGGAAATACTTTGGCGTCGGCTCTTTGCACAGAGGCGAAGCAGGAAAATCTTCTCTATATAAAGGAGATTTTGGTAAAATTGCCAGAAGGAATGTGGGGGCAAAAGCAAATTCGGGAAGTAGTTGTTGAAGGGAATGGGTCAGATTATCCTCGCACGGAAATCGAACCAGTTATTTCCTAAACTGCAGCCTTTGCGGAGGCGCGAATATGCGAAAAGCTTCAATTCCTAAACAGGGCAATATAACCAAACCTCTCCTTAACTCGAGAAATTTCAGGAAGTCCATAGTACAGCTGGAACCAAGAACGGAGCAATTGGTAACAATCTGTATCGAGAGAGAAGACGAGCTGGTGTGCGTGGCGGAAGAGATTATCCCAGGTGTGTGCTGTGGTAACGCCATAATCAGGCCGGAGAATGGTGTTTGTGGGTATTTTCAACGCTAGAACTGAGCCGGTTGAGATAACGAACTTTCAAACCAAGCTTGAGAGGTTGGATAGGTATTCAGTCCAGCCACTGAGAGATAAGATAAAGGCGGTAAGTCGTTCTCAGCCCAGACTCGAATAACTGAAACAAACACTAGTACTGTCGGAAGATTTAAATTTAGAAGAAAGAGAAGTGGTGTCTGAAATTTGTAGTGAGTATAATGACATTTTTTACTTGCCAGGTGACAAGTTAACATATACTCCAACTAGGACTTTTAAGCATCCATTACTGTGGAATACAGGACCCATAAACAGGAAACAATATCGTCTGCCGGAGGCTCACCGAGAAGAATGTCAGAAGCAACTAGAAAAACTCCTAGAAGATGACATTATAGAGCATAGTGACAGCCCTTTTAATTTTCCCGTACTATTAATACCAAAGAAAGGAAAGGATGAAGCAGGGAATCGGAAGTATAGGTTATGTGTAGTTTTTTGGGAGTTAAATAAAGTCTGCGTCCCCTTTTCGTATCCTCTGCCACGGATTGAGTACATCTTAGATCAATTAAGTCACTCTAGATATTTCTCTACCTTGGATTTAGCTAATGGTTATCACCAGGTGTTAATCGACCCAGCGGACAGGGAAAAGACGGCTTTTAGTACGAACTTCAGCCATTTCCAATATAAACGATTACCCTTTGGATTGAAAACCGCACCTCCATTTTTTCAGTCTCTACTAAACGGAATATTAACAGGGCTCCAAGGTATCAAATGTTTTGTATACCTAGATGATGTGGTAATATTCGCGAAGAATCTGAGCGAACATAATAGAAAGCTAAGGGAGATATTTCAGCGTTTTAGAGAAAATAATTTAAAACTACAACCCGCGAAATGCCAGTTTTTACAGAAGAAGGTAGTATACTTAGGGCATGTATGTTCAGAGAACGGAGTAACTCCGGACCAACGGTTAGTGGAGGCAGTTCAGAACTATCCTCAACCTAAAACGGTTCGGCAAGTGCAATCGTTTCTGGGGCTTGCGAATTACTACCGTAAATTCATTCCCAATTTTTCTAGAATATTGGCTCCAATTAACAACCTTCTGAGAAAAAAGGTGAAATTCAATTGGGGACCAGCATGTGAGGACTCTTTTAGAACCATTAAAGAGTCGCTCACTTCCTCTCCCGTGCTAGGTTATTCAGACTTCAATAAGGAATTCACGCTTATCACAGATGCTAGCGGAGAATCATTAGGTGCCGTATTAGAACAGGATGGGAGGCCTAATAGTTGTGCCAGCCACACGCTTAATCCTGCTGAGAGAAATTACTCCACCACGGAACGGGAAATGCTTGCTATTGTTTGGGCGGTACGAAATTATAAATGTTACCTTCTGGGCAGGCATTTTAAAATTAAAACAGATCATCAGCCGCTCCGAGGGATTTTTAAGGTAAGGGATACCACGTCACGCATCGTACGATTCCATCAGAAATTATCTGAGTACGATTTCGAGATTATTTACCAGAAGGGAAAGGAGAACGGTAATGCGGATGCCCTGAGCAGGATACCCCAGCCAGTGGAAGGCACCTGCCAAGAGAAAGAATCTCGCTGTCTTGCGGTTACACGAGCACAAGCCAAGAAGCAGGAGGCAGAGGCTGAAGAGAGAAAAAACCCAGATCCCGAGAGTGAATGGGTAGATATTGAGGAGGCCAAGAGAATGGTAGGAAGAGCGCTAGACAGTCCAACACCCCAACATGTGACCGACCAGGAGGATATTCAGGTAATATTGAAGGATTATCATGATTCCCGATTTGGAGGACATTTCGGCGGAAGCAAAACATTAAACAGGGTGAAACGGTTCTATCGCTGGAAAGGAATGAAGAATGATATAGTGAAATATATTCGCAAATGTAGGCAATGTCAAAGAAATAAGCATTCTAGAGCCATTAAAATGCCATTGGTCATAACAGAAGTGTCGGAAAAGCCGTTCGATAAGCAATGCGTTGACCTCGTGGGGCCATTACCTACAAGCCATAATGGCAACAAATATATACTATCTATGATGGATGACCTGACGCGATTTGTGGATTTCGTGGCGGTACCCGATCAGGAAGCCAACACGGTAGCCCGAGCACTATTTGACCAAATACTGAGCCGATATACGATTCCCAAGCAATTAGTGACTGACCAAGGGACTAATTTTACGGGGGAAGTCATGAAATCCTTATGCAAATTGTTAAAGATCAAGAAACTGCAGACTACCGCCTACCACCCGCAGTCAAACGCAGTAGAGCGACAACATTCAACCTTGGGTAACTATTTAAGGAGTTTTGTGGATGCAGAGCCCAGGAACTGGGACGAATTTCTAAGAACTGCGGCACACGCGTACCACAACGCCGTACATACGGGCACTAAGCTTACGCCCATGGAGACTCTGTTTTGGTTTGTGTCAGAATCCCAAGCAATTTGATGCGCAAACCAGAACCACTTTATAACACCGATAGATATCATTCTGTGCTGCGATTCAACTTACAGAAGTCTTTTGAATTAGCACGGAATAATTTACGGCAAAATAAGGAGAAGGCGAAAAAATACTACGATAAGTCGTCTAGAGGTCAACTTTTTCATGTGGGAGATAAGGTTCTGGTTAGGGACTTAGCTAGGGTGGGGAAATTGTCAGCTATTTTTAAGGGACCCTACGAAGTCATATACATACACAACCCTGAAAACCTAACAATACTCCAAGTTCGGAAGTTGAAGCGAATTCATGTTAATAGGCTGAAGAAGTTTGAACAATGATTGACTCACAGTTCGGACGTGTAGTTACATAGATACTGATCTTTTCGAATTTCCCAATGACCAACTTCACGCGTAAAAATCTTTGCAAACTGTTCAGACCTTACATTTTCCTGCCAAGTCGAGGTACTAATCGTTTTTGCATTTCAAGAAAAATATTTAAACCAGAACAAGGACGCAGAAACCGCGAACCGAGGAAGAGGCTTTCTGGAAAGAAAGAAAGAAGGAAGGAAAGATAAACTTTTCATGTCTGTGGAAAGGGTAAGATAAATAGGTAAAAAAAAAGGGAAAGCATTAAAAGAAAGATAGAAGGAAAATAATAAAGAGTACAGGTAAAAAAAGAGGAAGAATTTAAAAAAAATATAGAAGGTTAGGTTAGGTATAGGTTAAAAAGAAGAACAAAAATATAAATAAGTAAATAAATAACAGAGAAGCAAGTTTTTTTTTTAAATCTACTATAAGTATAGGAAGGTTGCCCGTTTAAAATAGGTTAGTTAAGTATACGGAAGTGCAAGAGAATGAAGGCGATCGCGATAGTGTTGGTAGTCCTGGTAGTAGGATCGCCGATAGACGTAGAACAGAGTGGCTATAGTATGAAGAGTCTGCAGTTCTTTTCGAATACCTGGGAAAGACACAGTACTACACCCCGCATTGGACTATCCTGTCTACGTTGCATATGCCAGATGTATCAGATGATGGCAGGTCTTTGTACCGAAATTATACATACTGGAGTAAAAGCAAGATGTACAGTAGCAGTAAGGGACGATTGGGTCAGTCAAATTAAGCAGCAGGAGGAGGAATGATTACATCACACCCATGCTGGAGCTTCCTCAAGAAGAAAACGATCCTTTTTCGATGGAGTAGGTGCTGTATCCATGCTGCACTCGATGATTCCAATGAGAAAGAGAATCGTACCATCAGCCTTCTAGAAGACCAGATTACCCTTGTGAAGTCAACGTTCGACCTGTTTAACTCATCACGGGTAAGGGCAGAGTCGGAGCGAGAGCAAATTCGGACCCGGATCTCTGGGCTTATCACCGCGCAAAGAGCCACTGATGGAGAACTAGCAGTATTGCAGCGCAGAGTTGAATTAAATGAGGTTCTGACACTACTGACCCTCCAGCTACGCGAGATAAGCGACACGTTGAAGACCATTTCAAATATTATGGTTTCGCTGAGCGTCGGGAAGTTACACCCTCTAATAGTCCACAATCGGGAATTGACTGACATTATGAGGAATGCCACGAAAGAACTGGACTTAAACGAGGAGGTCGAATATTTCCAGTTATTAGTTCAGATTGCTAAAGTGAAGGCCATCTTGACTAACCAATGCATCCTGGTCAGAGTAGACATGCCCCAACCACAGAGAACTTCGTTTGACACCCACGAAATCTACACCATCCCCGCAGCACTAGATGAAGCCGGCTATCATATGTACGACTTAGATGCGGAGTTTATTTCAGCCAACAACCACGAGAGGCAATATGTCTTACTAGATGACCACCAGTACCAGAGGTGTCAGCAGCTGATCACCATGACGGCTCATACCCATTTACTGTGCCCACAGTTGGGCCCAATAATTACGGCCATTGGCGATAACTGCGTGTTAAACCTGTCTCGCAGTTTCAATGTCAAGACTAAGGCTTGTAAGGAGAAAGTCATCCCGAAATGGAGCTCTCTAACGCGAATGATGACCAGAAATCACTGGCTGTTTGTGATGGCCGAAAAAACAAAGCGGAGGTCAACTGCCGTAATTCACCGACCAAAATAGGAGAGCTCTCATCGATAGGAGTATTGGACATAAAGGAACGCTGTCATCTGCAGATTGGAGATCTACTTATAACCTCTGAAGACGACGCTCACAGAAATGTAACTCTCTTTCAGCCCGCACCTTCAGAACTACCTAAATGGGAAAACATAGTGACACCAACAGGTCCAAGGAATCCCGAACATCCAAAGGGACAAACAGGAGAACTAAAACTGCTAGCGGCAGGTAATTTCAATCAAGCCTGGAAAGATCATGCTGAGAAGATAGCCAAGGTTCAGAGCGCCATCAAGACTGAAGAAGTTCACAGGCAGCAGAATCATCCGCACCAGATCTATTCAGCAGCCACGTCTTTGACCGGGCTGATAAGCATCGTCAGCTTGACTCTGGTAGCAGTAATGATGTTCCATGTAAGACGCTGGAAACGTCAGCAAGGACGAGTAAGTACTGGGAGAGTGTCGATACTACCTACTATCCAGACATCCATTAAACATCCCAGACCAACCTCAACAGAACCGAACAATGAAGGGACTGACAGTATAGAGTTAGTCATGCCAACAGCAGCAAACTTGCCAATTGGAAGCTTGCCGACCGTCGTGGGAAAACATCTTGTCCGGTTAGAGTAGCTATAATGTATTTTAATCCACTCGATTTAATTGGCACGGGCAACCGATAGATAAGGAGAAGAGGGTAATTATGGATAATAAGAATATTTTCAAAATTAATTCATTTTGATAAAATTGTAAGGTAAAATTCATGTAAAAAAAAAGAAGTAGGGTATTTTTATTTACAAAGATAATAGAATATGGAATGCAAATTAAATTTATGTATAGTAAATAACGATTACCTGAGTTCACTAAGAATTAAAAGAAATGAAAGGGATGTAGTAAAAAAAAAATATTTCTTAAGATAATTGTAAAAAAACAGGACTAAGCAAAATAAGGTATAAGAAAGAAATTTAGAAAAGATAATTAAATGTAAGAAGAAAATAAGAAAGAAATTAAACGCGCAAAGAAAAAGATAAGAGAAATAACTATATACATAAAACGAAATATTGTAAAGAAAAGAAACGCATATGGTAAAAAAATTGTTAAGGTAATGAAAAAAAAAGAAAAAAGATGTAAAATGACGTAAATAATGTAAACCGAACCATAGTTATAAAAATTGTTTAGATGCTAGAGAATATTGTACTTTAGTTTTTGTGTAAGTTAGTTAAGTTAGGTATTGTAACCTAACTGAGCACCCCGATCTGATTCCTCTTGGGAATCAGTTTTTCTCAGGGGGAGGAATGTCGTGACCCAATATTCAATTGGTGAAATTAAATTGTGACATCACGACTCAAGCTGGCAGCAAATGTACAAGTAATTAAATGATTTGCAATAACTAAGCGTTTTACTTCGCCTGCCTGAACTAGATGCCGCATGCAGTACCAAAAAAGTATACAAAATTTATATGGCTGGGTGGTCCATTCCGGAATGGACCACAACATTTGAAATATTGTATACGTCGAGCGATTCATATTTTTTCGTACCTGAAGTGTTGAGGAAGTCGATCAATTGTATACAAAACTGCTTTTATAAAAACATTTGCTTTCGGCACGCTCTAAACCATGTTATGGTCTATTCCAGAATGCAATACCCATTTCACAATTTGTATACTCTGCTCTAGTATGCCATGCGACATCTAGTTCTTGTGCCATCTATGGTTATACGGATATATATAGGCTGTACAGAAGTACACAGCTCTCGGACTGCAATAATATACATAGACTACTAGCTACAGGCCTTTCCCATACAGAATTATTGAAGCCAGCCTATACCCTATCAGAGGGGCAAAACATCTCAAATTACTGTCATGTTGCGGGATATTATATAATTGGGGCTACCATAATTAGCTAAAATGAAGGGAAATTTTTAATTTTATTTTAAAAATTAATTCTATACGCAAATTAAGCTGTTACTAATTATTCAGAAAATATTTTAAGTATTTACGTTTTTCCTGTTTCAAACCATGCTTCGTACAACGCAACTACAATGCTGTAATAAATTTTATATTTTATAAGAAAAATAAGAATCTTGATAAATCTGCGCTGCATAGAAATCATAAAAGTTTATATGTTTCTTCACGAATTTTTATTTCATGTAATTCCTTCTAACTTTGAGAAATAAAAATCGCGAAAATTCTCTGTACTCTGTGTACTTTGTTGAATCGAATTAAGAGCTCCAACAATTTATGTATGAACATACAGTTTTAAAGTTATTAATACAATATTATCACTCTTGATCTATTATTATATCATTAGGTAGTCAAAAAAACGAAGGTAAGCAGAGGTATGTAAGATTTTTAATTTTTCTTGAGGAGCAGCAGTTTTGGCATCATAAATAACCGGCCAAGTGCGAGTCGGACTCGCGCACGAAAGGTTCCGTACCATCGTACAAAATTGTGAAAAAATAATGCTGTCATTTGAAAAAATAATAATAATGTCGTCATTTGAAAAAAAATGCCTACTTATGATAATAATAATGAATAATAATATTAAATAAAATGAGGAAAACAACGCCGAAAAAATCACGTTTCTTGTATGGGGGCTCCCTTTAATTTTTAATTTAATTTTATTTTTATTATTTTTGTTATAGCAGCAATAGAAGTACACACTCTGTGAAAATTTCAACTGTCACCTATTACGGTTCATGAGATACAACCTGGTAACGGACGGACAGCGATATCTTAGTAATAGGGTTCCCGTTGTTACCCTTTGGGTACGGAACCCAAAAAATGAATGAATGAGTACTGAAATAGGTTCCTAAAATGAATTACAATTTCCTAAATAAAGGAGCAAAATAGTTAATGCCCTGATGTCACAATACATAAACCGTTGTTTCTATTTATTACAAATTTAGTCGCTTTAGCCAGAATAAAGCCACCACTTTAACATCCCAGATTGGAAGGCGAATTATCTATCATATCGGTGAAGTATATCCAAATATTTGAATAATGCTTGGTCTAATACGAATCATTCTTACATACCTTATAAAAACATATTTAAGTGGAAAT
Source organism: Dioctria linearis (assembly GCA_963930735.1). Classification (NCBI taxonomy): domain Eukaryota; kingdom Metazoa; phylum Arthropoda; class Insecta; order Diptera; family Asilidae; genus Dioctria; species Dioctria linearis. The sequence goes on along the minus strand of OZ005742.1, from coordinate 210,253,266 downwards.
TTGTTTCAATAAGTGCACATTAAAACTGTATGCTTAGAGGTTTTTCTAGTAGTCAATAATGAATATTTGTATTATATGGAATATTATATTATATTTAAACAGCTTACTGTTGTTATTATAAATATAGGTGTGGGTACTTGTTCTCCGATTTTATATAAATACGATGTAAAGTTTGAAGAAATTAGCAGAGAGAGTGATTATTACAGCAGTGTAAATCGGTGAAATATATACACTTAAATTTTTCTCACCTAATAACTTATATTGCAATAAATAGTATCCATTTATGTGTAACAATTTGCCTTGTAGAAATATTTTTCTTACTTTGTGGCAGAACAAATCGCTCGCAACATAAGGCCTGAATTACAATTACGACTGATTTGTCGACTGCCACTTGATTTTTAGTCGAAGTCGACGTTGAGGTGAAATTTGTAATTAAATTAAAGCTTCTACTGCGAACGAACCCAGAAGTGCCGACTACTGTGATAGTATGCGGAGTATTACTTTCCAATATTGAAAAGTAGGCGGCGTGACCACTGCGTTTATGGATGATATCTGATACCTGCTTGCCTTGAACGAGATTTATTTGCTTGTGATACCAATTTAATTAGTTAAATTAAAATTTAAAAATGCTCATGAATTGTTGTGTACCCCAGTGCTCTTACAAATACGATAAAAACAAAATTTCAAATAAATTTCATCTGTTTCCTAAAGACGAAAAACTTAAATCAGAATGGACTTGTAAGTTAAGACAGAAACCGTCCAAGATATTTCAGGTTTGCAGCGAGCGCTTTACAGCAGGAGAGTGACTATAATATAACATCCTTGGGTAAGCTTTTATTTATGGTTAACGTAATCAAAGGTAATATAATTTTCATTACATAGGAGAGTTCAAAATCTCATCGAAGTTTTCTGTACCTTGGAAAAACTTGACACTAACAAAGCTGCAATATCTTTGCAACAAGAACACTAGTAAAGGAGCAAAAGAAGAGCGGTCTAGACGACTTAAACAGAAAACAGTATTAAAAACACGAAGCAAAGTAAGTTGACAAAATTACTAAATTGTTTGTACAATTTATATTTAAGACTCATTTTCTTTGCAGAGCTGTACTCATTAATCAAACAATACCCATGATGCTCCAGTCAAATAAAATTGATTTCCATAATAATAGTCACATTACCATAAATAATAATAATTAAAACAGCTGATATAGTTCTTATTCAAATATACATATAATGGGCCTGCATCTGGGAATTGCTTGCAGCTAGGAGCAGGTATAAAACAGAATTGTATGACTTCCGAAACAATTATATTTTTCCCAAGGTTATAATCTGCAAATAGATGTTATTCGGATTTATGTTTTGATGCTATTTACGTATGTATGTATATGTCGTAGACATTTGACGTAACTCAGCATTTCACGAAAAGTCTAGACACTTCATGGAGAGTAGGCAAATAGTGTAACGGTTTTGACTTAGCCACTTTTTATATTATACACTAAAAATTTCAGACACATAATGTAAAAAGTGGCTAAGTCAAAACCGTTACACTATTTGCCTACTCTCCATGAAGTGCCTAAACTTTCCGTGAAATGCTGAGTTAGGTCAATTGTCCACGGCATATATACCTTTTCGTAAGTTCCTGAGCGGGTATTGCACCATGAAAACGGAGTTTTTATTGAAGTTGCTCCATATTTTCTTCCTTATATTTAATTTTTGAAATAATAATTGCAATATAAAGTAAATATTGCACTAATTTACCACTAAAAAAAAACGGGCTGTCGATAAACCCAATGGTGCTGCTAGAAATCCAGTTGTCAGTTTTACAAGTATTTGCATGCCCCATTGAACTGAAGTTAGTCGCAGCCGACACAAACTTTACACTTTGAGCAAAGTTTATTTTCAATCGTAGTGGAAGTCGAAGTTGCAATTGTATCTTGCCACAAGCATGCATTTACCATTTGGGCAAAGTCGCGGTCGACTGATCAGTCGTAATTGTAATTTAGGCCTAAAAGCATATTTTATGCTGGCTTCACTTTTTGCGAGCTGTCATCAGTCTATATATTGAAGTCTGTGGGAAAGTAGTTCTCCGCACGCCCTATTCCTTGTGTCAAAAAAGTGCATACGTTGGTGCCAACATTGAAGAAAAAAAATCACTGGCGGGAAATTGAAACAGTTAGCTGCGTATCTAATGAATATATTGCCTTTCGTAAAACACTTTTTATGAGTAAGAATTCTAAATAATTAATTTAAGAGCATTTTTTTCGACGAACCCACTTAATTATTTATTGCTTACAGTTCTATCTCAGTTGATACTTGGTGCTTAGTTCGAAAGAGACTGCTATATAGATGTGAGCCCAATTCCTGAAGTATATTTCTATGAACCTAGTCAGCCCAAATTATACATGTATGTCAGTACGACCATCTTAAATAACTGCGATACAGTAAGTTGCAGTTGATCCGATTCTATTCCATACATCTATGTACAGTGTAATAAAATAAATGTACATTTATTATATGGTCCTCATATTCCAACTCTTCAACACTAACACTTGTATGCCATATTACAACTATACAACCTACTTGTATGTACTTACATATTTAAATTAAAGGTTCCTACTACCTACTACCTTGAATTATCTTTTAATTCAAGGAATTATATTCAACACAATACTAAATGTGCTTTTATTACAGCACAACAAACAAATTAAATTTTAAGTATATTTGTGTTTTGTTATGTTATGTTGTTCTGTCATTTTCGCTGCGAAATATTTTATTGATTGTTTGACTGATTTGTTTTATTTATTGAACCGGAACGCCCTTAATTTATTGTTTCAAGCCAGGAGCTTGCAAAGCGGTATATATAAAAAAAAATGATAATAGCATGAGGTTGTAGAAAATGAAACAAAATTTTTAATTGGGTGGATGTGTGGGGAAATGTATTTTTTGGTGGAATAAAATACGTATTTAGTGTTTTGCTGCTAAGAGTAAGCATTTTTAGTTTCATTTTTCGCTGGACAGATATCAGATCTGTTTAATGAGCTGCACTAGATTATTCTAGAGCAGAAATCATTTTTCATGAACTAATAGAACTGGTCTAAATTATTCTCAAATGTGAACTGAACTGTGTTTAATGAGTTTGGTCTAAAGTGAACTGACTGGGGTGAGCTAGAACAAGATTATCTGCTCAAATTTTTTTCACGAAGCAACTTAAGGGGGAAAACGCACCGTGAAATTTCGAAATTTTCGATTTGTTTTGTTTGGCTTTTCTTCAAGCTTAAGCTCTTAAGAATGTCTGTTGAAAGCCGCATGCAAAAATTCGAAAAAATAACGGAGCTATGGCCGATCTAGTCAGCGCCGAGCGGCCGAACGAAATTCAGGTGGAAATACGCCGTCGGCCCCCATTGTAACATCGTCTGCATAACCGGGCGTTATATCGAAAGTTTTCGTTCGGAAATAATATATTCGGTGCAAAATAGATAAAAAAAAGGTTAATCTCAGAACCAATATAAGTATTGCCCGAAGAAAAAAATTCTGCCGAAAAATCGCACTTGAACATCAACTTTCAAATGCGTTTTTCTCGAAATCATGTTTTTGAAGTCGGTACGCAAGATATCTCGAAAACTAATAAGCCGATTGCAATTATCTTTTTTTGTGCTTATTCTACACATAATTATCTAGTTTTTGTCATATTGATTTTTTTTTTAGTGGCTTAGTTTTTTTTAATCGGCGAAATAAGGTCGTATTTTTCTCTAAAAATCGCTATGTAAATTCAAATGTCCGCCATTTTGTCAAAAATCGATATTTTCAAAATAGCATATGACAAAGACTAGATTATACTGTTCAGTTTATATCCTTTTGTTTTTTTTTTATTCGGATGATTACAAATGAAGCAGGAGTGTGTACCGCGGAGGGCTTGTTTTTTGCGCTACTTTACGGACCAGAGGATTACTCGGCGAATATTTGATATTTTTCAATAAATTTTTTTTGTGTATTCTTTAAAATGTGTTTTATCATATAAAAAAGAATTGGTTTGATTACTGCTATAGATTGCCTTCAAAAAAATCCAGAAAAATTGCTTTTTTTCGCTCTTCTCGGTGCGTTTTCCCCCTTAAAGTAGGCAGAGTGCAGACAAGTGATAACAGACAACAATTAGGTTTGCTTTAATTTTCTATGAATTAAAATTCAGTTTTCTCAATGTAGCGATTCTCTACCAATATCAGGATAAGCAGAATCACTTTAGATGTATGGTAAAATTATTCTTTACTAAATTGTTCTGAACAACTTTTCGTATTTTTGCAGTAAAACAAAAACACAATTGCAATATTCCTGGTGTATAATACAGAAATATGGTAGATCTCAGAAAATTACAGAAAAATAGTCACTGACATGTTAATAAGAATGGACTAAGCATTTTACGAATTTTTTTATGGACAAAATTTATAAAAATTTTTTATCAAATTTATACTTCTCTTTCAGCTCCAATTCTACACTGCACTGAAACTGTAGCCAACGTATACGTTCAGTGAAATTATGTATAATTTAAATTGTACAATCATTCAGACTGCTTCAGTGTTTAAAAAATATGTCATTGTCCACTTTTTCAGAGTCAAAATTTATTTGAAATATAATCCAGTGGAGAAAACCTTTTTCAGCAGTGCTAAAATTTGTACGTTTTTCAAATTGTAAAATATTTTTTCTTCAATCTAAACTTGTTTTGAAAAAGGAATGACAATTTTTAGGTAGGTAATTGTTAAATTATGTACGCGGCGAATGGGTTAAAAGGCAAATGCTCAATCCATTTTTACTATATGTCAGTGGACGTACTGGAGTAAATGCAACTTTTTAATGATGAAAAATAAGTTTTGAAATAATTTTATATTATCGCTGAGGAATTAAATTAAATTTTCAAAATACAAATATAAATATTTTTTTTATATCTTATAATTTACAAATACTACATACAGAAACATATAATATTACAGAGATGTAGCAAATCTGGTCTACAATTCTATAGTACCTACATATATCAAATTTACATGCATCTACGGAAAGCGTATTATTCTTCGTACTCACTGTTTCATTAAAATGATTCTCGGGCAGACGTTGTTCGCTTTGTTATTGTGGGTGATGAGACGTAATCCTGCCTGCCATCTCTATATGGATGGGGGTGTATTTGTATATATTTTCACATGAAGAAAGTTTTACACATGTGCAACACATACACATACATAGATATATGTAGTACAAAAGTTGAAGAAGACGAATTTGAAAGGAACATGCAAAATTTAATAGAAAAATAAAGTAATTAGTATACGAGCATGATGGTTGCAACTTTTATCCATACAGAAAATATATTAAAGTTCATTAATTTTTAATATGGATGAATGAGTGAAAAAGCTATGGGTTGTATGTGATGAAGGTATACTGTAGTAGGTTGAAATGAATGTCGTTATAATTTGTGATAAGAAAGATTTAAATAATTTAAAAGCCGATTAAAATCTAAGTCATCATTCTGTCATTATTTTTTTGTATAGCGGTTAATAGCCAGACATTTAATTATTCCTTGCGTTGGTATAACATTTTTATTATCTGGTTTGCTTATTTCAACTTACTATATATCGAACTGAGAAGTGACCAACTGTTATTAAGTGCGGAAGATACCGATAATTTAGGTAGGAATTCGAATAGGCCAACAAAATCTGAACTTAGATAAATAAAAATTGTATTAAAAAAAACATCTTCCTATCTAAAGAACTGTTAAAAAATGACTGTCAGTACGTTTACAGTTTTTTACATTAAAATCACCCTTTTGTAAATTAAATTAATCCTTTTGCAAATTAAATTCATATTTTGCATATAAAATTCACCCTTCTGCAAATCAAGTACTCTTACATATATATTATATTGAAAAAAATCATGAAATAATGTTAATTACAAAGTAACAAATCAAAAATTTTATTGCTATTCATATAATGAAGGTATGTATGAGAACAGTGTGAAGATAATTCAATATACATATGTACATAACCTAGTCAATAACGGTTCTATTGCAGTAGCAGCTGGTAATTTAACATACATCATATTCATGTAATAATTAAAACAATTTGAAGACGTAACAGTTCTAAAAGTTACATCTACCATATTTCTTGCATTAAGCTTGATTTTGGAAAAGACTTCTTCGATGTGGTTCAGCATTGGAGAATATGGTGGTAGAGTGTGCCTTATCTGACCTACAAGATCAGCGCTTCATGTGTCTTGTGGATACTTGCGTTGTCCAAAAACAATCATACGTCATTCAGATTATCATCTTCCACTTTCTGAAGTAACCCCTTAAGAGAGTTGCGGAAAATATTTTCGTTGACTGTAGTAGACTACTGCATTACTTAACGCCATGCTATTCCTTGTATATTAATTGCCGTAATTATGGAAATATCGCGACCTCACGGACATGCCAGCCGGGGCGTGTTAAGAGTCGATCGTGCTTTTGTATATTGAATTAGTATACCTTTTTTAGATTTAATTCAACTAATTTCATTTCTTTTCAACAGATTTCAGAAATGCTTCAACAATATGCAACAAAAAATCAACAACTAGTACAAGTCGATCAACAAATTTGAATTAAATTCAATATTTATTTCAAATAAAATTTAACGCGTTTTTCAAATGAAGTCAACCCTTTTTAAATTTAATTCAACATTTCTTCTATATATAGATCAACGTATTCGTTATTCTATTAAAATAACTCACCATTATTATTAAGTCAAAAATGACGTTTGAGTTCGCAATACTGTTTTGTTTTTATATTATTAATCCAAGCTCAGGGAATACCATATGATGTAAAACATAGCATGGCAGGAAGGACATGAGGAAAGTGGCGGATATGCTGATGTATGTCACTCTTGAACCTTCGCAGATTCGCACAGTTCGGGATATGAAGGCATCACGGAATTTTACTGTACGGCCAAAACATCGAATGAATATAGCAGTCGCAAGGCGGCTATTTACTTAATAATATTGGTGAATTATTTTAATAGATTAACGAATACCTTGATCTATATATAAAAGAAATATTGAATTAAATTTAAAAATTGTTGATCGATATGTGTAATTGTTTATTTTTTATAGAATATTGTTGAAGTATTTCTGAAATCTGTGGAAGAAGTGAAATTAGTTGAATTAAATCTAAAAAAGGTATATTTTCATATTTTCATTACTATATGTAATTTACATTATTTTATGATTTTTTTAAATGTAATATATACATATGTGAAGGTGGTTGATTTGGGAGAGAATGAATTTGATTTGCAAAAGGATTAAGTTAATTTGAAAAATTAATTAAATTTGCAGAAGGGTGAATTTAATGTGATGAACCTGTACGTGAATACTTGAAGTATACTTCTAGTAGAGATCAATTAATCAAAATATCATGTACATAAACGCGCATTGACTTCAAGTATACTTGAGTCAAGTAAATTACAAAATTGTTGATCAATTTACTTGAAAAAATTCAAGTAAACGCAACTGCAGCACTTGAACATTTTTCATGTCTGCGAGGTCTGAAAATGGTACAGAGAAACAAAAAGAAGATTATTGTTTCAAGTGGATTTTAAGTATTCATGTAAACGTACTGCGTGATGGTATTCGAGTGCTTACATTAATAAATGTGTTAAGAAAAAAGATACCTATTTTGAAGAATACCTTGGAACTCTCCTTTTTTTGAGAGTTGGCATAATTTACTATAATAGCTTGCTCGTACCATTGATTGATTATCGGAAAATTTGACTCGAAAAGAAAAGAAAGAGAAACTTGTAGCGACGCGTCTGTGCCGAGTAGCACATTTCCGAACTCTTTTCAACCATTGTATGAACCTGGCAAAATTAATTTCGGAATTCGCGTCTAGTAATAATTTGCTGAACGTAGGAAGGATTAGCTAGGTAAGCTTTGATTTGAATGAAAATTGAAATAAAAAAACAACAATATTTTTGTAATCAGATGTCAACCGGCGATTCAGCCATACTTAAGAGTTTATATAAAAGAAAGAAAAAAATTAGGTTATCGAACTATTGTAAAACGTAATATAATAAAGATAAATCCCCAAGAGGACTCAATACCAAAAGAGCCGATGATATTTAATGATCGCAATATAATTTGCTTTCAGCGTTCACCTTTTCTCAGACTTCCATAACGTACAGTCGGAGCAAAAGGACTCAATGCCGGCAACATCGACATTGAGATTCATCCTGTAGTTGCCATCAACACGGCCTAGTGTCGACTTGATACCCTCAATCAACAACTGCTTTATATGGCTCCTCTAGCAGCCATAAAGACGCCATAGGGTCGGAATGATACCACAACAGCGTGGTTATTACTCCGGGAGCCACCCTCAAGATGACCTAAGGTCGACTGGATACCAGAGTACGCTCGGACTGTTATATGCATAGTTTGGGACTGAGAGGTCGCTCACTCTACAGGTTAATCTGGCGTCAGTTTCCAGTCGCACTCAAGCAGTCTGTGCCATCACTCTCTATCTAGGCTCAACCTTTGACAACCATAACCTCTATAGATTGGCTTGCGTCTGCCCCCTCAAGCAGATTCGTTCCCGCCACATCCTATTCAGCGCGGCATCTACGCAGCGTTAATATTAAAGGAAGCAGCGCCTAGTGTCCTGCGTTTCGCAGGCTCGCAAGACGCCATACTTTACCTCTATTGAAGACGCGTCATTGGAGACGGAGTCCCGCCAAAGATTCAAATTTTTGCTCGGCTTGGATTTTAAACTTCTCCCTGTAATTTGACAGATATTAGTTATTGCTTGCCTATAATTGTCAGAACGTTCTGTGTTTGCTTTACTTCCGCCCTAGTGAGGGTAAGCATAAATGTTAGACTGCTGGAGTAAAAAGTTATCTACTCTGACATAACCTAGTCTAGCCAGAATGGTAAGTAATTCAGCGACCTTTCTCTGATAGCACGACTTCAGGGGTTACCACTAAAATAATTATTCTTTTATTCTATCAGTGAAACTGTATATACTTCAGTCCGTAAAAATCCACTGAATCACTGCGGAAAGTTCTGTGCATGAAATGAAACAAAACGAGAATCGAGATATATACCCTCTCGCTCATTATTTTAGCATCTTTTCAGGGTTGATTCAGTACTCACAGCATCGGTTTAGTCAAAGCTTACTTAGTCAAAGTTTACCATTAGGTTAACTTTGGTTTAGTTCAGTACTCATAGAGAGATAAAGTATATTGATAGATTTGACTCATTCTAATTCGTTTACATATCTTCAGGGCTTGTGAAGAAGTTTTCAAGTACATTGAATGAAAAAATTTAGAATTCGTTTCCAGTTAAATCCGTCGGAAGTGCTTCTGATTGACACAAATTTAACATATCAGTAATAAATTGATATGAATTGAGAAACAGATTTTCAATCATATTAAAAAAAAATTTACAATTACAGAAAATCTATCATTTTAATTATTCACCAAAGTAAATTGACAAGGCTTGTATATATATATATATATATACCTATATATTTTATAGCCATTGACTCAATGAAAAGATTATAATTGGAGAGGTAGCGTTGTGAAAAGGCTTCTTAACTTACTAAATTTAATTAGTCAAGTATTATATATATTAAAACAAAAGAGATTTTTCATTGGTTTAGAAGTACTAAATACAACCCCCAAAGAATACAGCATAAAAGTAATGAAAAACTGATGTTTCACCCCTGAAAGAGCGGGGTTTTCAGTTTTAGTAGCGCTACCTGTCCTGCTCTTACATATGCAAATAATTAATTTAAAAACGCAACAGTGGTTAATCCGCTAGTGTTTATGCCTGAATTTTTCCCCGACTGCCTATCTTTTTCACTGGAACTGGAAAGCCTCGGTTCAGGCCTCCCGAAGTAATTTTGAGTACTTTTGTGCTATCAGGGTTAGGGGTATAGGCAATTACATAAATCAGTATGCTCGTCAAGCAACACATCTAAATTTACATAACTTCCAAAATTTCTTTAATTTTTAAACCATGATGGAACTCGGCTCCACTTTTGGTCTCAAAGCTTGTCATGTTCTTAAATTACGGTTTTTAGACCAATTAATTACCCTTGCTGTACTATAAGCTTGTGGCTTGGACTAAAATAATTGAAGCTATAGACACTGTAGGACACACAATTGAACTAATGTCGTTTAGGTAAATTGTTTTTGCGTTGTTCATTGTTCAAATATGAAATAATTGAGTCATTTTATTGACGCTTTTAAAGATCATGGAACCGTAGCAAGGGCGGATACAGCGGGCTCTAATAAATCAAAATTTATACTCTAATCAAATAAAATGGAAAATACAAAAGAAAAATCTTTTCAAATCTTCTAAATCGGCATTAATAAAATAGAAAATAATTTCTCCCTTCACTTAATGAATACATCACAAAAGTTCTCTAGAGTTTCCCTTTATTTTGCATTTAATTAAATATTAAAATTATATTACATTTGTGAATGAATCTGGGGCCGGATTTCACAACTATTAGATTACGCATGCACACAAAATTTTGTGTACGCCACCTTGTTTCGATTCCGCAAAAATGCAAATGAGTTTTTCTGTCAACACTTTGTACACTTTAGCTGATATTTTCGACCCGCCATTTTGGTCGTGAATTTTGAAGAGGTACCTGTGAGTTTTTGTCAAGCGTTATTTTGAAAATTATTTGTTATATTATTTATTTTACCTTTTTCTAAGCCGAAGTCGCCTTAATACTAGTGAATTCATGTAACGCATTTCTTATAACTGAACTTAACTTCTCCAAAATGACTATTTTCTCACTCAAACAACATTCAGCACAGAAAAATTTTCATTCAGCATTTAAGTGTACAATTTCCCTCACGGTGAGTTTTTTAAATCGTGTGCACTGGCAAATTTTACACAGTTGCGGAATCTAGCCCCTAGGCAGTTTTAGTTTTAACATTACAGTGAACAGCAAGGAAATTTGGAACTCCTAATATTTATCAAAATACTTAATTAAATTACTTTGCTTTGACTTTACTTTCTTTGTATACCATTTTTAAAAAGTTATTTTTTATATTTTTTCTTTTTTAGTCATAAACTATTCTCAAAAAAGTTAAAATTGTAGCACTAAGGAATTTTTAGTACACGTAAAATTTTTGCACTTTTTTGTGATCGAAAGTTGACAAAAGTCGGGCATTTTGATGAAAAGTAGTCTGTTGGGAGAATTATCATATCCGGGGTAATTAATCTCAGATTCCGTTTTCCTGCAAATATTTAATTTAGTTTTATACATATATTAACCCTACCTAATTAGAATTCCCCGAAAATTTCTTTAACCATTTAATTTGAAAGAAATTGCGGTCCAGCCCAGGAAATTATGGTGTTTGAACGAAATGCAAGCGACCTTCATATGAAAAACACCATCAGTAAGACAACCAAGAAGTGTATAATGTCTATTTTGTGTGAAACTAAATTTTACTATGCTTACGGGATCAAAAACTTAAATTATATAAATAAAAGAACTCAGACGATATCTAATGAAATTTTCATGCTGAAACGAAAAGAGAAAGCTATACAAATTGATGGCAAGTGCGGGTATAGTGGGCGACCCCCCCCCCCCCCTAGAGCAAATATCTGGACCCGCCGTTGAACCGTAGAATTGGCCGATTCTTCCTATCGTATGAATAGCCTGGAGTACCGGAAAATCCTAAGACAAAACTTCCTCCGTACCTTGCGCAATATCCTACCGATCATTTAATTTATCAACAGGATAACACTACAATCCACATAAGAAACTCCACAAAAGATGGTTCTTGGTGTACAATATCAACTTTCTCGGCTGTCCGACCTGTTCTTCTGATGCAAACACTATGGGAGATGGTAAGTTCCAACAGTTTATAAAGATGTCAAGAAACTTAACACCGTAAGTAAAGTTAAAGACACCGTTGAAGCTGCTTGGCTAATGTTTACTCCAAAATGTGTAGATCCTTCGTGGAATCAATGTCAGAAAGCCTTCTGAACATCGTGACGAATAAAGGTGGAGCAACTGATTATGATTAAAAATTATTTATTTATTTTTGTGCAATCTCATTATTGTTAAATTAAATAAAGTTAAGTGCGTCTATAATAATGCAACACTAATTTTGTTCATTCCACAACTTTATATCGAATTACTCCACAAGTACCGTTCTAACGGCAAATCTATTCTTGGTATCAGCGATAACAAGAAGGCAGATGTGTATTGCCATCACATATTTCTCTTTTTTTTTCATTCATCGCTACAGATTAACTTCGCCGTCATCATACATTTATAACAGTAGCGATATCCCAAACTGTTATACTAAAGACGAAAGTCGAAAGTAAAGATTTGAATTGTAACTGAAATTTTAGAAGTGAAAATGTTAGTACAAACTTCAGTGATGACTAAAATGCCAATAAAACAACCCTCAAACGTGTTCGTTGGCTTTAAGTAATCATTGATTTTTGTAATTGTCAGTTTGAAATAGTTTGGGAAAATTGTGGACTCGAATTTATATCCACATAATTCATTTAGTCTAGTATATAGAAGGAAGACATTATGGATATATACATATATGAAGGTATATAAGCTATTAAACTACTTTCCAAGAAAAAACATATAAAGATCATATAAACGCAGGTATGTAGGTATGTATAGCTGGATTGGAGGTCCTGAAATGGAATGTCTTTTGTGGGCTTGCAAAAATGGATTTAGTAACACAGCTCATCATGGTTTTAAAATGAAAAAAGGCTCATTTGTTATTATTGTAGAAGCTGGCCTAGTTTAAGTCCCTCAAAGATAGAGGAACCCATAACTCTGACCAGGATTCATAGGAATTTAAAATAGACTTCAAGGGCTTCAATAAGAATCCAAAGAATTCCAATAAGAGGCGTAAGTGCTCCGATAAGGACTTAAAGCGCATACCGCAATAAAGATCAGTCGAGAAAAAGCCGAAAAGTGCTTGAAATGGCCGACTAATCGTAAGAAAATCCGCGTGTTGCTATTATACTCAATCAATAGTGAAGAAGACTGGAGGTAGGAAGAGTAACTGGAACAAGTTCTTATACCCTTCTCCTGCGAAAAAGCTGTATACCTGGATTTAAGACAGACTATCATCTCTGAAGACATATGCTATTTACCGAAAAAGTAAGAGCTGTCCAAAATATTGTAACACTGACCAAAATAACAATACTTGATAATAAGAGACGATGAAATCAAACCTTTATTTCTTTGCTCCAATAAGAGGCTAGGTTAAAAATACCTAATTTCCACCAGTTTCGACAATGCCAACTCCAAGTGGCTGGCTACAGCAGGTTATTGGTAAGAAAAGAACTAACACTCACCTAAGGACCATGTATAGGATCAAAAAATTCCCCTCTCAAAGCTCATTGTTGATGGCTACTTCCTCGACAGCTTAAGGTATATTGGCTAAAGAAATATTAAAATTCGTATGTACCCAAAATCATGAACTCAATGTTACAGCGTAAAGCGTTTTGAGGAGAGTGAATATATGGATCATGTATACATAAAATATACAAATTACATCTGCAGTTCGGCAAAGATATAGCTGATTTGCAAGGATTTTTGTATGGCCTAGGCCAGACATTCGGAAGGCTGATTCTCAAAAAGAAGTTCACTTTTACGAATCGCGAGCAAGCACAAAACATCTTATTGGTTTCGCGAGCCATATTCGCTGTCTCAACCAGTTGAGATTTTCTAAATGAAGATGGTGGTGGTATAGGATCTCTAAAAACAATCCCCGCGGATATCATGAAATTTGTAAATTTTTTAATCGAAGGAAGAAATCTCTTGATGTAACAAATTGCCTAGATGAAGTCATTTTGCTCAATTGCCATCGACCGTAATTAATTGAGAAGCAAGACAAGCCATATAAGGTCCTCCATAATTATGGCATTACTTATTAATATTGCCGTGTCGTTCCACCTTATCTTTGCAAATGAATCACTTAAGCTATTTTTTTCTATTCTTTCTTTTTTTAAACACAATTCCTACCATTTTCTCCGACATATTTTCATAAATTAGCTAAATTTATGCACGCAACACACAAATTAACTCAACAGCCGTAATTCGTCAAATAATGGGGTTTTTTATGGATGCGAAACAATAAAAATTAATTAAATCCAAGCAGGAGCATGTGTAAACAAAGCGAACAGGTGTTATGAAGTGTTATATGTACGTAACATTCCTTGTACTGTGTTCTGATAGCAATGAAATATAAAAGTCAATGTATGAATGGCATGCAAACATGCGACACAAAAAATAATAATAAACAAACACACATATATATATATACATATGTATATACAAAAATCACACATGAGGATTCTCCACTGCCTGGGATAATAAAGCTCAACAGGATTTCGCAATTTCATAACAAAACGTGAAACCATCCCGAAAGAGTTTTGTTGTTGAACCAAAAGTGATTAGCGATTAACGCGCAGTCGGCATGCAAAAATAAATAAATAAACAAGAAACAACACACAGAGAAAGAAAGTGCAAGCAGCACAGGGTTGTGCCAAGGATTTGTGATTTTAGTCAAAAAAATAAATAAAACCACAGCGTTGCCAAACTTACTGCTTTCTTAGGGCGGTCATCGGGCAGATGTTGTTCGCCTTTACGTTGTGAGTGATTTTTCGGATTCCATCCAACCAAATCTGAAGTTATAAATCAATTCAACATGTTATTTTGCTATGTGTAGTCTTTTGTGGAGTGAAGAAAAGAAATTATTCACATATTTTTGGTGTTTTTTTTTATTGTAAGTTTTAAGAATTGTTGCAAATAAATAGTTACGTTAGACGGTTGAGAGCAGATCTAATTTATGGTAAAGTATACAAATTGCAGAAAAGGAATTACAGAATGTGAAATATTGATAACTTTTTAAGTCCTACAAGTATTTTTCTGTAACCAAAATATATAATAAAACAAATATTCTTAACAATCGGTGTATCCAAAATCCCATCCTTGGTTCTAACATGAAAAAAAAGTTTCTTAATGCTCACCACTGACATCCATATAAAATGGACTGCTGAGCTGACACTACTGAAACTGCTTACATTATTATGGGATCACTTTTCTACAGTTGTCTTTTTTTTAGTTTAACTACTTTATTCCGTTGAACTACAAATTATAAGTTCTATACAAAATCCACCAGAGTCCAGTTTCAGTTCAGTGGTTGTTCAAATAAATATATAGAATAGAAATAGATGGTAATACAATATTTGTAATCCTTTCTCTGTCCCCCATACCTACTTTTAGGTAGGTACAGGCAGACAAAAATTGCTTAAACTTATTTCTTTAATATCAAGTTGGAAAAATATTTGATGTTGTAGGTACGAGATAAGCTTCCAAGAATAGAAATAATTTCTAATGCGTCTGTATCTGGATATTAAAGCGAAATTAAAACTTGAAATTAAGATAATTGTCACTCCCCTGCCAACAAAGATGACCCATGAAATAGAAAATCAAGCACCTATGTATATGTCAGTCGTGCTCACACTATAGAGCCGTTCGTTCTCGCACATTATGTATGAGCCATCTGGACACAGTAAAAGATTCATGAGTTTGTCCTCAATAGCT
This sequence comes from Dioctria linearis, assembly GCA_963930735.1. NCBI lineage: Eukaryota > Metazoa > Arthropoda > Insecta > Diptera > Asilidae > Dioctria > Dioctria linearis. The sequence continues at coordinate 210,237,653 of OZ005742.1, read as the reverse complement.
TACTTGAATTCAGTGCAAGTTCATTGTGTCAACCAAATAAAGATGATAAGTCTGGAGAAGAGAGGGGTTGAAGAATTTCGTCGCCTGTCTCATACCGGGCGCTCTACGCCAAATGGTACCCGTTGCCTGTTTTCCAACTTAACCAGTTCCCTCTTAAAGTGGCTTCTTGGTAATCGGGAAGGGCCCATTATACGGACATTTAGCTCCGGTTTTAGGCAGTTTGTCTGCTTGTTTATTATCGTCTACTCCTTTGTGTCCAGGAACTGTTACTTGGCTGTTTGTGCACAGTAGTTGGAGTTTCGAGTAGCAGCACCAGACTTGTTTCGACTCAAAGACTAGAGAGGAAAGAACTAGGAGCACAGCTTGGCTGTCTGAACAGATGTATGTAGATGTTGAAGTTCTTGCAGAGCTATTTAAGGTTGTCCTGAGCTCCAACGCCATAGTATAAACTTCCGCACGAAAAATGTAAGGTGAGGCACCAAGTGGATAGTTCCACTCCTAAACCAACCACCCCTGCGCTCGTTTCGCCATCTTTCAGGATCCGTCAGTATACCAGATTTGGGCCTGTCACGGAAAGTGAAGCTCTCAGTCTAGTATCTGGCTTCTTCATTAATGGTTACTTGATAACTCTTTCAAAGGAAACTCTTTTGGCCATAGTATCTGTTGGAGCATCTAGGTCGTTAATGTTGACCTTTATTGTAGTTAGAGTATAATTGTATTCATTCCACGCTATAAGTATATATAAGTATACATACTTGATATCTACAATGATCTTATAAGATGACATCACATAAGCTTTCACGCAGATCATTGATAAAATAGGTAATAAAGAAAGAAGTGGCCGAAGAACTGAGCACCGTAGCATTCCACACTATAGAGAAAATATATATTGGAGAACCTCATATCCTTCTTACTTTGTTGGAGTGTGTATCACATTGGCGAAATAGGATATACACTGACTACCAATAAATTAGTATCCTATTGTACCGAAAAGCAAAGCTCTCCTGCTGAATTCATCAGGCTCATGGATGATCTACAGCGAACAATGGCGTAAGTTTTAAGATTGTGACTTTTAATCAAAAGGCGTCACAAAAAAGAAGGGGAAGATGGAATAAGACGAGATAGCCATATATGATGGGATAGTGTAATATTCAATAATTCGATTTCCGAGAGAGATTGAATTAAATTATCTTATAGAAAACAACTTGAACCTTGAGACTGAATCTCAATCCTCAGTAAATAGTTCGGACCATCACCGGATGTTAATATATCATTTTAGCCCAAAAAAGTTAATACCACAAACTGGCGAAGATAAACTCGAAATAACAGCTGTTGTTACTTGTCAACTTATAAAAATGCATAAAGCAATTAATTGAAAAGAAGAGAAAAGAAGGAAGGTGGCAAATGAGCTACTAGAAAGTAAGGGAGCTAGGGGCTGGTTGTAACAGGGGTAATAACACCGAAATTTCAGAAGGTTTTTGGTAATTTTCACATTATATTTTCGCCTATCTCTTCTGCACAATGAGCTGCATTATGTAAACATAACCAGTATCGCACTGGACATCAAAGGAAGGGTTGTGCGCGTTCGCTCCGTTTTGGGCAGGTAATGTAAAATTAAGATTAAGGCTGAATAAAAGTTGCAAGCATTTTGTTCGGTCTTTTTGTTTTCCACAATTTTTATGATATTGATTTGAAATCTTCGGCAAAATATTAGCAACTCTATAGTTCAAATGCTGTCGGGCTTGGATTTTTGGAAAAGGTGTTGCGTTTTTCTTTTAATCAAAAACCTCAAGAAACCGTCTTATTTTCCTCCCGGTCCTAAAAACTTTTTCATGTACACATCCAATTTTAATTATTTTTCGTACATAGGTTTTCCAAACACATTTGTAAATGTTACCGGAGCTGTTTTTCCAAATTTGTTAATATTTTTCAATTTATAATTACTTGAATAAAATTTATTGCTACATGCTTATTTTAACACGAGAAGCAAGATTGAGGCGATTTTATTTATTAGCTCAAAAACTGGAAAAATCCATCAAGTAGTTTATTTTATAAAAATCAATTTGTAAACTTATATCTTGATAAAAAATGAATGATTTATTCATTTTAATTCCCAAAAGCATTCCGAGATGGTTAAAGGCTGCAGTACAAAATTTTAAATATATTTTTCTTATGTGCGTCTAAAAATGAGTATTTATATACACGTATGTGCGAGTACATAATGTATATTGATGAAACTTTCATAGTTTGTAGGGAATAGAAAATAGCTTACCCATATTTTTTTTTGTTTTCCCTTACCATTCTCCACACCCCGAGGGTTAGCATTTTCGTGATTTTACGATGAAACGTCGTTTTCAAAAAATCAATCGTATTTCGAGAACGGAGCAACCGAATTTTCTCATTCAAATGCCAAATGAAGCTTAATGATTTATATTTTTTATAAAAAAATATAACATCACCGAACGAAAGTTTTTTGTTAATAATAGTATTTTTATACTCTAGATGAAATCATGGGGTATACTAAGTTTGTCATTCCGTTTGTAACGCACAGAAATAATGTTAGTAGAGAAAAATGCGTTGAACATGCACGCATAACATTAAAAGTAATTTTGATTTTTGCATGTTACTGTCTGTCCGTTTGTCCGCCGGTCCGTCCGTCCTCTCGATTACTGGAGAACGCGTTCACTTTGAAAGCTGAAATTTTGTACACGCCTTTTTAAAAAAAAATGCAAATTTAAGTTGGAAAATGAGACAAATCGGGTAACTCCTTCGTATGGTTGTCAGTGACTAACAACGAGTCGACTAGAGAGCTGAAATTTTTGAGTCCACCTCTGTGTGTGAAGAAAAGTTTATTTTCTACTTTTTCATGCGGATTGGCCTCAGTTTTGTTTGAAAACTCGTTTTTTACTTATTTTATTTTCTGCCTTTTTCACGTTAACTAAATTGTTATTACGTGCTGCATGGAGATCCTTTATGACGGCTGAAAAGACACTGATTTACCAGTTTTTCAAAACATTTATTCGAGTAAAAATTATTATGCAACTCATTTCGCTCTACAACTTTGTCTTAGGTTGCAAAACGCTCAAACGCTTCCTTGGTCGGAAAAACTTCGGAAAAGCGTTTTACATGAATTTTCCTCGATTTTTTCTGCAAGTTTTCACCATTGTCGGAGAGAAAGTAATTATGCCAGTTGATAGGGAACTTGATCCTGCATAATTAAGAAAAATTAAGGAAAATTTTCCGGAAAAGTCGGAAAATTCCGGAAAATTTTTCGGAAAAATCGGAAAACTCTGCATTTTTCCTGAAACGGATTTATCACTTATCAAATTTGTACCAAATTTTCAAATGATTTTTCCCGATTTTCCGGGTTTTCCAGGAAAATTTCCGGTTCAAAATTTGATAGATTCAGTTGTCACGCGACATGAACCTGTGTGCCAAATTTCAGCTCGCTGTGATGACGAAAAGTGCGTCACGAGAGTGTCGAAAATAGTAAAGAAATAGACAAATTCCTGTACGAGTTAAAGGGAATGGCTGGCCTCAAAAATGGACTAAATTTCGCAGCCCTTTCTTGGTGTTGCCATATAAAAATTTAGGCTTTTACGTATACCTACTGTAAAGACGATCAATTCTAGATGTTTTTATTGTACTGAAAAGTTCTTCAGAATATGAAAATTGTTATAATTATTTTTACTGTCCGACGTACTAGAAATATATCCGAAAAACCGCTTCAAAAATCAAAATGCACAGCTGAGTGACTATACGAAATTACAAACGGGCATTCATTTAGGGTATCATATGAATTGGCCTTAGACCAATTCTAGATTTTTTACTTGTTTAGGTACTATTGAGGACTTCTAGCACTTTGTTTTTCAATTTGTATTTGCTAGAAACAGTACCAGCCTTAACTTTCTTGGCGCCTTGTTCAACTGGTAAACAGACGCCTTTATTTTACATTAATTTTTGTTGTTTTGTTGTAATATTATTATGTAGTCGTTATATGTATTATACACGTTTCTAAATTTATTAATCAGAGAAAACTGTGATACTTGCATGTATACAAGTTTCGCAATATTAAATAAATTTGATGTCAAGCAATACATTTAAGTCATTTCCACATCACCTTTGAGGTAGACTCATGAATCTGCAGACAAATCCGACTTCCACGAATCACTCAGCCACATTTACAATGACAGCAGTCGGCAAATCTGTAAACGCGCCTAAAATTTGTTAATTCATGGAAGCACACTAATTTGAGCATGATTTTGTTTTGAACAGTCTGTAGAAATGACAAATCTGCTTTTTCTTCACATTGCAACTCACCAAAGTTCACGTCTTGAGTATAGAGAAGTATAGTCTCAGTCAAATAACAACAACAATAATATTTATGCGTGCATGGTGAAAACAGGAGAGTATTTACTAAACCTTATGTTAAATGGCAACATATGTAAAATTGAATAATTTTGTCTAAACTTATCTGTTAAAATGCAATTACTATTTAGTGAAATTAATCATGGTAGGTACTCGAAGCAACCATTTTATTAAATTTTAAACAAATTTTGGAAACTTCGCTATACTTCTCAATACACAATGGTTGAAGTAACCGAGAAGTGCAACAAAGCTGCATACAGACAATGCCATATGAGCAGGTTTTTATTTTGAACCGAATTCAAAAAGAGCTTTGTCGCCCCTACTGGTTCCAACAATTCGGTGATAAAAAGCTTTGATTTTGAACGGAATGCTTTCTGAAATGCCAAGAAAATTGCAGTGACTTCCGCGTGATTTTTGGTATGAACTTTTGAGTAGATTTGTGTATATATTTGGTTTGTGGATGAAACATTTTGTGTGTTTTATTTCATGTAGGGTAGCGGTAAAAGCACATTTTAAAAACTGTTACGTGATTTTTTTTTGTAAAGTTTGTAAGCGTTGTGTGAATTTATAATTTTAGGAGTTTTAATTATTTCTACTATGCGTTGGCGCCTTCTGATTACAAAACTAGTGCACATTCTGCTTACAAAGCCAGTGCACATTCTGCTCATATGATAGAGCCGTCGAATAAACCGTATCTACCTACCTATACGCAAAAAATTGCAATGGTGTTCGGCTTCGCTTTTGAGATATGAATTTTTAAAGGCATCACATATGTACCAAAAATAGCCTGTATGGAAGCACTGCACTAAGGGGTATATATTGTTCTTTTTTTCTACTCTAGCACTTTATTTTTTGTATTTTTATTTTGAAGTAGCATACAAATCAAGGATTGTTCAAGAAAGTCCCGAGAGGTGGCATCACTTAGAAAAAGTATGTATTCAGTATAATTTAAAAATAACGGGTTTTAGCGCCAAATCGGCCGAAAAGTAGGGTGGACCAAAAGTAACTAATTTTCTGTATTCGCTGAGACCTTTGTAAAAAGTAACTACATGTCGCGGTTAAAGTGAACCAGAATTTGAACGAAAGCGCCAGATTCATTACTTCTATTCTACAATTCCCCTACATGGTTCTAAATTATGCTGAATATACCTAAGGTATTACTACATCGTTTTTGCTGGTTAACTACTCCACATAAGTTCGTGCTCATGTCGTCAAATGAATGAAAGAGACATTTTTGCAAGCATGAATTTTTAAATGCAAGAGTGGGAAGCAAACGCAAAAATTCATGTCGTTTTGACGAGATGATTTTACCACCATGCACTCATGCATTTGAAAATTTATGCTTGCAAAAATGTCCCCCTCTCTCATTGATTTGACGACATGAGCACGAGCGTATGTGTAGTAGTTAATCAGCACATACGATGTAGTAATACCTCAGGTGTATTCAGCATAATTTTGAACCATGTAGGGGAATTTAGAACAAAACAGCTGTAAACTGGAACTTGTTCTTTCAGTCTTGCAAGCAATATTTTATATTATGTTATGGTCGTAGCATATTGCATATAGCAATATGCTACACAAAGTATTGAAGCAAGCGTGTAAGCGGCCGCGTCGAGCAGAAAATTAAAACGCACCCCGACCGAGAGAGATGCGTTTCCCCAAGCTCGATATGACATGTTGGTGATGACAAGGAAGAAGAAGTTTTTGGACAAGGTTGTCACTATTTGTGTAAGTGTGATTTTGAGGAGGAAGATAATTTTTTTTGCTGTGGTCCCAAGAAGTAACGTGATGGATAGAAATTATATCAGGAAGTAATCGTGTAATCAGTAGTTATTGGGGACACAAGAGTTCAAATTATTAGGTAATTTAAACCCCCGAATAAGGAGATAAGAATATTTAAAAGACCGGCACTGGAAATTAAGGTTCTGACGAGCTGAAAATAAGGCGAGCATCCGAGCACTTGGAGATGTAAGGATATCGACCAGTCTTATATAATAGCAAGTTGTCAGGACGTTTTCAAGAAAGATACTAAGATCTTGTATTGGAATGACTACCGCTGAGCATATGGGGTAAACTTCCCAAGAAGGTTTGACACGACAACAATGTAGCACTAGAGCAAATGGTTTGAAAAATTTTAATCAAGAACAATCTGCCGGACTAAAATTGCGAATAGGTTTAAATTAATGTTGAATTAATATCTAGTGTAGATTTTCTGTAGAATCAATAGTAACAGGGGAATATTTTTGTGTTATTTTGCTCTCCGTCATTCAGAATATTTAAAAATATTTGTTTAGGTGCTTCCGAGCACGTCATGTGGGCTATGTTGGCGCTTATATATATATGTACATAGAAACAAAAGGAGCATAAAAGACTAGCTCAACGTAAACGATCGAAGATAGTGAGTGCTTCGACTAACTAGATTTATTAGAATAAGAATCCAGTCATAATTTAAAGTAGCTTTGTTAAGGAAAAGTGAATGCTTTAGAGTTGTCATGCTGCTCTTCAATGTTCAAAACATTTGTCAGAGTCAGATAGTAGCTTACCTGTATATATAATATGCCTATTGGAAAAGGCTTAAATAGTTCAATGGATTAATGAAAATAACCGCATCGTTAGATAAGATTCATTAGGTTAGACTTGAATTAAGATGTACGATAAGTTCAATCTGATTGTGTACAACCATGTAAATGCTCATTTTTTACACATTGCTAGCAATATAGTTCTCACCAGAAATTTACATAGATAGATTCGCGGTTAGTAACGTTGCACACACGGAAACTTTCTCGAGTCCACTGACTCAACGTATATAATAAGGGAAACGGCTTGGCGTCAATGATTGTTTGGCAGCGAGCATTGGGGCAGAGTTATCTCGCGACGGTTTTTGTGTTGTGACATGTAGTAGAGACTTACCTTGTAGTTAACCTCATAAAACGTTAGTTCAGTAGTTCCAGCTATACAATATTGTACGATGCGCAATGTATAACGAATTTGTAAAGATTTTTTTTTTGTAAATGAATTTTATAACGTAATGGAGATGTATTGAGCTTTTTAATTCTTCCCTTACTATCCTGGAGCCCTCTCATATAGGATGAAGGTCGTCTAGGCTCGCCTAGTCTCTCTCTCTTTTATAGGTCAATTAGGAACTTTGGAAAATTGTGCCACCCAATGTCAATTGGGAGGATGGGGCTGGCAAAGGAAGGCATAACACCTACGCCTTCCACCAAAATACAGGTAAGTGATGTAAGGGTCCCTTCAGGACCGAATGTGTGCCGGCTTTTGATCGTTGTAGACACGAAGAATTTTTTTGTATATGGCAGACGGCAGCGGCAGGTCTTTTTGTGGAACCCCCCCCCCCCCCCCCCCACACTCTCCGCAAATAGTTGAGGCGAACTAGCGTGCCGCCCTTCAGTCAACGCTGTCCGTCGGGTGATCTATCAGCTCATGCTGGCAGTCTGGACTTCACGTCCTATCCAATCACTATACATAATTCCATAACAATTATTCGACTTGTCCCAAGCAATTTCTTAGTTTACTAAGTTTACTATATCATAGTATAAATTATTGAGACCAAATACTTCCTTTGATGTAATTCTGCAATGAAATCGAGGAAGCAATTACATTTATGATAATTGACAGGTCAACAGCTGTTTATATTGGCAGCTTACCACTACTTACATATTTCGTGCATTGTTATGTAACTATGTATGTTGAGTGATTTGGCTTGGACGTGAAGTCCCGACTCCCAGCATGAGCTGACAGAGCACTCGGCGGACAGCGTTGACGGCAGGGCGCCACGCAAGCTCGCCTCGGCTATTGGCGGAGAGTGTGGGGAGGTTCCACGAAAACCTGCCGCTGCCGCCTGCCACATACGAAAAAAATTCATGCCTACTTACAAAAAAACACGCCGGCACACATTCTGTCCTGAAGGGACCCTTACATCACTTACCTACATCCCGTGGGAAGGCGCAGATGCTCTGCCTTCCATTGCCGTTGCCCCAACCACCCTACGATACTGCGGGCGATATTGAACAGTATTCCTTTTAGACCTGAAAAGAGAGAGCGTAGTGGACCTAGACGACGTTCATGTGAGAGGGCTCCAGGAAAGTGAAAGGAGAAATAAAAGCGTTCAGCACTTCATTTTTACGTTATAATTGAGAGTCCTAGACTACAATTCTTGCTTAAGACATTTTCGAAAAAAATATACACATAATCATGGATTCATTCTAAACAAATAAATGTTAAATTAAAGTTAATTCTAATGAAATTATTATGAATTGAATGTATATTCTAATAATGAAAGAAAATCTTAAAAGTATATTTGAAATAAGGAAATTCACAAAAGAAAGAATGGTGAACAAAAAAGGAAAAATCCCTAAGGCGGAGATATACTAACTAAATCATTTGGTAAGAGAAAGTGTTTTGCATACGCCCTACCTATAATCGCTGAGTTATTTCTTTAAACACGACGTTTGATATAATAGAATGATGTAAATTAAAAGAAGTTTTTTTTTAATAAAAAGCTCGACAAAACACGAGTGAGACGTACTAAGCCGTCTATCTATTATATAGAACTACTGATATATCGATATATCGCCCCGTTATAACTTTAATGTTTCAACAAGAATTGTTTGGGTATTTTTTTTTTGGCTTTCTCGTAGGGTAACTTTTTATTAAGCGATGAATCTACCACTATCCACTTCAATTAATAAAGGAATGCTCAGCATAATTTCTCCTAGAATTTAAATGTTGTCTCTTCAAAACTATAAGCCTCATTAAAATTCCAAACATTATCTCTTAATTACACACTTTCGTCAAAATTTATGCTCTCCACTATTAAAAATTAACATGAACACAACCTTTAACATGATTGATCCATTGCACTACACACTTCCCGAATATGAATATAGCCCACTGATTTCAACAATACTTGCTACAATCGGTATTTAATTAATTATTTTATGATTTCTTTAGTAGTTTCTGTAATATTTCTCCTTTTTTATACTTGTTAAATTAAAATCTTAAACGATTCTAGTGTGTGTATGATTACGCGATACTTTACTGGCAAGAAGGGAACCAAATGGATTACAAAAAAAAATTGATTTTCCTTTTTTCGAGAAAATGCTCTAAGAATTGCCTAGTTTCTATGTCCTATTTGAAAATTATTACATAATTAAAATTTATTGGGCTTGCGTTGGTGATAAAATTATCATATGTATATAGGTAGAAATAAATTAAAAATCTTACAGCCTGCAGGACATTAGCTGGAGTTCCTGATATTGATGATTTTGACTTTTCTTATTATTTCCGGATAAAATTGTTGGTGCAACTAATGCACCACCGCCACCCGTTGCTGCTTCGAAAATTGTTCCTTTATTTAATATTGCTGTTTGTGGATTTATTGAATTTTTAGGAAGATGATTCGGTAGCTGATTCTTATGCAGATCGTGGTGGTGGTGATTTTTAAGATTTTGCATTTGATATGCAAAAGGAAATGATTGTTTTGCTGTGCTTCACTTCCTCTTAAATAACCTCGAGGAACTGGCTTCAAAATAATTTGTACCTTAAAATCTTGCACAATCTTTATATCATCTCCAATATAGTTGTTCGCAGCGTAGTTGCGGCGACTTTGCTGCTGCCGGAATTTCGATGCCTTTTCTTTCAGGATTTTCTTGTGCTAATGAGGAGAATATTTTTACCAATTGAAAATATGCTATTAGCAGGGATAAATATTCTTTTGAACTTACGTGAGGGGTTGATTTACTCGCCGATGTCGATGGAACATTTTTTATTCCGTTCGGGCTCCACTTTTCACGTCTTTACGTTTGCAAGGTTTAACAAGACAGATGTCTATTGTCCTCTTCTTCTCAATCGCCAAGTAAGAGCTCGTCAATATTCGGGTGCGTTCGGGCTGTCGGTTTGACTGCAGGCTGGCATACATGCTGCACTACGTCTCAGTGTAGTATTCTGCTATATGCATTCCGCTACGACCATAACAGGGCAGAGTGGTCTAGACAACGCTGAAAAATGGTCGACTGAGCTAGCCGGTCTTAAACATAGGCTTCATCGCTGCGGGCACCCAATGTGTGGCTCGACCAACGACCCAATGAGGACATTCCTCATTACTCAATTTAAAAACCGTAGACAAGGTTGGATTCCAACAGGAATATCACCCACCATTGAAGGGGCAATAGGTGGGCTGCGCGATATCCTATAGTTTACCAGTTAAGCTGGCTGGATGCCTTCTTAGGGCTACCAGGAATAAGTTACAGTAGGCAGGCGCATGTCCGAGAATATGGGTGTCACGCCCTGATGTCCTTGGCGTGATAGACTCCAAACGGTTTCCCCTGCAGATCCTCAAGCTCGTATAAGGAGTTTCTTTTCTTTGACTTGACTCGATACTTAACGAATTTTCGTCCCAGTTTAGCACTAGTCTATTGCTGGAAGTTGCTTTGAGCAAAATTCCGTCTGAATACTTCTTGACCCACTCTGAAATTAACAGGCTTCGCCCTGAGATTATAGGCTTTTGAACCCTGTTCGAGCGCATGGTGTAAGTTCTCCTGCACTCTCGCACGGATCTATCTCAGTTTATCTTCAGCATCTACTCTCAGAGGCTCTGTTTATAATTTTCTATTCACCTTGTTGAATTATGTAGTTAACTTAAAAAAAACTGAGTTTGGAATTCTTTGCACTTATTGAAAATTGTTCGTAAAGTCAATTTTTCCAATTCAATTTATAACGTACTAAAATCTACAAAAAAAAGGCAAATAAACTTGTTCTGTGGTATGTACATACATACATTGTGATTAGAGATAACACTGCACATTCAATTCTTTTATTGTTGCTAAACTGTACATTGACAAGAATTTCTAGAACCGATAGGCAACAAGCATTTTTTGTAATTAGAATTTGTTCATCTTGTATAAACCTTTGAGCTGTTCGGATCGTATAGTTCAATAAATAACTAGTTTGTATCCTAAGTGCTGGATTTAATTCTACAATAAATATCTTGTGTCCAAAGTGCTGGATTTGGTGTTTATGAGAAGTATTTCGCATTCTAAGTGCTGGATTGTTTTCTGGAAGGAATGCATTGTGCATCCTACGTACTGGATGAATGAATGCGTGACAGCGCATCAGGGATGATATTCAGGTTTCCTTTTCGGTGCTCGATGGTGAAGTCGAAACCCTTAAGCTTCAAACTCCACCGAGCAAGTCTACCGCTGAGGTCCTTTTGAGACATCAGCCATTTCAAGCTCGCATGATCAGTCACTATCTTAAACGGAATAAGTTCTATGAAGGGCTGTGACTGTATAATTTCGTTGTGCTGAGTTCAAATTTTTCGAGACGTAGGCTATTGGCATCTCGTGGCCTTCGTCATCTAGTTGAAGCAGCACTCCACCAGTAGCTTGTTGGCTCGCATCGCACTGTATAATGAACGGCTTGGTGAAGTCTGGGCTCACTAGCAATGGAGCAGAAGTAAGTTTTTGTTTCAACAAATCAAGGGACGTCTGGGCTTCAGGTGTCCACTTGAACTGACTAGGGTTTTTCAACGTGTCTGTAATGGAGGCGGTTAAGTCAGCATAGTTCGGGATGAACCCTCTATACCATCTAGCCATACCTAGTAGGCGTCGGGCTTGCCGAACAGTTTTAGGTGATGGCCGAAATCTTGTCGGGGTATACCTCCATTTCCGACAATGAAACCCAAGTATTTGGTCTCCTTGATACAAAACTTACTCTTCTCGACGTTGATAGTAAGGCCAGCTTTCCTCAAACAATCCGCTACACGTGCTAGCAGCGTGAGATGAGTGTCGAAGTCTAAGGAGAGAATTAATGAATCGTGTTGATAGACGAGAACATTCTCACGAAGATCGAATGGAATGACCTTATCCATGAGGCGGCACATCGTTTGTGGAGCGTTGCATAGGCCGAATGGTATCAATGTGTACTGATAGAGAGGGTGACCAGGTACAGTAAAAGCGGTCTTCTCTCTAGAATCATCGTATAGTGGGATCTGCCAGAATGCATCTTTCAGGTCCAGGCTCGTGATGTAGTTTGCCGGAGGGAGGCGACTTAGAAGCGCGTCTATCTGCGGCAGCGAATAGGCGTCCTTCTTCGTAACGGAGTTGACCTTCCTGGCGTCAAAACAAAGCCGAACCTTTCCAGGCTTCCTCACCAGAACGACTGGAGAGCTCCAAGGACTCTGACTCTCCTCTATCACACCCAGTGATAACATTCGCTCTATTCAGCATCCATCAAATTTTGTACAGCTAATGAAATTGGATAAAACCGTTATTTTATCGGAGCTGCGTCATTCGTCTCGACCTTGTGAACGACCAAAGATGTTTTTCCCAGGCCTAAAAAGGCGAAAGAAGGGAAAAGCTGTTTAGTAGCTTCCAAACGCTGTTGATCTACACTGGAAAGAATATGGCAATCGGTGTCAGAGGTAGATATTAGACTTGGAGTCACTTCTGCAACTATACCTAGAACATCTGGAGCCACCCAATTGACGCCAGAAGTCAATTCCTAGATACAGTGCCTGTGTGAGCCCAGGAACCACGTAAAAACGCACGTTTTGAGTCTTACCACGGAAAGTGATGTCCAAGTTCACATGACCATGCACAGTCATCATGGCACCATTCGCTATTTGTACCTGTGTCCGATACCTCTTCCATTCAACCTCTGCTTCTGCAAGCTTCTCTAGAGCTCCCTGGCCTAGAATACTGACAGTGGTACCACTATCAAGTAATCCAGTCTCAGTTCGCAAGAGCAGTCTTACTTCGGCATACGGTCGAGTGTCGTCTGGCATCGACACGGAAATCTGTGCCAGTTTTTTTCTTTCCTGTCTCATCCGTTGACAGTATTCCCGCCAACGAACAGTCGTTCGTTTCTTTCTTGGTCTAAAATCCAGGTCAGGATACATAATTTCAGCTAACTCCGCTACTGAGGAGAAGATTCGGTCTCTTACTGCATTAAAATTCTGCAGACGCGTATGATACGGCGTCAGCGCATGTAAAACACGCCCACTCGTCATAACAGAGCTTGGTGGCCGTTTTAATACAGAAATGGCAGGAGGCCAAAGCTCCTGCTCAGTAACTTTGTCAGCTAAAGGTGCTGTCGGTATTATCGGGACATCGAAAATTAAAGACTCTTCCAAAGAAGTGTTTAATACTGTCATGGGCTCCCCAGAGGTGGAAATGGGAGCTTGAAGATCTGCGGAGAAGTCTATTAGATTCTCCGTCTCAATCAGTGAAATATTTGTACAATCCGGGGGTTTGCTAATATCATCAGAGTCACTGAATGATATCAGTGGACAATTCAGGGATTCGTCGTTAAGGTCTGCTAATGGGGCGGACTTTCCTCCTTGTTCAAGGCTTGAACTGGAGTGTTCCTTGGAGTTGTCGCGCGGGACGTTGACACTGGTGGTAGCTTTCCCGACCCGTCTCAGGTTCTTCTGCCGGCACTGGCTGCAATTGTGCTTGAAAACATTTTTGCGTTCGCATCCATAGCAGAACACAATTTGTCTTTCCTGCAGGCAGTCTTGGTAAAAGTGACCGGGCTGGTCACAGTTCCAACAGCTAATGTTAGTAGGTGCTGTAAGAGCAGATACTGTTGCGCTTCCTCACTGTTTTCAAGTGACCTATGCTGTTCCGCATCTGTCGGACGACACTAATCCACCTCGCTGACTCTTGTGCTACGATAGGTATTCCAGCTGCCCGCTGTCGCGATTCGCTGCTGTGTAGCCTGTATCTGAGTCACGAGACTCCGTAGTTGGTGTATGGTGTTAGTGGGATATAAACAAATTTTATTTAGGATCTGCGGCAATAGGTTAGACTTAACTATTTCTAGAAATTCGACGTCTATCAAAGGGTTTTAGAATCGGTCCCGTAGGCGTACCAGGTGTTGGTTGTACATGGCAAATGACTCCCCCGCCTTCTGTTTCCTCAGCATAAGGTGGACTTTGACCTTGAGGTCATCCTTTGGTACTCCCCATTCAGCTAACAGAGCTGTCTTTACATACTCCTACGAAGGCGTGGAGTTCTGCCTCAGGAGAGACCAGTACCAGTCCATCGCTGGACCAGAAAGCAAAGTGGTCATATGCCGTACCAAGAGCTCAAAGTCTCCGTCTAGGGCCGAGTAAGTTAGTGCTTCTACTCTGAACACGAACTCGTCGACAGTAAGTCGAGAGCTGTCGCCACTATAGGATATATTCCATCTCCGGATGGGACTGCCAGAACGTCGTTGTCCTAAGCTCGACGAGATACGTTGAGATGGAGCTGGTAGAGACTGGATAAGATTTAGTCTAGACTGACCACTAGGCTGACCAAGAGCTGATGACGGTCTGTTAAACGACTGCCTACGCACGTCGTGAAATTCTTGCGGTGGTCTCGGTTCACCCATAGGAGGAGGTGGCCGTGAGAAGTCAACTGGTGGCATTGCAGCTGAGATTTGCTGCCTGACGTTATTCGACAGTTGCGTCCGCAGAGTCTCTAGGCCTTGTTCAATTCCTTCGCGGACCAAATCTTGCAGCTGTATGAGCAGACCTGCCATCAAAGCAACAGTCGCTGCTGAGCTCTGTACATTTGCACAAGGCAATGGGCTATTTCGTCGCGAGTTAGGATGGGAAAAGGTCGTGGAATGCGGATTTGATATTCCAGGTGATAGAGATCCTCGGCTAACTGGTGGCATAGGCAATGGAGGCAAATTGAATACTGGGACCGATTGTCTAAGCTCGTGATCTATTGGTTTCGTCGTCTGTTTTTTTGGGATGGCTCCGTCAAATTGAATACTGGCACCGATTGTCTAAGCTCGTGATCTATTGGTTTCGTCGTCTGTTTTTTTGGGATGGCTCCGTTATAGACACTAAAGTCGTATTGTGTGAGGCGGCACCGACAATTCGGGCAATTGGCTTGTTCGCCTATCCACGTCCGCAAACATGCCTTGTGGAACACATGTCCACATACTGTCACTACTGGCTTTCTCTTGACTGACCAGTCTCCATCCTGGCAGATGGAGCACTGTTCAGGCAACTTAGTCAAACTGTCTGTCGCGGGAGGTGGTGTTCTCACTGTGGCCATTATGAAACCACTTCGGTTTTCAGAAGATGATGTAAGTGTGCTTGGACACACGAATATTTAAAAGGAACGAACTAGCTCGGATGTTTAGAATCAAGAAAAATTACATAGGGGTTTCCTCCTTCACTCTCCAAGAGCTAACCCACAAAATGAAAGTCTACAAGGTCACTCTCTCTAATCAGGTCAAAAGTAATGATGTAAGCAAGCGACGTGGATGTGTGCATGAAGAAAAGTTTGCATTCTCACAGAAATCTGGGAAGAGTAGAGTTGAAGATGTCAAAGACTGAAAACGTTACTAGTGATTCTTCAGCCAGGCAGTTAGCAGTATGCCAACTCCTGATTACTGAAGATCTCCGGCATCACTTATATCCTCCGAAAACTCTTTCTCTCCTCTTCAACTGATCATCATATCCAGCTAGTCTTCCTGTTGGGCAGAGTCATAAATCTGGTCAACTAGTTGACTAAAAGCCAAAAAGTTGTCTCACAGACTCATTACTCTGTCCAGCCAGTTGGCCGTCAAGGACTTGTCTCCGTGAGAGCTCAAACAAAAATTTAATGTGAGGCCACCTACCATTTCCCTGGCAGAAGGCCAGCGGGAAAGATCATTCCAAAAAAATTAAAAAAAAATCAACCGTTCAGACTTGAGGCTTGACCAAAGTCAAACCTAAAGTCGAGCTTACACTTTCAAAAGCTTTCAAAAACGTTACTATACTTTAATAGCAAAATTCTCAAATCCAAAAGAGCAAAAACTTTCATAAACTTTAAAACTTTAACGTTACTCTACAGAAAAATTTACTAACAGTTAGACCCAGGTCCACATACAACTTCCACTGGATATGAGACTTGAGGTCAATCAACTAGCAGATACCAGATGATCATATCACTCTAAGTCCCAGTCCACAGTAAAATTTATACTTAGACCACCGAAGTCTAACTGTGGTGGCCCCACGCTGGGCGCCATTTTTGTTATGTAACTATGTTGTGTAATTTGGCTTGGACGTGAAGTCCCGACTGCCAGCATGAGCTGACAGATCACTCGGCGGACAGCGTTGACTGCAGGGCGGCACGCTAGCTCGCTCGGTTATTGGCGGAGAGTGTGAGGAGGTTGCACGAAAACCTGCCCCTGCCGTCTGCCACATACGAAAAAACTTCGTACCGACTTACAAAAAAAAAACGCCGGCACACATTCTGTCCTGAAGGGACCCTTACATCACTTACCTATATCCCGGTGAAAAGGCGCAGATGTTCTGCCTTCCATCGCCGTTGCCCCAACCACCCTACGATACTGCGGGCAATATTGAACAGTATCCCTTTTAGACCTGAAAAGAGAGAGCGTAGTGGACCTAGACGACCTTCATGTGAGAGGGCTCCAGGAAAGTGAAAGGAGAAATAAAAGCGTTCAGCACTTTCTTTTTACGTTATAATTGAGAGTCCTAGATTACAATTCTAGCTCAAGAAATTTTCGAAAAAAATATACACATAATAATGGATTCGTTCTAAACAAATAAATGTTAAATTAAAGTTAATTCTAATGAAATTATTATGAATTGAATGTATATTCTAATAATGAAAGAAAATCTTAAAAGTATATTTGAAATAAGGAAATTCACAAAAGAAAGAATGGTGAACAAAAAAGGAAAATCCCTAAGGCGGAGATATACTAACTAAATCATTTGGTAAGAGAAAGTGATTTGCATACACCCTACCTATAATCGCTGAGTTATTTCTTTAAACACCCTACTTTTGATATAATAGAATGATGTAAATTAAAAGAAGTTTTTTTTTAATAAAAAGCTCGACAAAACACGAGTGAAAAGTACTAAGCCGTCTATCTATTATATAGAACTACTGATATATCGATATATAGCCCAGTCATAACTTTAATGTTTCAACAAGAATTATTTGTGTATTTTTCTTTTTGGCTTTCTCGTAGGGTAACTTTTTATTAAGCGATGCATCTACCACTATCCACTTCAATTATTAAAGGAATGCTCGGCATAATTTCTCCTAGAATTTAAATATTGTCTTTTCAAAACTATAAACTTGATTAAAATTCCAAACATTTTAAAACAAAATTATCTCTTAATTACACACTTTCGTCAAAATTTATGCTCTCCACTATTAAAAATTAACATGAGCACAACCTTTAACATGATTGATCCATAGCACTAAACACTTTCCGAATATGAATATAGCCCACTGATTTCAATAATACTTGCTACAATCGGTATTTAATTAATTATTTTATGATTTCTTTAGTAGTTTCTGTAATATTTCTCCTTTTTTATACTTAAAATGTTAAATTAAAATCTTAAACGATTCTAGTGTGTGTATGATTACGCGATACTTTACTGGCAAGAAGAGAACCAAATGGATTACAAAAAAAAATTGATTTTCCTTTTTTCGAGAAAATGCTCTAAGATTTGCCTAGTTTCTATGTCCTATTTGAAAATGATTACATAATTAAAATTTATTAGGCTTGAGTTGGTGATAAAATTATCATACGTACATATGTATATAGGTAGAAATAAATTAAAAATCTTACAGCCTGCAGGACATTAGCTGGAGTTCCTGATATTGATGATTTTGACTTTTCTTATTATTTCCGGATAAAATTGTTGGTGCAACTAATGCCCCACCGCCACCCGTTGCTGCTTCGAAAATTGTTCCTTTATTTAATATTGCTGTTTGTGGATTTATTGAATTTTTAGGTAGATGATTCGGTAGCTGATTATTATGCAGATCGTGGTGGTGGTGGTGGTGATTTTTAAGATTTTGCATTTGATATGCAAAAGGAAATGATTGTTTTACTGTGTTTCACTTCCTCTTAAATAACTTCGAGGAACTGGCTTCAAAATAATTTGTACCTTAAAATCTTGCACAATCTTTATTTCATCGCCAATATAGTTATTCGCAGGGTACAAGCGGCAACTTTGCTGCTGCCGGAATTTCGATGCTTTTGCTTTCCGGATTTTCTTGTGCTAATGAGCAGAATATTTTTACCAATTGAAAATATTGTTACACGCCACAAAGTGATACAAGCGACATCTATTGGAAATGGAAACAACTTTAGGTTAGTGACATCCTAGTAAACTGGGTTTGGAGAATGGAATATTCAGGAAGGTTCTAGGATAATTCGTTGAGTATAAATACGGCGCTGCTCACATCCAGGAGGCGAGTATTATTTCAGACAGCGAAGTGAACGAAGTAAACTATTTGGATTGCGATAATTAGAAGTACAGTACTAGCGATAAATAAAGAGTTGATTTGATAATTATTTTTGAATTTGTGAGAGTAAACAGTAAAGCTAAATAAAGAAAGAACTTTTGAATTATACTGAAATATTGTGTTTTAAATAGCGAATTAAGGCCACGCTCGTAACAACTGGTGTCAGAAGTAAAATAAAATCGCGAAATAAAGTGGTGGCATTTGACTTTGAAATTCAAAGAGTGATTAATTTGGTGAAATCGTGTGAAACTTTCCTGCTTTAAGTGAAAATTCCGAAAGATAATTTTATATTAAACTGTGAGTGAATTATCAAAGTAATGGGACGCAAACTAGAGGAGCTTCGCATACAAGAATTGAAAGTGGGGTTGGGGAAGCGGTCATTGCAAACGACAGGTCTAAAGAATGTTCTACTCGAGCGACTTAGACAAGCTTTGATAGAGGAAGAAAAGAATCCTGAGACATACATTTTCGAGGAAGAATCAGAAACTGAAGAAGAGCCTGCGATGAACATAGAACAGCTTTTGGGTACTTTAATGACCAAAATGGAGCTTTCAACCCTGCAGGTGAAGAATGCTCTTGAGGAACAAAAGAATGCTTTTGAGGAACAAAAGAATTCTCTAGAAGCCCGTTTAGACGAACAAAAGAATGCTTTCGAGGAACAAAAGAATTCTCTCAAATCCCGTTTAGATGAGCAGAAGAATTCTCTGGAAGCCCGTTTGGACGAACAAAAGAATGCTTTTGAGGAACAAAAGAATTCTCTGGAATCCCGTCTAGATGAACAAAAGAATTCTCTAGAAGCCCGTTTGGACGAACAAAAGAATTCTTTGCAGAATTGTCTAGAAACTTGTTTGGAGGACCAGAAGACTTTTCTTAAGAATTCATTAGACGAGCAAAATGTAAAAATTGAAGGAATCCAGCAGGAAGTGCTAGAAGTTCAACAACAAGTGTCGGAAGTACAACAAAAAGTCACCGAACAGCTTGACAACTTTAAATCAGATTTGGAGAAGATGAAGCATCGACAACCACGGCACGAAGGAATTGAAATATCCAATGCAGGCAGAATGAAACCTCCAACATTTGATGGACAAAATTCGTGGCATATTTTCAAGAGACAATTCGAGGCTGCTTCCGAAGTAAACGGATGGAATGATGCAGACAAAGCTACAGCTCTGGTATTAGCACTTCGAGGTTCTGCATCAGAGCTTTTACAAACTATACCGATAGAAAGGCAACGTGATTATACTTCATTAGTACAGGCGATAGAGTTACGTTATGGAGATGAACACATGCAGCAAGTATATCGCCTACAGCTACGCAACAGGATTCAAAAGCATGGCGAATCACTACAACAACTGCAGGCTGATGTGGAAAGATTAGCTTATCTCTCATACTCTAGCGTAAATGCGGATTTCCTTAATGAAGTGGCAACAGAAGCATTTGTGAACGCTATTGCAGATCAAAATTTACAACAAGCGTTGAGGCTAGCAGGAAAGAAATCAACAGCAGAAGCACTAACCTATGCACTAGCGTATGAATCTGCCAGGCAAGCTTCTCGAAGTGCAGTACGAGTGAGAGAAATTTCGGTGGAGGAATGTACTTGTAATAGAATGCAGCCATCACAGAGCAATTCTTCATGTGGTATTCTGCGATGCTGGAATTGTAATAGACCAGGACACCTCCAAAGGGACTGCAGAAAACGCCGTCGAACAGAATTACCAGAAGAGGAGTACAGAACAGAATGCCAAAGATGTCGAGCCAGGGAGCAAGCTATTCGGGGAGAGCCTAGAAATCAAACACCGACTAGTCGCATCAGCTCCCCTGTTCAGCAGTCGGAAAACATGTAAAAACCAACTTCGGGGGGCAGAAGTTGGTTGGTAGAGTCGACAGCCCCGAAGTCATCATTCAGATAGCCCAGTTGCAGAGAAATAATAGCAGTCTTGTTATATATGGAAGTGTAGGGAAAAATGACTGCGTTGTCACTATCGACACTGGAGCTTCGAGATCAATTATTAGAGAGGATCTTGTCAAGAACAAATGGCTTCACAATATCACCAAATATTTACTAAGAACAGCAACTGGAGCCGCAGCACAAGTTTTTGGAGAAATAACTTTGGATATTCAACTAGGTGAACTACTATTTCCTCACAATTTCCTAGTTTCAGACATAATGATGAATGCGTCCTTGGAGTAGACTTTATGACCAGATATAAAATAAATTTAGATGTCGGATAACGAATACTCAAATATGGCAACATAGAAATTCCTATGAGACTAGGAGGAGGAACAGATTATCCTGCAAAATTAAGGACGATGGTCTGTGAGAATATGACTCTCTCTGCATTCTCGGAGACGCTAGTATGGACAAAGCTTACTGATGACATCGGGACCTGCCGATTCTATCTGGTGGAGCCTAACCCCACAAAAGTAATATCGAACATCATCGTTGGTAAGACTTTAGTGAAGGCAGAAGGCGCAACATTAATTCCAGTCAGAGTGCTCAACACATCCGAAAATGAGGTACAACTAAAAGAAGGTGCTATAATTGGAAATTGTGAGCCTGTTTATCAGATTGTTAATTTGGAAAATGGTAGTAATATTAAGGAGGCAATACGTATACCAGCTACTACTCAACAGGTTCAGAAACTTCTTTCATCTAGTGCCTTAAGTGAACAGCAATACAACGATGCCAAAGATATGATCGATGAATTTTCGGAATTATTTGCAATGAATGATGATGATTTCGGCAAAACAAATCTTGTCCAGCATCGGATCAATACAGGAGATTCTAGGCCCATTCGGCAACCACCACGAAGACTACCATTAGCCAAACAACCAGAAGTTGCAGATATGATAAATTCCATGAAAGAACAAGACATAATTGAGGAATCTAACAGCCCTTGGACATCGCCAGTTGTTTTGGTCAGGAAAAAGAATGGCAGCACCCGATTCTGTGTGGACTACCGCCAACTAAATAATGTAACAAAAAAGGATAGCTATCCATTACCAAGGATTGATGACACATTGGACACCCTTTCCGGAGCGCAATGGTTTTCCACATTGGATTTGAAGAGCGGTTACTGGCAAGTGGAAATACATCCCGAGGACCGAGACAAAACTGCTTTCTCAGTTGGAAGTGGCTTATGGCAATTCAAAGTTATGCCATTTGGATTATGTAATGCTCCAGCCACATTCGAACGACTCATGGAATGTGTTTTACGAGGATTAACCTGGAAAACATGTCTTGTCTGCTTAGATGACATAATTGTGATCGGAAGGACATTCGAGGAACATAAAAACAATTTACGGGACGTACTTCAAAGACTGAGAGATGCGAAACTGAAGCTCAGTACGAATAAATATGCTCTATTCAAGAATGAAGTAAAATATTTGGGGCATATAGTTTCATCACAAGGAGTAAAAACTGATCCAGAGAAGATAAGAGCTGTGAAAAATTGGCCTGTTCCAAAGGACAAACATCAATTAAGGAGTTTTCTTGGATTAGCTACCTACTACAGGCGATTCGTAAAAGGTTTTGCAGATATAGCAAGGAGCCTACATCAACTTACAGAAAAAGGAAAGCCGTTCATATGGTCAGATAAATGTAACGAGAGTTTTGCAAATTTGAAGCAACAGCTCTGTGGAACTCCAGTGCTTCACTATCCAAAGCTGGGAAAAACTTTTATATTGGACACGGATGCCAGCAATGTAGGTATTGGTTCAGTGCTTTCACAGGAGGAGGATGGTCAAGAGGTTCCAGTAGCTTATTTTAGCAAAGCACTCTCAAAATCAGAGAGAAATTATTGTGCTACAAGGAAAGAGCTACTTGCCATTGTAAACTCAACCAAGCATTTCCATAAATATCTCTACGGGCAGAAATTTATCCTCCGCACTGACCATGCACCGCTTAAATGGCTTTTGCAGTTTAAGAACCCTGAGGGGCAAGTGGCGAGATGGATAGAGCGACTCCAAGCTTATGACTTTGAAATCCAACACCGAAGAGGACGTATTCATGGGAATGCAGACGCCCTTTCACGACGTCCATGCAAAGTTGAATGCAAACATAGCGTTCGGCTGGAAGAGAAAGAAACGGAGGAAACTATACAGCTGATGACGGTGGAACCATCGACAGGTTGGAACAACGAGAGCTTGCGAACAGCTCAACGGGAAGACCCAGACATAGCACCTATTCTTGCTTGGAAAGAAGACATGGAAAGACCACAATGGCAAGATATCTCGGAGAGGAGTGAGAAACTGAAGAGCTACTGGGCTCAATGGAACTCTCTTCACGTTGAATGTGGTATATTAAAGCGCAAGTGGGAATCAACTAACGGCGAGTCATTCCGAATGCAAATAGTCGTGCCAGCATCCCAGGTCAAAGATGTTCTAGAAGAAATGCACAGTGGATCATCTGGAGGACATTTGGGGGTGAATAAAACAATTTCCAAAATACGTGAAAGGTTTTATTGGTTACATATGCGAGAGGATGTTGAGGAATGGTGCCGCAGATGCACTATCTGTGCTTCTTGCAAAGGACCACCACACAGAAGTAGAGGAGAAATGCATAAGTATAATGTAGGAGCCCCATTTGAAAGGATAGCCGTAGACATCGCTGGACCTTTTCCAGAAACAGATAACGGTAACCGTTATATATTAGTTGCTATTGACTATTTCAGTAAATGGCCTGAAGCTTATGCAATCCCTAATCAAGAGTCTACCACAGTAGCGGATCAAGTAGTAATGAATTGGGTCAGTAGATTTGGTGTTCCTCATGAACTTCATTCGGACCAAGGACGGAACTTCGAATCACGGACTTTCCAAGAGATGTGTAAAATTCTGGGAATAAGAAAAACCAGAACAACTCCTCTGCATCCACAATCTGATGGCATGGTAGAACGCTTCAACAGAACATTGGTCGAGCATCTAAAGAAAGTAGTCGACTATCACCAACGCGATTGGGATCGACATATTCCCATGTTCTTAATGGCTTATCGATCAGCTGTACACAACACGACCGGACAAACTCCAGCAAAAGTGATATTCGGAAAGGAGATGCGTTTACCTAGCGATCTCAAGTTTAGTACACCCAGAGGTGAACAAAAGTTACCAGACGATTATGTATCGGAACTTAGACAACGATTAGCTGATGTACACGAAATCACGAGAGCAAAATTAGCAATAAATACCGATCGGATGAAGACCCGCTCTGACTTACGTGCTAACTCAGCAGGATTTAATGAAGGTGACCTTGTTTGGCTGTACAACCCGAAACGACGTAAGGGACGTTCTTCCAAATTACAACAACACTGGGAAGGACCGTATTCAGTAGTGACTAGAATAAATGACGTAGTATATAGGATTCAGCGGGGTACAAGAGGCAAACGGAAAATCGTTCATCTAGATCGTTTATGTCAATACTGCGAGCATCAAGACCGTGGATCACCTGTTGTTCGGGACGAAGAAGGGGGCAGTGTTACGCGCCACAAAGTGATACAAGCGACATCTATTGGAAATGGAAACAACTTTAGGTTAGTGACATCCTAGTAAACTGGGTTTGGAGAATGGAATATTCAGGAAGGTTCTAGGATAATTCGTTGAGTATAAATACGGCGCTGCTCACATCCAGGAGGCGAGTATTATTTCAGACAGCGAAGTGAACGAAGTAAACTATTTGGATTGCGATAATTAGAAGTACAGTACTAGCGATAAATAAAGAGTTGATTTGATAATTATTTGTGAATTTGTGAGAGTAAACAGTAAAGCTAAATAAAGAAAGAACTTTTGAATTATACTGAAATATTGTGTTTTAAATAGCGAACTAAGGCCACGCTCGTAACAATATGCTATTAGCAGGGATAAATATTCTTTTGAACTTACGTGAGGGGTTGATTTACTCGCCGATGTCGATGAAAAGTTTTTGATTTCGTTCGGGCTCCACTTTTCACCACTTTATGTTTGCAAGGTTTGACAACACAGATGTCGATTGTCTTCTTCTTCTCAATCGCCAAGTAAGAGCTCGTCGATTTTGGGGTGCGTTCGGGCTGTCGGTTTGACTGCAGGCCAGCATACATGCTGCAGTACTCTCAGTGTAGCATTCTGCTATATGCATTCCGCTACGACCATAACAGTATTTATATGCATTCTTCAGCAAACGATATCGGCGGGGTTTTACAATACATTGTACATTAGGCATAAGCATCCAGAAAGGTATCCTTTCTGAATTAATTTTTATTGCTACTAGTCCCTCAACTGCCAACTCTGTCGCCAAATCGTTGTTTTGGCAGTTACCCCGCTTCAGCACTTGCACAAGAGTGCAAAGGGGTGCCAAGCCAATGCAAATATTTAAGAAACATGGTGGATCATCGTTGTAGTTTACAAGATTACGAGTATTATATATTTGCTTGCTCTACCTGCAACAATCGAATTGGGACTTTACGTTTGATCATGCACACACACACAACTAATTTGGATTTGTTATATGTGGATTTGTAAGTTTCATTTCCTCATGGGTTTTTCTTAAGGAAAGTTATTTCTATGACTAAAGAGTGAAATAAATTGAAACAAATACAAATGTCTTTAGCAATGAGAGAGACCAACATTTCAGCAGTTGAACGCTTACAAAAGCGCAATTTTGATTGTGATTGCTTAATACGCAGCGATATATTATTCGGGAACAGCTGCAAAAGTGATAAATTTAGCGCACTTTTAGCTTTGAGCGTTACTCTCACATAAACGATTCGGTAGGTAATTTTAGGGTCTTAGATGATTATTCCCAACTGACTCAAATGACCCAAATGACCGAATCTTTTACATTAGTGACTTATACCAAAAGACTCGCATGAGCTGAGTCACCAAAATGACCGATTTTGCCCATCACTAATGTGGATTGCTGATTCTATAAGTGCCATTTGCGTGAGTTTTCAAAAAGCATTAGATGGCGGCAAGTAGGCATGCAATATTTTTATAGTTTTTATTTTTTTAAATGGTAAATATCATCTGATTTTCCTGAAATTTCGTATAGGTAGGTAATGCATCCATAAAAAACTAAAAAGTTTCGAAATGAAGCCGAAAATAAAAATTGAAAAAATAAAGTGCTATGAGTGCTCAATAGTAAATGATATTATTTTTTTGAAAAAAAAAATAAAATATTAGCAAAAAAAATTTTTTCGTTCGCTTTTGCTATATTTTTTTATAAAAAATATAAAGCATTACGCTTCATTTAGCATTTGAATCAGAAAACTTGGTTTCTCCGTTCTCAAGATGTGATTTTTTGAAAATGACGTATCATCGCAACATCACGAAGTTTCTATCCACCCATTGGAAGGAGGGCTGTGCAGCATGGTAGACGGAAACGAAAAAATATGGGTGAATTTTTGTGGTATTCCCTATAGGGTTTCCAATTATCCGACATTAATGATTATCCGGATATCGAATACTGAGAATTGGAATTATCCGGACAATCCGGATATCCGGATAACAAAAAAGAAAATAAATATAATAGCTTGAATCCAATATTTTAATTATGTAAGATTCAGGCGAGTTGTAATTTTGTCTTAGCCAGGGCTGCAATTGGAAATACGCGTTCTGTTGCAGTAGATGTTGGCTTTATTGCGAGAAGTACATTAAATAATATATTTAAATCATCTATCCTTGTTTTTGTGCTTATTAAAATCATGAAATCTCTTTTCAGCAATGTAGTAAATGTGTTGCTGCTCTGCTCTTCAACATGGGTATGCAATTGAAGAAATTGCCACTTCCACTTGTCGTTGCAGGGAATTTTTAAACAAAATTGTAGTGTTTTGTTGACTTTGAAACTTACTTTCATTTGCGATTTTTGCAGCTACTTCCTCGATGTCGTCGTGGTGGGCCCTGTCATAAGCAGATACATTGATTTTTCGACAAATTTCTACTGCCAATGTAATGAGATCACCGTTTGAAGTCAAAATATTTATGGTATGTGGTATATTGCCTGCTTCTAAGAAGATTGTTAATGTTATAAGTATTTTATCTCGACATTCATCCATTTGTTTTTTAATCTGTTTCGATAAGTTTTTACTTAAGTTCGTTCCAAACTCGTCTAATCTTTCAGAAACTTATAAACATTTTCAGCGGACAAAAGTGTCGCTGAATTTGTATTTAATTCCTTTGCTTCAGTCTCTAGTGGTGATAGGACATTTAACAATTCTTTTAAGCTTGCTACATGAGTATTATACTCTGAATGTTAAATGGTTAAAAATTGAATATAATATCGTTGTCTTGTCGCTCCTCCCTGGTTACCTCAACAGGTGGAAGCATCGTCGAGCCATCGTCGATTTTATATATATAACCACACCATGTGGATAACACGGAAAACGCGTACAGCGGAATCTGGAGATATCTATTTACTCCATAATCAATGCATATACTACATTTTTAGGTGATTGGCTCAATATTTTATTTAGAAATATATTTAAATTTTAACCACACTGTTATCATTTAATTTTAAAATTTAAATAGAAAAAAACTAATAGTACGAAGCACAGTGAATTTCGAGCAATTTCAAAAAATTTCAGTGCTTAGTAGGTTTTGTTTTATTTAAATTTTGGATAAAAAAAACATAAAACATCAATAAGACAACTTATGTGTTAATTCCACTGGCATGTATATAAATGGACTACTCGTTGAACCAAAAATGCATGAAAACAAATGGCAGCACTTTCATGTTCCTGTCTTTTTCCGTGAGAGCATACTTCCCACTGAACTATAACGATTCAGCGGTATTTCCAACCAAAACAGCCTTGTACAAACCACTTCTTTCGCCTTATAATTAAAATTTAACAATAGTCCCAATACTTTTGTGGTAAATTCGGTAAATCCCACTGACATGCATATAACTAAATTCCCAAATAATTTAAATATAGCGCCACCAAGAGCATACTTTCTGAAATCAAAACTGGTGCCACATGAAACAGGAGATCAGTAAGTTAGTTTATTCAAAGTAACCTTAACAAATAAATATTTTTTTGAGCGAATTCCAACAATTTCAACGCTTACTATATGTTTTGTTTTGTTTTATTTAAGGGGGGGTAGGATATTTTCAGGTGAAAAAGAGGCATATTTTTGAGAATTTCTTGAGGTGAAATAAATAGAGATAATTTATCAATTTTCTACATAATAGTGGTATATTTCAAGAATATTATGTTAAATTTTTATGGAAAAAAAGTTGATTTGCCGTGCGCACGATTTCTCGAATTAGAATTATCTGAAAGCAAAAATTCAAACGGCATTCGTTAAAGGAGATGTTTGTCGAGGTAACGCCCGGGGGTATTTTTTTTATTTTTAAATTTTTGGCGTCACTTTGAAGTCAAAAATGCGATTTTCGCTGAAAAAATCAGCCTATTTGTTATTGTAAAATTGATAATTTTCAAAAAAAACGAAAAAAGCTCCCAGCGTTACCTGATGAATTATGAAGAAGCACTGCGCAAAATTTCAGAACGATCGGTCAATTAGTTTTTGAGTACTCGTGTGCACCGACTTTGAAAATGATGTTATATATTCATTTAAAAAAATAAAAAAAAAATGAAAAAAAAGTGAAAATACCCTAACCCCCCCTTAAGTGGAGGTTACCGTCGAAAGGCATGAAAAATGCATGAACTTTGAACATGTTTTTTACATAAAATAAATACTTTTGGAAATGAATTTTAACGTACTTTATTCTTCTATCAATGGAGAGTAAATTTCAATCTTATTTATAAAAAAAAAATTCCAAATGCTGGCTGCAGCACACCCTAAAAAAACAAAACCGTGCAGGGCGTGTTTTGGTCTGCACGTGACACTCCACAGCTCTGCCAATTAATTCGAAACAAATGGGGTTGAAAATTATTAAACTGTTTTTTTTTGCTTCAACGAAAAAACTATTTCTAAAAAATGTTTGCAAAAATCGCTTCCTAATGGCCCCGAAAATTGAATTCCCTTTAAATTGCGCAAAGATTCATGTGAATCGGTTCATCCGTTGAAGCTGTAGAACGTCCCGCGCGCTGAAAAATATTGTTCCGAGAAGAACGTATTTAAAGCTTATAAGTTATAAAAAATCTTTGATAGCTTACTCCAACTATTCTAGCACCATAGAGAGGCCCTTCTTCCTCCAAGAGCTGATTATGCTCAATCTGAAGGTTAACCGTTTCCCGAAATTTATGAGGGTACCTCACGTAGCGAGAAAATGGCTCCCCAGTAAGCACGCTCCGAACACCTCAGCTACCTGTTTTCTAGTCGGCGCTTCCGGCTGTGAATTCTAAAATACTTTAAATATGAAAATATTCTTTTACGAACGTGTTTTAAGCACTTTAAGGATGATAATTATGTAAAAAAACGAAGTTTTCATCGTCATGAACGATAACCTCTCCTTAAAATTAAAACCATAAAGCTGCCACTATAGAAAGTAATTGTTTAATAAATATATATTATTTTAAAAATAGTTAAAAAAATTGTAGAAAGAAAACGGTATTTTGTTGAAAAAGTATGCAAAGAAATATCCGGATTATCGGATAATTACCGAAAATTATCCGGATTAATGAATAGTAAAAATTGGTCGGATAATTTGATATCCGGATATCCGGATTGGAAACCCTAATTCCCTACAAACTGTGAAAGTTTCATCCAAATCGGAGATGGTCGGGTTCCAAGGTGATCGATCGGCTGAATATCTATAGGTATATATGCCCCCCATTTAATCCAAATTGTTTGAACCGTTGTGTATGTATATACATAGAAGACAAGGAATGTTACATTAAGGTCCACAGTCTGTAAAAAAATTCACGCAATTAATTTCCGAACACCAACAACAATAACACTATAACCTTCGGCTTCAAATTGGGAGACATATTTCCTATAGATGAAAATAAAGGAGAAAAAATGTTTGCCATACCTGTACACCTTTGCTGATGTTCCCCGTCACATGCAGTTACAAACAAGCAAATCAAGCAATCATCACTGCAGAAGGAATTCATCATATTAAGCAAGTGCCCTGAAATCTGATCCAGACGTTTTCTTTCAAACATATGGACATCAGACCAGATAGTGTAAAGTTCCCTTTGGAACCTTAGTACCTCACCGTAATTGGACAATAATTTATAAATTATTTTGATAGCGGCATGGCGAAACCTGCCGTAAGCGCCTCGGCGAGGGATCCGCAGCAACCAAAGCTGTAAGTTGTTCCCTGATTTTTTTTGTTTTTTTTATATAGTCATATTGCTCGTTAGATGTAAAGAAAAGACAAAAGAAAATATCCTTTTAGCTTTGCGTATAGGAGTATCGTTAATGATCTTATCACTATTAGAGGAAAAGATAAGAAAAAAATATTCTTTAACTTTGTAAAGAGTATCGCTTAGTGAACTACATATATTATTATATGGAAAGATACAAAATATTTTTCTAAATGGAAAAGTTAACGACTAGACTTACAAAATCACGTAGCCAGTAGAGACTATTAAGTAGATCATTTTAGTTTCGTATACGTATCGTTTCATTAAAAATAACTTTGAATTGGGAACTTTCAAATGTAGGAGAATTTCTGCCATTAGCAGAAGTCAATAATCTGATTGATTTAGAATAGGCTTGACTCTATTGATTAATGGATGAAATCTTTTCGTATTGGTTGTTTAAGATAAGTGCCTTGGTAGTAGCTTCTGTCTGAAGCCTTGTACTCTTCCGCCTTATGCAATCTAAGATAAATGAAAAAAAATTCGTTATAACGTAATGGCGTACTGCGAGCCTTCGTTTTCTCCTTCACTCTCCTGGAGCCCTCTCTCGATGGCAGTGGTTGACTAGGTCCGCTCCTTTACTTCTTTCAGGTCATCATAGGGACACTGTAAATATATTGCCCACAGTTTCATTGGGTGGATGGGGCACGGTAACGAAGATATGCCATCTCTATCTTCAAGGTGAGGTAAGGTAAGTGGTGTAAGGGTCCCTTCAGGTCCGGATGGTGTGCTCGATTTTGTTTTAGTCACGATTTTTTCGTAAATGGCCTTGTGACAGCGGCAGATGTTTCGTGGTATCCACTCTACACTCTCCGCCAGTAGTCGAGGCGAACTAGCGTGCCGTCCTGAAACGTTAACGTTGTCACGGAGTGAGCCATAAGCTTCGACTGATAGTCTGAACCTTACGTCCAAAGCCACTTACTCACCAAATTTCATAACAATTCATTGCCATTGGCATTGAAAACTATTAATATTACGAGTTGGTTTCGAAAGACTGGTACATGGCCGCTGAATCATGACTTTCAAGATGCTGATTTTACACCATCATTTGTAACCGACCGTCCAAATCCCATTGATCAAAGGACAAAACAGTGTATAGATCCTACAGATAAATCAACTGTCGAACCAGTTGTTGGACCTTCAGACTTAACAAATAGGTCGACAGATTTTTCTTCTTCCAAATTGAGGCCTCTTCCAAAGGTTCCACCTCATAAGTCACCCGCGTCAGCCACGAGCGCACAAAAAAGTCTACTATCTTAACCGGCACTCCCGAAAAAAACTCTTTACAAAGAAACATGAAGAAAGAATAAAAAAAAAAATTTGTGAAAACAATATAAAAAATCAGCGAATAAGGAGTATGTAGAGAAAAGATAAATGAAAAAGGAAAATTAAAAAATAAAGAATGTTTCTGGCAGCACTGATATGTTCCACGTTATACAGGCTGAATGAATTTATGTAATGATATTTTATAGGACAGTATTATTTAGTTGTAAGTTCAATGCAATGTTCATTTATGTTCTAATTTAAAGATACTAAATGCTAAATTTATTTAAAAAACCTGTAACAATATGTCAATCGAAATGGAAATGTTTATTTTAATTATAATAGCATTAGATATTGGTAATGAAACTGTAATACAGAGTTATGACTGATTTATTCAAGAATAAAATATCATTAAAAAAATTTATTTCTAAACCTTGCATTTGTTTTAAAAGAAATCCTGAATTATTTTACGATTTCGATTAAATAATCCCAAACAGAGAACAGCGCATATTTTTTAGAAAAATTAAAGTTGTGAAAAATATTCAAATATTTTCAATTATATGTAATTTGAGTAATGTAACTGTTTTACCAAAAAATGTTACTAGGCCCTAGCTCCCCTACAGTACACTGTAGTGTTTCTACTTCAGTTTTGGACAGATGATAAATTAATGAAATCGTACTCTAGACTACGCTAAGAATGCCGCTTTGTTAAGTCTAAGAGTTGGAGATCGCCAGGTCAGCTATAGGGCAGGCTGTATGCCGATATATTGCCTGTGCTGCTATATTGCTGAAGATCAGGCTATGTATATGCCGCTTTATTGATCCTTAGGCTTAAGCGCCAGTGAAAACTGTGATCAGGATAAAGTGCTGCTTTATTGATCAGTTAGGCTAAGCAGTCGACTTATTGAGAAAGTACACACTTGCTAGGGGAAACAATTCTGGTTTTATTTGGTTACTATCAGTCATTTTATACAAACTGAATTACATTGCTTCTTAGGTAAAGTAATTCCATAAGCAAGAATTGACAAAAAAAGAATGTGCTAGAAAGCAATTTCACTGCTTTCTTACTTTATGACCACAATATTGATTTTATTGTGACACAGTTTTTCTGTTATTCGCAAACACATTGCGTCGATTGACTTGCTGCTAATTGTACAAAATTCTTTTTAATTGATTTTACTTTATATATTTGTCGGAAGTATTGAAAATGACTTCTTTTCACAAATTATGCTATTGTCTCATATTGCATGTTCACAAGATAATATAGCACTTGCACAATAATGTATGTGTATACATGAATGCGCTTACTTGTGAATTTACTCATGCTGTTTTGAATTGAGCTCTTTTTGCTGTATGTATATGCTTGTACAGTTGTGTATCTTATTACAATATTACAAATGATTAATTAAGATTACATGATGTGTATAATATGTACATTACAACATGATACGGATGCATGTATCTATACTTGCTGTGATGTTTAGAGTCAAACAAAATAGTTGGCAAACGAAGCCACATGCTCAGCTCACTAAACTATGGCCTTACAACAATACTCGCTTGGAGCAGAGCGAACCGGGTCTTGTTTAATGCTTCCAAACGCAATGTTGTCGGTTATCACCCAAACGTACTCCAACTACCACTCAACCCATTTCCACCGATGGAGAAGGTATCTCGAAGTGTTAAGAGATCATCTTAGACACTGAAATATCCAACAATGTTAGTTGGCCCACATATTTGGTATTGCCAAAAACGATGAAATGCCTGGCTTCTTGCAAAGATGCAAACAATATTTAACTCCATCAGATTTGGCGCAAATCTAGAAGTCTCATATCAGGCCTAGATTAGAAAATAGTTCCCATATTTGGGCAGGGGCTAGACACACTGCATTGTCCGCGTTAGATAAAGTCCAAAAGTACGCCTTCCGGCTTATTAGTTATGACATAGATATCAATAGCAACTATTGATTGCCAAGAGCACCGGCGTAATATCGGATGTTTATATCTATTTTATCGCTACTTCTATGGCTATTGCTCTGACGAAACCTCTAGCGTGATCCTTTGTAGAATTCTTCCTATGCGCACTACAGGAGCTGTAGCTTGGATCACCCTCACACCCTTGAAATCAAATTCAGCCGTCCCGTGAAATTCCGTGAATCCTTAGTAAGCAGAACAGAACAGTTTGCAATTCTCTGTTTTCCCCGCAGCTGTGAGCTGCAAATATTCAACCGTAATGCACACCGTCACCCGCTTGGCTCAAGCCAATAATCTTCAATTCCTTACCTTTTCTTCATTTCCGTCCAAAGCTGTACTGCGGCATCATGGGGAGCTATACCACCATCATAAAAAAAAACATTTGTCAGATGTGCTGCAAGTGAGCTGTACACTGTACAAGTGTATAAGACGAAGCTGAGAAATCGTCCATATTTACGGATTTCGTAAAGGTGATTAGCCAATAGGTACATAATCTCCATCTTGTCCAGTTAGGTTACTTTGTGGTGGTAAATATGAAACACTTTGTACCTGGCACGTCGTCAGAACATTTGTAATGTTTGATTCGAAAATCGACGAATGATTTGCGAAGTGTACTATATAGTAAGGCTGAGGATTAACTATAGCAAAAACAGAAAACATATGATTTGTTTGCTAGCGAGTAGAGAAATGAGTCTATAAAATCTACAAACTTAAAAACTAATTAAATTCATTTTCGTTCTGCGTATGGTTTATGTATTCTACCATGGGAGCATTTACACTTTTGGAGGCCATAGGCGCAAAATTATAATGAGGCTCCAAAAAAATATATCTATATCAGTTAATAAAATACATATATATAGGTACATATGCATTTTTTTAGTTTATTGAAAAAAAAGTTGACATTTCCATCAGAACGCATTTTAATAATATAAATTATAACCTTAGTATTTAAACCAAGTAAAAAGCTAGAATTGGTCTAAGATTAAGAATGCCCGTATGTAATTTTGTATGGTCACCTCTCTGGTTTGATTCCTGGAGTTTTCGTATATATTTCTAGAACGGTTCATAGGACAGTAAAAATTGTTATAACCAATTTCATAGGATTTCATATTCTGACGAACCTTTCAGTACAATAAAAACGTCGTAGGACTGGTCGTTTTACAGTATACGTAAAAAGCCTAAATTTATATAGGGCAACGCTTGCTTTTTCTATAAAAACTCCGTTTACAAGATTTCAACTTTCTACGACGCCTTCTCTGACAGTGTCCAAATATATAATGAAAAACGAAATTTTTTTATGGCAACCACACGAAAGAATTATCCGATTTGAAACATTTTCGAGCTTAATTTTACTTTTTTTTAAAAGCCCGTGTGCAATATTTCAGCGCCCTTAAGTGAACGCGTTCTTGAGCTATCGTGAGGACGGACAGACACATGCAAAATCAAAGTTTTAATAAGCGTGGGTGTCCAATCCATTTTTTGCTCTAGGATCATTATTTCTATGCGTTACAAAGGGAATGACAAACTTAGTATACCCTTTAGATTTCATCTATGGTATAAAAACTGATCAGTTCAATTTTAAATAAAAAATAAAATAATAACTAAACATTTTTTCTAGTTTTTGTTTTAGCAAATATGTCTGTCTATAATGTCATCATAATTAATCGAGTCCATTACATCTGATTCAATGCATAATATTTTATTTTTTGTTGTATTTTGATGTAAGTTGCTTCGTACATAATGTTTTATCCGTTTCAACACCGAAAATGAGTGTTCTGCACTTGCAGATCGTCAAAAATATTTTTAAAATTATTTCTACGTTCGGAAAAATAGACCTTAACCCATAGTTAAATTTATACATATTTTTAGTTATTTTTAATTAAATTTTTTTCTTCTTTAATTATTACTAAAAATTGCTTAGCTTCATCAATAAATTTTTCTGAGTCAATATCAGTTACCATAAGTTTGTAAAATTTTCTTAGTACTAGCTTTCTACTTGTATTGATTTATATGTTTTTCCAAAAAAATTCAAACGTATCTAATATGTCTGAATAGCTTTTTGGTCATTTATTTATTTCCAAAATTAACAATAACAATATTACTTTATTACGGTCAACTGTATAAAGATTACAAATCTTATTGGATACAGATCTATAGGTAAGAGAAGTAATACAAAATTATTGTTTTAAATGGAAAACAAGAAAAACAAGATTAAGCAAATTCAATTAAATCAGAAAAAGAGAGGAAAGAAATAAAAACTAAAAAAGAAAAAAAAAGAAAAAAAAAGAACCATATAAATTCTAGAAAAAAAAATGTACTAAATAAAGATTAAGAACAGCCATGATGTGTACCTACCTAATAAGGCTCCAAAGAGCTTAACAAATCAAGAAAGTCACTGCCTGAGTTCGTGCTACGTATATTAGATGGTAAACTATTCCACTTACGTGAAGTTTGGACAAAATAAGAGCGCCACCCGAAATGAGAATGACAGCGTGGTAAAAGAATTTTTAAACTTCTTTGAGAGCGCAAGAATTGCAGCTTATTGTAGAGATATTGTGGCGTCTTTTTATGAATTAATTTATGTAAAAACTACAAGGCACGATGAGCAAAATGGGTATCAAGAGTATGTCCAACTTGCATTGAGATGTGGGCACTGCGTGTTAAGTTGAAAACATATCTAGTACAATCATTGAATGCAACTGTAAATCTTCGACGGAAAACTGAGTCTAACTTGGGAAATACTATTGTGCCATACATAAAGTGGGGTAGAATCAAACTACGTACCAGTTTCAAGCGCATATCTGTAGACAATAAATACCCACAGACTCTCAACTGCCGTAAGGAGCCATATACTTTGCCTAAAATATTGGTAACGTGGCTGCAGCAAGTAAATTCAGTGTTCAGGACTACACCCAAATTTTTCACAGAGCTAGAGAATGGTAAGGTAAAGTTATTTAAAATAACTCGTGGTAGCTCTAATGCCTCGAGGTGGTTTCTATAGATCGACATACACACAGACTTGCTAGGATTCAGTTGAAGCTTATTAGCTATCGACCAGTCGTAAATTCTCGTTAAATCTTCATTTACACGAGCAACACAATCTTCTTGTAACCCAATTGGTCTGCTCAAGTAAATTTGTACGTCATCAGCATACAGATGGATGTTCACATTCTTAATCACCTCAGGCAAATCATTAATGTATAGACCGAATAAGAGAGGACCTAGGATTGATTCTTGGGGTACTCCACAGTATGAGTTCCGAAAGTTCGACATAGAGTCTAGAACTTTGACTGCTTGTAGTCTACAGGTGAGAAAACCTTTAATAAGCTTGATGTCTGAAGAGGAAAAATTGAAGCAATTAGAAAGTTTATAAAGGAGCAAATTGTGATCAACTGAGTCAAAAGCCTTACTAAAATCCAATAAGGGAAGAATAGTTAAATCGTCTAGATGTGAGAATTCAGTAATATCAGTAGAAACCTTCAGAGGGGCAGTTTCGCAGCTGTGTCCACTTCGAAAGCCTGACAGGAAAGATGATAGAAGCTGATGCTAGTCAAGATATTTAGTGAGTGATTGTACATTACTTTTTCAAAGACTTTGCTGAAGTAACACAGCAAGCTAATAGGTCTATAATCATTAATTCCATTAGGATGAGGTTTTTTCGGAACAGGGACAATGAGGGCTTTTTTCCATAACGACGGAAATTGAGAAGTTGCAACAACAATTATAAATATGTACTAGAATATCAGAAATAGCGGGGGAAATCAACTTGATGAATCTCGGGGGAAGAAGATAATGCCCAAGCGTAGTGGATTTTACAGCAGACATTGCAAAGAGAACATCGCTATCATCAATGCAATTAAACGCAAGACCCTCAAAACAATTATCACCCACCACTAGATGACTAGTAAAGCAAAAAACTCACTATGGTCTCAGCATCAATATTGCATTGTGGAATTTCTCAATTAATTAAATTGTCGCGGATAGCTTATATGTATTATAAGAGTCATGAGCCAGCCTCGCGCATGTTTAGTGTAACTTTGCGTGATGTGAATATATCTGCCTATGGTAATAAAGGAGAAAATACAGGCCCAATAAGGGGGCTACAAATGTCGATTACGTATGGTCATGCGATTGTGAATGCGATAGAACCTTAGAAATGAAAATAGAAAAATATGGAATAACGATAAGTTAAAACGAATCCATAATTCTATTTCAAATTCTCACCATTCTACTGTCGTTTAAAGTATGTAAATAAAGGGAGCGAACTAGCTGATACCCCAATAGTTTTTTTTGTCTCCTTGGCGGTTTGCTTAGATACATGCATTTTATACAATCCAGGAAAGAATCTGAGAATATATAACAAACAGGAATGTTGATAAGCTAAATGAAGTGAAACCGGGGGATATTTGTGCTGGGTGCAATTTTTCTGGTGTGGGAGCACAATGCAGTTATAAAAAGCAACCCATGAAGGCGCAGTGCCACAGTCAATTTCTTTTAATAGGAGTGCAAATTTCATGACATTTCTACACGCTGCCACTCACTTATCTATGACGATAGTTTCCAGTGATTCTTTTTCTGATTTTTGGTTTTGTTTTTATACCGCATCTCATTTTCTTCTGTATTTCCGTCCTTCGTTATGAGTTACCCCTTCGAGATATTATTAGCGATTTTTGACTCCACTTTATATAGAGGCAAATTTTCAGTGGCCTCCAGTTTTTATTATATGATTTAAAAGAATTGTCGTCCCATAGAAAAAACA
Source organism: Dioctria linearis (assembly GCA_963930735.1). Classification (NCBI taxonomy): domain Eukaryota; kingdom Metazoa; phylum Arthropoda; class Insecta; order Diptera; family Asilidae; genus Dioctria; species Dioctria linearis. The sequence goes on along the minus strand of OZ005742.1, from coordinate 210,199,762 downwards.
ACGCCAAGTTTACTTTTAATTTCGATTTTATTAAAAACTGACCTAACTCAATAATTAACTTATTCGCACGCAGACGATCGACCTCTTTGAAATTTAAACTCGTCATACCGTCGAAGTCTCGCACTCAGTTAACCTGTACAGGAGGCGAATCTGTAATAACTTACTTCCAGCATTGCAGTCGGGATTTGTCGACAATAAATAAATGTAAGTATTTACCGGCAAAAGTGAGTTACTTAGCGATTATGCATTGTGTCATCGATGACCTTCAGCTGTAATGCTATTGTTATTACCCAGCACTATTTGCTATCAACAGATAAAATCAACACCTCACTGTGTGAAGTGATGTGCCCAGCAATTGTCCAATCGTCATCGCTACTGCAGCGTTGGTGTTATCATTTGAACAATAATGCAATAGCCAGTATCTCACTGTGCGAAAATGAAGTACTGGCCGATTACTAATTGCCTAATTACCCCAATAGCTACCGATTGCTTCCTCATCCGGTACTAGGAGAGCTGGGCCGCGACAGGATTTTTATTTTGCAACAATAAAAATACCGTTTTTTTATATTGTTGTTTGTGGGGAGTGAGGTTTTAAAATGTGGACCTATAGAGAGTGAGGCCCCAGCTTGCGCCTAATGCGCTTTATGGTAAATACGGCCCTGTATTCAACATTAATTTCTCTGCGTCCCATAAGGACTAGCTATTATCAATTGATGTTTCTGTTGTGTAATAGAGATGAATGATGAGTTTCCTTTCACCCCTGTAAAGGAAGATTAGACGGAGAAATAAGTCGCAACTATAGACATAGTATAAACTCCCACATTAGTGACCCCGACGTGGCTTGTGGACATTAAAAGGAAAATTATCATTTCAGATCTAGCGGCGAAAGAGTCCCAACATATTTTTCATCACTTTCGGTATTTTTCAATCAGTCAATCAATCGAGAAATTCGAAGCCTGTTGCATAAATATCAGGCTAACACATTAGAAACAAATTTTGCTAACCCAGTAAAGCATACAACCACACATGAAGGTCGTCTCGAAGGTGCGACGCCTTGCACCGGGGAGGTTAGCAGTAGCGCGGAAGGAACTCGATTCTTTTCGGCACAGGGACAGTAACGGGTCTTCCCCGTTATATTTAGTAAAGAAGAAAAGTGTCAAATGGAGGCCATATGCAGATCACAGATCCCTAAATTCGCGTACTATACCAGATCGCTACCCAATACCGCTAATATATGATTTCACCCATCGTTAACATGATTGCAACTTCTTTTCGACGCTGGATTTATAAAAAGTATAAAACCAAGTTCTTATTAAATCCAGGGACAACCAAAACCAGCTATGTATATGCACACCGTGGTCACTTGGATGAGGTTTGACCTCCGAGAATTTTCTTCTTGTTTCATCTACCTAGCTTCCAAATCCAAAGTTCAAAGCAATTTGGTTTAATAATCAGTGTCGAAAAATGCACATTTTTGCAAATGGAAGTAACATTTTTAGGTTATTTCGTTATCGCTGAAGGTATTAAACCGTCTCCAGAACGGATCGAAATTATTTCAAACTTTAATCGCCGTTCTGCCGTTGGCAGCTAAACATCATGCAGTCTAAACAGTTTCCTAGCAGGCCTAAAAAACGAAGGTCTGAAAAAGATCGATTAAACAAAGAAAGCCATAGAAACCTTCGAATTTGCCAAGAACAACTAGCGCAAACCGCACTCCTCGTATTTCCTAAGACTTTCGCAGAATTAGCATTGTTCGTCGATGCATCAATTGCTGCTATCGGTGCTGTTGTCCATCAGAAGTGAGAGGATGACTAGCAGCCTTTAAGTTTATTCTCAGCTAAACTTAATACCGCGGCATGTAGGTACAGCACTTGCGATAGGGAACTTTTGGCAGCTTACAAAGCCATCAATTATTTCCACTATCTTCTGGAAGGTCATTGTTTTACCCTGGTCACGGCAAGATTATTTCGTAATAACGATAATCCATTATGCATTTATTGTCAAAATGCCAGAGGATTACGCACCAAAACAAAAGAGATTTATTTACCTTTGACTGAGAGATATTGTTGTACCTTGTGGTGACAACGTAATATAAGTCATCGAATCTCGTGCCATGACTGTACCTGACATTTGTAGGTTTTTAATTTCGAAACTAACGAACGTACTGGAAGGTTTCGTAAGGCATCAGAGATAGTAGGCTAAGATTTTTAAGAAAACAAAAATAAAACAAGAAATTGTTACTTCTAGTTCTGACTTTGTAAACGCAAGATCGAATTTAATTCATTAAGCAATATTTAAAAAATAAATAATCATATATTAATTCTTGGATTCATATATAAGTTCTGTGAAGTGTTATTAACAGCTATAACAATAATTCTGTTAAATTACTCCAATGTTATTTATGGAATTATATTCACCGCTATCGAATTTTATAACGTGATCCGAAAATATCCATGAATAAATAAACATTTTAATTGAACGATAACTTTCTTTAATTTCAGTTATATTGAAAGGGTTTCAAGTATAATACAAACATCTTTCTTTCAAGTTCTCGAAGCCATCCTAGGAGAAGTTAAATGCTGTCCTCCTATCCTCATAAGAAGCTTTCTCGATCGAGAAACTCAAACGTAACGTTCAAGGAAACTGCCTCAAGACAATATTGTCTCTTGTTGGTGTTCGTATCCCACGAGTACAGACATTGTTCCCGTTGAGGAAACTCCAACAAGAACACGTATTTCCCGTTTCCATGTGTACGGATATTTTTCTCATTGAAGATTTTCCCTCAAGAAAACTTATCTCAGTTGATGTTCGTGAATCTGTGTACCAACAGATTACTACATCAAGATACATTTCAAGAAAGACCTGTCATCTACATAAAATAATTAAACAAGATACTCTTACTACGTTGAGTGACATACAGAAGCTCATCATTATCAATACCGATTCCGTAAAGAAAAGGTACCTACTGTACCGCTGAATATACACAAAACAACACCCAACTACCAAAACTGGTGACCCCGATAAAGAGCCGCAATATTCAACGGAAAGAAGCACTCAAGAGCAAAGATAAGTTTTTTTTTTAATTCGTTAAAGTTATTTTTTTTTTTTTTTTTTTTTTAAATATATATGTATATATTTACAATTATTTTTTTTTCCTAGATATATTTACACATATTTGGATTTTACTTTGTTCCCGTATACCATATATACCCTATACTATTATTTTGGGTTGTGTAAATTAATCCTAGGCTATTTAAATTAGTGAGATTAAGAGTGTGAGCCTTACAAAATTTTCTCTGCAACCTTCTCATTTCGTTTGATTTATTCGGGTATTGTCTGCGTCCGGCCTGCGTTAATATGGCCTGCGTTAATATGGCCCGCAATGAGTCGAACGCGAGTATTATGTCAGATACATCACAGGTTTCGAGTGCCATTGAACAATCACCTGGTATATCAGGTCATGTCACGTCATCCGGTGTTCACCCGTCTAACACCTTGAACGCCGTTTCAATTAAGTCAGTTCCTTTTTGGAAAAATTCACCTGAAATATGGTTCCTCCAACTCGAGACTCAATTTAGGTTAGGCAACATAAATCAAGATAAAACGATGTTTTATCATGCGGTAAGTGCGCTAGACGAGAGTGTTATGCGCGTGGTCAGTGACATAGTTTTTAATCCACCAGAACTCAACGCTTACTCAACACTGAAAGGAACATTGACGTCTTGATTATCCGGTAGTGAGAACCAGAAGTTGAGGCAGCTATTGACCGAGATGTCCCTGGGTGATTTGCTACCATCGCAACTCCTTCGAGAGATGCGGACCCTGGCCGGAGCCAAACTTAGCGACGAAGTGCTGAAATCACTTTGGCTACAACGCTTGCCAACCAATATGCAAGCTATCTTGGCTTGTAATCCAGGAACGCTGGAAGCACTGGCTGCCTGTGCAGATAAAATCGGCGAGGTGCGTAGTCGTCCCGAAGTTTACTCCATTGCTCCAGAGGTTCCCTCTAGCTCACAGATTCAAGTACACAATCAGTTGTCAGACAGGACCGACAATTTGGAGAAGCTTCTGAGACAAACGTTGGACCTTCATCAGGAAAACTATCAAGCCAGATCCTCTAGACACAGGTCCGGGAGCATCAATAGGTCCTCATCTCGTAGCGCCTCGACTAGCAACAAGAAAGAATTGTGTTGGTACCACTTCAAGTTTGGAGCAAAAGCGAAGAATTGTATTCCACCTTGTACATTTCATCATCAAAATCTTAGTACTAATTCATGTAAAAACAATTCTAAAAACACTTTAAACTAATAGGCCCTCCACTGTTGACCACCAGCGGAAAAGGCATTGTCACCAATCGTCCCTACATTTCAGATAGATCAACCAATAAAATTTTTTTAATAGATACAGGAGCCGATGTTTCAGTTATACCTCCCACCCCTAACGGTCGCCGCAATAAAACAGATTTATACTTAGTAGCAGCCAATGCTACGGAAATTCAAACCTTTGGTCGAAAATTATTGTCCCTAGACCTCGGTCTACGACGTGTTTTCATATGGAAATTCATAATAGCCGATATACCTAAACCTATTTTAGGCGCCGATTTTCTGGAACACTTTGGATTACTAGTAGATCTTAAACAGAAGGTGTTATTGGACCCTCTAACTGCCTGTAAATCTCCAGGGAGACGAATTTCATGGTCAATCATCGGCCTTAGCAGTCCTCGTGAACCCTATATTTAGCCCTGAAATACAAAAGCTCCTGCGCCAATTTAAGGAATTGACCGTTGAAACGGGTTTTGCAAATCCAGTAAAACATGCAGTCAAACACCATATTATTACAAAAGGCCCTCCAGTCGTGGCTAAGGTACGGAGACTTCCTCCTGATAAAATGACTGCAGCAAAGAAAAAATTCGAATTTTTTTTATCTCAAGGCATTTGTCATCCTTCAGACAGTTGTTGGTCATCGCCATTACACCTGGTTAAGAAAAAGAACGGTGAATGGAGACCCTGCGGTGATTATCGACATCTTAATGCTACTACGAACCCAGAGAGATATGCTATTCCATTGATACACGATTTCGCTCAGAACTTACAAGGGTGCAAATTCTTTCCAACTTTGGATCTTACCAAAGCTTATCATCAAATCCCGATCCAATCTGAGGATATTCCTAAAACGGCGATTTGCACGCCATTCGGACTTTTCGAGTTTACTCGCATGACGTTTGGACTCTGCAATGCTGCACAATCGTTTCAGAGGTTCATTAACACAATTCTTCAAAAATTTTAATGTTGTTTCATCTATCTGGACGACATTTTAATAGCTTCCACGTCTGAAGCGGACCATCTAAAACACATAGAACAATTGTTCTCGCAGCTCAAGGAATTCGGTTTAATTATTAACGTCGAAGCTATCACCCGATGCAAACTACCAATTTCGGTAAAGGATCTTCGACGTTTTCTCGGAATGATTAATTTCTACCGACGATTTTTACCACACGCAGCTTAGCTGCAATCGTCGCTGAACAATTTCCTCAAAGGTCCCAAAAAGGACGGGAAACGCAAAAGCATTTGGACAGAAGAAGCTATCAAGGCTTTCGAATTGGTCAAGAAGCAGCTGTCTGAGATTACTCTTCTCACTTTTCCCAGCCACACTGCCGAGCTCGCTTTATGGGCAGATGCTTCTGATACAGCCATCGGGGCAGCGGTCCAGCAAAAGGTTAACGGTTGTTGGCAGCGCTTAGGTTTCTTTTCGGTGAGACACAACAACGCTCAATGTAAATATACTGCATATGACCGTGAACTTTTGGCAGCTTATAAAGGCGTCAGGTACTTACGTTTTCTCCTAGAAGGTCGTCCTTTCACGCTATATACTGACCACAAACCACTAACTTTTGCATTTAAGCAAAAAGCCGAAAAAGCTTCTCCCAGACAATTGCGCCACCTTGATTTTTTAGGTCAATTTACCACCGATATTAGGTACGTAGCAGGTCAGGACAATGTAGTTGCCGATACACTCTCTAGATTGGGTGAAATTCATCTCCCTAGCTAGATAGATTTCGCCGCTATTGCAGATTCTCAAGTTGCGGATGCCGAGTTCCAGAGTGTTCCTCAAAATCCACAGTATCAGTTCAGGAAATTTCCCATGTTCGGTACAGACAAGCAGCTATTCTGCGAAGTCTCATCAAATGGAAACAGACCCTTCATTCCAGTACAATTTAGAAAACAAGTTTTTAATGCGGTGCATAATCTAGCTCATCCAGGCATCCGGTCTACTAACAAGCTAATAAGCTCAAAATATTTTTGGCCTTTTATGAACAGAGATGTCAATTCTTGGGCACGTTGCTGCCTGGAATGCCAGCAATGTAAAATTACGCGGCATGTCAAAAAGCCACTTGGAAGTTTTCCTACTCCTTCCGGTCGCTTTCAAGATATCCACATTGACATTATCGGCCCACTACCGCCATCTCAAGGTTTTAGATACTGTCTCACCATCATCGACCGATTCACGCGTTGGCCTGAGGCAGTACCACTAGCTGATATTTATGCAGAAACAGTAGCAGAGGCACTTTGTCAATCTTGGATATCTCGTTTCGGAGTACCAAAAACAATAGTTTCCGATCAAGGTTCACCTTTTTGCGGAGCTCTCTAAGTTACTAGGGTTCCAGCGCAATCGTACAACAGCTTACCATCCGCAAGCAAATGGATTCCTAGAAAGGTGGCATAGAACACTCAAGGCTGCAATTATGACTCATAAGGAAAAGACCTGGTCGAGAATTTTACCATTAGTGTTATTGGGTCTCCGGACTGCTTTCAGAGAAGAGTTCCAGACAACACCAGCTGAAATGGTCTACGGGGAAGGTTTACGCTTACCGGGAGATTTCCTCCAAAATTCTCAGTCACATTTCCAAAACGATTTTATTACCTCACTTCGGAATTTTTTTTCAGATATTAGGCCTACGCCAGCTACAGATCATTCGCATCAATCACCTTTCAAGTTTAAAGAGCTCGATAAATGTTCGCATGTGTTCGTACGTACTGATTCAATCCGACCACCCTTACAGCCTCCTTACGAAGGTCCCTTTGAGGTAATTAAGAGAGATGAGCATTTCTACAAACTAAAAATCAAAAACAGAGAAGTCAACGTTTCAGTCAACCGATTAAAGCCTTGTCATATAGATGAGGAGGATTTATTCCCACCACAGGAACAACCTGACACCCCAGGCTCACAACCTTTTCAAACTCCTCAGGAGCAGGAAACAAGTGATTCCCCATTTGCGGATTTATTGACTAATCCTAGCACCGAGCAGGAGGATGCACATTTTCCACTTTTGAAAGAGAATAATGTACACACCAAAAGAGACTCACACACTGCAAATGTTGCACTCTCGTCAAGCGCATCACCGCGACGCGTGAGATTCCTGCCTGACGGCAATACCATACTACCTGCTAGAACGACTCGAGCTGGACGAGCCACTCATCCACCCCAACGATTTTTATATCGCTAAACCCAAGGTTTCGCTGACGGGGGAGTGTTGTGGTGACAACGTAATATAAGTCATCGAATCTCGTGCTATGACTGTACCTGACATTTGTAGGTTTTTAATTTCGAAATTAACGAACGTACTGGAAGGTTTCGTAAGGCATCAGAGATAGTAGGCTAAGATTTTTAAGAAAACAAGAATAAAACAAGAAATTGTTACTTCTAGTTCTGACTTTGTAAAGGCAAGATCAAATTTAATTCATTAAGCAATATTTAAAAAATAAATAATCATATATTAATTCTTGGATTCATATATAAGTTCTGTGAAGTGGTATTAACAGCTATAACAATAATTCTGTTAAATTACTCCAATGTTATTTATGGAATTATATTCACCGCTATCGAATTTTATAACGTGATCCGAAAATATCCATGAATAAATAAACATTTTAATTGAACGATAACTTTCTTTAATTTCAGTTATATTGAAAGGGTTTCAAGTATAATACAAACATCTTTCTTTCAAGTTCTCGAAGCCATCCTAGGAGAAGTTAAATGCTGTCCTCCTATCCTCATAAGAAGCTTTCTCGATCGAGAAACTCAAACGTAACGTTCAAGGAAACTGCCTCAAGACAATATTGTCTCTTGTTGGTGTTCGTATCCCACGAGTACAGACATTGTTCCCGTTGAGGAAACTCCAACAAGAACACGTATTTCCCGTTTCCATGTGTACGGATATTTTTCTCATTGAAGATTTTCCCTCAAGAAAACTTATCTCAGTTGATGTTCGTGAATCTGTGTACCAACAGATTACTACATCAAGATACATTTCAAGAAAGACCTGTCATCTACATAAAATAATTAAACAAGATACTCTTACTACGTTGAGTGACATACAGAAGCTCATCATTATCAATACCGATTCCGTAAAGAAAAGGTACCTACTGTACCGCTGAATATACAGAAAACAACACCCAACTACCAAAACCTACTCATTGAGACCTGGCTGCATGATGCAGCTAAATTACATTCCCAGATAGTAATGCAATTGTTGAACAAATAGCGACATCAATTTTTAATCCATCCAGACATAATTTCCTATGTATCTCCGTCAGCCACATTCCACCGTCATCAAATTGGGATATTCTCACATTCAGAATACCACGGCCCTATCACATAAACTTTCTGAGGAAGACTACCTTTATGTACTTGGAGACTTTAATTTGGGAGAAATCACTTGGAGACCTACCGATAATTCCGTCGAATCTTACATCAAATATTGAATTGCTTGTGATTGATAGGTAAGTAGTTAAAATCTTTCTCAAGTCAATAGGAATGGGAATTCCTTTGATAGATTTTATCAGTGATAATAGATGAGCAAACTAAACTATTCTGCGATGAACAGTTTAGAAAGGGAGTCGAGAAAATAAAACCCGGCCACAGACCTTTGATAATATCAACAAAGTCTGTTCTACGAAGCTGAAACTCCCCAAAATCATAACCAACAGCGAAGAAACTTTTTCACTACCACAAGAAAAGTGCGAGGCCTTTGCAACGTTTTCCAAAACACAATGAAAGACAACTTAAGCCTCAGAGACCCAACCTTCTCTTTTGAAGTAGATAGGTATGTTAATACCTTTCTTAGTGCTAACAAATCCATACCACAAACCTTTTTCGCTGTGGACAACCCAGCAATCTACCCAGAAAATCAAGACACCTTCACAAACCCTCTCCAGCTGTATGGCTTAATTAAGACAATAAATAGCAAAAAATTGAGCGGCCCTGATAAAATTTCTAATTTAATTATTAAAAAGCTACCTCCCATAGCACTCGATTTCCTTGCAACCATTTTTAACAATTGTATAAATAATTGTTACTTCCTGGAAAAATGGAAAATCTCAGGAATTTTGCCCATAAAAAAAAAACTTCGTCTAGAGACATCAATGAATTTAGACCAATCTTCTCATCTCAAATTTGGGCAAACTCTTTGAAAAAATTATTCAACAACAAATAACAATTACCTGTGAAAAAAAAGTACATCCACCAGGAATCTCAATTCGGTTTCAAGCCTAAACATTCGACATTCCATCCTCTACTAAAATTCCATACGGATGCTTGCAGAGCCCTAACCAGAAACGAATGCACAGTCGGATGCTTCCTCAACGTTGAAAAGGCCTTCGACTCCGTTTGGACGGCAGGGCTAATATACAACTTTAATCAATTCGGTTTTCCTCCACACCTTAATAGATTTATTTATAGTTTCGTAACTTTTAGGAAATTCTACGTGGAACTCGATGATCACAAATCTCCGCTCAAAACAATTGCAGCACGGGTACCCCAGAACTCCATATTGGCCCAATACTCTTCAATCTCTACACTTCAGACCAACCTCAAAATGAAAGAGGCAAAACTCTCCTGTTCGCCGATGACTCCCTCACATACGCCCAATCTCGTTGCCTACATTTAGCGATCAATAAAGTTAACCTACATCGTAACAAGCTTGACTCCTATCATAAATAAAAGTGGGGGATCAAAATTAACGTCCAAACGTCTGAACTTATCTATATTCGGAAACCTAGCGCCCGCCGAAACCGCCAAGTCGCTTAATCCAAACGAATCACGGCCGCCTACAATGGTGGAATAATAAAGCCCACGCAAAATATCTAGGCGTAAGCTTCCATGAACTCCTACAATTCAATAACTATACTAAAGCGCCCACTAGTAAATCCAATTTCACGTACAGCCCTATAAGCCGACGGACTCACTACACACACAAAACTACTAATGTGCAAGCAACTAATAAGGCCTGTCTTCACTTATTGCTTTCCCATATGGCACACAATTTCCCCCATTTATATGGACCGCCTTAGCAAGCTCGAAAGAAAGATTCATAGAATTTACACAGGACTCCATAGAAGAGCCAACGGAAAATACTATCGCAACAAAGTACTGTACGAAGCAGCCAATATAACTCATATCGAGGAGTATCTGTTCGATCTAACGAAAAAACAAATCGAGAAATTCGCAAAACAACTTGCCGGATATTCTCATACCGGCAAATTTCAAATACTTGTCACCCTGGCTTTTGGCACAGCCTGATGCTAGAATAAGTTTCTATACCACTAAAGGGGATTACTACAGGGGGTAAGCCCAAATAAACCCCTCAAGAACCCGGGAATGTCTCTGATGAAACCTGTCAAAATAGGAACCTTCCATTCCTTAACTTCCGAGAATTCCCTAAACTTATCCAATCCGTGATCCCTTCCAGTCCCTCCAAAAATAAATAACAAATTCTTGCGAGAAACTCATACATTACAGCTGATTTGTCACAGCAGCTGTTTGAAGAAGAAAGAAGAATTGGTAGATTTTTAGATTTAATTTTTCTATTGAAATTCATGAGTGGGCTTTCCTATTAGTGAAATGTAATTCTTCATAAAGCTTTAATAATGCATATGAATTTGTATATTTTTGAGACAGTAGGTATGTAACTATTACTCAGATATAGAAATAAACTATTGGATGGAAATTCTTGCTGAAATTTCTTTGGAAGAAGCATACATAACGTTATTAATGTTATACAGATAGGTATCTCACTGCACGTTCCGTCAAGAACTAAACGTAATAATTCTCATCCTACGTTTTATGTTTAAAAAATGATAAGAATAAGGCACATAAGCATAATAAATGCAGTGGTAATATTGAATTATTGGATAAATTCCGTAGACTGTGCAAACTGTACCTGGCAGGTCCTCAGAGCATTTGTAATATTTGATTCGAAAATCGACGAAGAACGCAGTGATTTACCAAATGTATTAGATAGTAGGCTGAGAATTAACTATAGAAAAAAAAACAATTGTAAAAAGACGAGACGTCAGTCATATGATTTGTTTGCTAGCGAATAGCGTACTTGAGTAGAGTCTATAAAATCTACTGACTTAAAAACGAATTAAATTCATTTTCGTTCTGCGTATGGTTTATGTATTCAACATTCATTTCTCTGCGTCCCATAAGGACTAGCTATTGTTAATTATTACTAATAAAGTTTCTTTTGTGTAATAGAGATGAATGATGAGTTTCCTTTCACCCCTGTAAAGGAACATTAGTCGTAGAAATAAGTGGCAGATATACACATAGTATAAACTCCGACAACTTCACGTTGGGGCAAAGTTTGTGTTTGATTACGTAATTACACTCTTAAAGAAGTATAATTTTTAGTTAATATTTGGTACATTTTAACTCAATGGAGAAAACCTTAGCTTCCGCACCTTACCCCACCATGTCCTTCCAGTTATTAAAGGAGAATTATTCTACAGTGCCAACAGTTTTACATTCATTCTAAATTATTAGTTTTTTGCTCCAAAGTCACTTCCGGTTGAAAAGTTTGTTTTATACTGAAAAATATTTCAGAATTATAGGTTACCCGCAAAGTACGGTGATTAGCCCAGTGCTAATCGCATAAAATAATTCCCACGTCGCATCGTGATTAGTCCAGCGCTAATCACATAAAATAATTCTCACGTCGCATCGTATTCATTCTGAGGGAATTCATATTTCACCGGAAAATTCTACCATGCGAACTCCAGACGCTGCAGTTTTTGCACGGGCATGTACTTACGTACCTATCACCACCTGTATGTATGTACCTATCTCGTGCTACTCACCTTTCTTGTGAGAATTTTACATTCTCACAATATATGGTATATTGTGAACTAAGCACTTTTTTGGTAATTCTTAATTTTATTTCCCAGACTAAATTTTGTATAAATAGGATAATAAAATGTACATATTTTACTTTTTAATAAACCATCAACCAGTAAAGAAGGCTTTTTTACTGAACATTTTGGTAACCCCGACGTGATGTATTGAATGTTTCAATACTTCACTACCAAGTCTTATCATCTATAAAAAACAATCAGCTCTCTAGTGATTACTACAAGAGACAACAGCAGCGCAGCGGTACCACTTACCTACATATACAAAGGCAAAGGGTTCCAGTGTTTACTACGCGGTAGCAGTACCTTTTGATTGCGGGCTAGCAGTTACCTCAAGAAGACCAAACACTAAGAAGAACAGCCGTACATAGGCAACCCCCGGCAATATATTTTGGACAGAACAGCAGTGTTAAAGTCAGAAGCAAATCAACATGCAAAAACTAACCGCAGCACAGTCAGGAATTGGCAAGGAAATTTCTCAACTGCTTGAGAATTTCAGGAAGGAAAGCATTGGGCGGAGAACTATAGAAAACACGAAAGGCTACGAAGGAAGGCTCAATGACTTATGGACTAAGTTTTGCGAGAATCACGACGAAATAGTTGAAAGTGAGGACTGCAACAAAGAGCATTCTTACTTTGTGAAAAACTACTTTAATCAAGTAGAGAAGGTCTACAATGAATTCTTGCAAAGATTGAGTGAGCGACTCGAGGTATCGACAGCCACATCATCACATACAGACGAGCCCGAGCACCAGGACGAATTAGTGCCACTGACTGGAAGCCTGAAAATGAGAAAACAGGTGAAGGCCACCATTGCTGCGCTAGAGCGAATCATCAAGGTAATTGAACGCGAACATGCAAATCCACATCCAAGGGCATACTACACACAAAAACTGAGGTCCATCAATCAATATTGGGACACCATAGCCTCCTTACATGGGCAAATAATGGCAGAACTTGATGATGACTCCTACGATATTCGCGAATATACGAAGATTGAAGATCATTTCCAAGAAACAGCAACAAGGCTACAAGGAAAGCTTGACGAACAATCAGTGACCACGATAAATGGAAACGTTAAACTCCCAAAGTTAACACTTCCAATCTTTGACGGAAACTACACCAAATGGGGGCAGTTCAAAGACTTGTACAGTCAACTCATTCACAACAGGCCTCTGGGTGGGGCCGAAAAATTATACTACTTGAAGGCAAATCTGACAGGTGAACCCAGCGGACTAATAAAACATTTACAAGCTACTGACGATAACTACTCAGTAGCTTGGAAGTTACTCTTAGAGAGGTATGACAATCCGAGGGCTATAGTAACAGCAATTCTCAATCAGTTACTATATCAAGCTGCTCTCACAACCGAATCAGGCTCGGGAATCAAAAGATTGCATGACACTAGCAAGGAATGTCTACTAGCATTGGAGAACAGTGGCATCGAGATCAAGCAGTGGAACCCCATACTGCTTCATTTACTCACTCAGAAGCTCGATAGGGAATCCAGGAGATTATATGAGCAGTCACTTAAAGCACCGCACGAATTGCAGACAATGGACGATTTCTTCAAATTCATGGAAACAAGGTTTCAGATGCTTGAAGTAATCCAGACGAAGGAAGAACGCAAGAGGGTATCTACGTTGACGGCATTATCCCAGGCATTGAAGTGCGCAGTATGCAAGGCAGATCATGGAGTTTTTAGGTGCCCAAAATTCCTCTATGCAACATTAGATAATCGGATTCAGCTCATCAGGCAGTTCAAATTGTGCCCCAATTGCCTAAAGCTAGACCATACAGTACACGATTGCACATCAAGAGGCTGTATGAAATGTGGCAAACGCCATAACACATTAATACACAACTCTCGTCAATCAGAGAAGCCAAGAAACCTTATTCAAGCGAAATCACGACAAGGCATCGTTCGTCGGAGCACAGACTTAGCACCAATGAACTATCAACAAGTGACCAGAGGCAGTTCAGGAGCTACCAGACAACTTGACTCCACTTCTCAGTTCCAGGAGATTAGTCGTTCTACACCATCTGAGACAACAAACTCACAAATATCTAGCTTACAGGCGTCAACACGCTCGCAGATTCTATTAGCAACAGCAATAATCAAGGTCATTAATGCCTCAGGAGTCCCGGTCAACTGTAGGGTACTCTTGGACTCGGGCTCACAGCTCCACTTTATCTGCGAACGACTCGTACAGGCTCTGGGACTACCACGCAGCAAAACTTCACTGCCGATTAGTGGTGTTGGTGGAATCGCAACAACTGCTAAGTACGCAACCACTCTCACGATACATTCAAGAGTGAAGAGCTTTTCAGCAGTCATCAATGCTGTTATCTTAAAAACTATCAGCGAACACCAACCGTCACAATACATCAAAGCATCGAACTGGGATATTCCAACTAGCATCCAGCTAGCAGACCCCGCGTTCTATAAACCTCAGGCCATCGACATGTTATTGGGAGCTGAATTATTCTTTCAACTCTTGCAAGAAGGTCAAATAAGACTACGCAACTTGCCACTGCTTCAAAATACCCACTTTGGATGGATTCTTGCAGGAAAGGTGCCAACTCAAGCTGGCTGCACTCAAAGTTGTCACATCGCAACACAACCCTCAGCTTCAGCACTGGACAAACAGTTGCAACAATTTTGGGAGTTGGAGCATCACGATTCACCATCCAAGTACAAGTCAAGAGAAGAACTCCTCTGTGAGGAGCATTTCCAAAATACCTTCCAAAGATCCGCGTCAGGACAATATATCGTCAAACTACCCTTTCGTGAGCTACCAACTACTTTGGGGTCGTCCCTGGAAATTGCTTCAAAGCGCTTCTATGCATTAGAAAGAAAACTGGAGAGAAATGCCGATCTCAAAAGGCAATATCATGATTTCATGACAGAATACCAAGAACTTGGCCACATGCAACCGATAGCAAAGGAAGCCATTCCTACCGATCATTACTACATGCCCCATCACTGTGTAGCAAAGGCAGATACCAACAAGCCCAAGTTCCGTGTAGTATTTGATGCCTCAGCGAAAACATCATCCGGAAGATCCCTCAATGATATCTTGATGGTTGGTCCCACCGTTCAGCCAGATCTTTTCACCATCATAACAAAATTCAGAATGTACAAGTACGCAATGACAGCAGACATCTGCAAAATGTATCGGCAGATCAATGTCCACCCAAACGACAGAAAGTACCAACTAATTTTATGAAGAGATGACAGAGAGAAGCCTCTGCAAACATACCAGCTAAACACCGTAACTTACGGAACAGCCGCCGCTCCATTCCTCGCGACGAGATGTCTGAATCAATTAGCCTTAGCAGAATACGATACATTTCCCGAAGCTGCAAATATGATTTTAGGAAATACCTATGTCGACGACACCCTGACAGGAGCTGACTCTAAACAAAGCATGCTCAAATTAAAGAACGACCTAACAGAGCTCCTGAAAGGCGGCGGTTTCGAATTAAGGAAATTTTGTGCTAACCACCCAGATACCTTACGAAATATACCAGAAGATCACAAAGAGAAGATGCTACTCATTGACAATAGCGAAGTAACGAAAACTCTCGGATTAATCTGGCAACCAAAGGAAGACAGTTTTCAGTATCAAGCAACTGAAGGTGAAACACAAGGACTTACCAAACGCACAGTGTTATCCGAAGTAGCCCGTATTTTCGATCCTCTTGGGTTAATAGGACCAGTAACTGTATTAGGAAAGCTATTTCTACAAGACCTCTGGAAGGCCAAATGCTCGTGGGACGAAGAACTACCCGCAGTTCACAAAAATAAATGGATGAAATTTAAGAAGAAGAGTCTACCAGGATTACGAGCAATAAAAATTCCAAGACACGTACTATTTTCAAACTCAGTCAACATCCAATTACACGCCTTTTCAGACTCCAGTGAGTCCGCCTATGGGGCTTGCTGCTACCTCAGATCAATGAATACGCAAGGAGAAATCAGAGTAAGACTGTTATGCGCCAAGTCACGACTAGCACCAGTAAAGGCTACTACGCTTGCAAGATTGGAACTATGTGCCGCGCTACTCATGACAGAATTAGTGGAAAGAGTATCTCAATGCATGCAAATAAACCCTTCAAGAATTGTGTATCATACTGACTCTACCATTGTACTCGCCTGGATCTCATCACCGTCTTATACGTGGAGTACCTTCATAGCACATCGGGTTGAAAAAATACAACAATTGACTCAGCCACAGCAATGGAGACACATTGAAGGAACACAAAATCCAGCTGACATAATCTCCCGTGGAATGTTCCCGGATGCCCTCAGCCAATCAACTCTGTGGTTCAAAGGTCCAAGGCATCTATCTGAACCTGAAGAAAAATGGCCCACATTTGCCTTCAAAATACCAGACGAGATTCCAGAAGCCAAACCAAAAAAATCCGTCTTCACAGCCATAGAACGAGTCAAACATGTTGATCTAGTCACACCTGTGAATCATTGTAACTCATTTTTAAAATTACAG
This sequence comes from Dioctria linearis, assembly GCA_963930735.1. Taxonomy (NCBI): domain Eukaryota; kingdom Metazoa; phylum Arthropoda; class Insecta; order Diptera; family Asilidae; genus Dioctria; species Dioctria linearis. The sequence continues at coordinate 210,183,060 of OZ005742.1, read as the reverse complement.
AGAATCTTTGCATACTGTTTCAGATTCTTTCAAAATTGCAAATCTCCCAAGGGATCGTGGAAGATGGGCGAAGTATCTATTGCAGAGCTAGACATTGCCTTGAACGGAATTATAAAAAATATTCAACGCACAGCATTCCAGCACGAATACTCATCATTAAAGAAAGGGGAAGCACTTGATACTCACCATTCTATTCAACATTTAACGCCGTTTGTAGACGCCTCTACAGGAATCATAAAGGTCGGCGGACGGCTGAAAAATTCAAAACTCAGCCAAGAGGCCAAGAACCAGATTCTTCTGCCCAAGGACCACAAACTGAGTGAACTTCTATTCAATTATCTACACAACCAACATATGCACGCAGCAACTCAAGCGCTAACTGCAATCGCGAGGCAGAAATACTGGGTCATAGACGCTAGAAGGTTGGCGCGCCATACTGTCCATAGATGTATCCGTTGCTTCAGATGTAAGCCGAAGCCCGTTGATCAAATGATGGGAGACCTACCTGTGGAACGTGTGAAGCCAACAAGACCCTTTCACACCACAGGAGTCGACTTTTGTGGACCCATCATGATTCATTACAAACTACGAGGAAAGGCACCTACAAAGGCGTGCATAGCTGTCTTTGTATGCTTCACTACAAAGGCTGTCCATTTAGAATTGGTCAGTGATCTGAGTGCCGAAGCTTTCCTTAACGCTCTAAAAAGATTCATTGCCCGGAGAGGTCTGTGTGCTACTATCTCTTCCGACAACGCAACGAACTTCCTAGGAGCACGAACACATTTAAAGGAACTAAAGGACATGCTCCTGTCGCAGGATTTACAGTCATCACTCGCTCAATTATGCATTAAAAATCACATTGAGTGGAAGCCCATACCACCACGATCGCCTCACTTCGGAGGACTGTGGGAAGCGGCAGTGAAATCCGCCAAGAATCACTTGATTCGCCATACGGGAAATGCCAATTTGACATACGAGGAATTACACACAGTAATTGTACAGATAGAGGCCATCATTAATTCCAGGCAAATAACACCCATGTCTTCAGATCCCAATGACCTCGAGGCACTAACCCCAGGACACTTCTTGACGGGAAGCCCCTTGACAGCATGCGCCGAAACTGATGTCGCTGAAAGAAACATCGACAAATTAACAAGATTTCGCCGTATTCAACATATTCAACAAACATTTTGGCAGCGCTGGTCGGCTGAATACCTACAGGAGCTGCAAACGCGGAACAAATGGAGGAGTATAAAGCCAAACCTAAAACCTGGAACTTTAGTCGTGATAAGAGAGGCGAACTTACCACCATTGAAATGGTCGCTAGGCCGCGTCATAGAAACTTTCGACGGCGCCGACAAACTTACTAGAGTTGTTAGTGTCAAAACCCCCTCTGGAATTTTTAAACGGACCATTCATAACCACTGTCCCTTGCCGGAGGAGCAATATAGACCAGAAGATCTCAACGGGAATGCCAGTGGCAGCAACCTCAAGAACGACTCCAAATCAGTCGAGGGAACGCTACCGAAAACATCCTTTCTAACCTTTAATCAGGCGCCAGGACCATCCCACAAGGACGTAGAAGGAGAGCCACCAGCAAAGAGGATGAAACACAAACGACCCTATCACCCGCTGCGAGGAAGGTTCTTGCCAATCAATTCTAATTGGAAGAATTCACCATTTATGGAAAATTTCAAGAAAAATCCCACTAACGCTACAGAGACGAATAGAAGCCCCACGGCAAGATCTATTAGCTCATCAGCGGCTTTAAAATTGCTCATGCTAACCTCACTTATAATGCCAGCCTTCGGAAGCCCGCTAAGGGAGCCGGCCGAAGTAACACCATTCTCAAGTAATCCAGGAATATTCTTTGAGTCACTAGGACATGCACATCTAATAAACAGCCAGTGGACCATTCTTGCATACTACAATCTAGATAATTACTGGAGCGAACTAGCGGGAATCCGAAAATGCATTGCAGAAATAAGCAAGTTATACAATACAACAACACTCAGAAGAGACCACTGTTTGGAAATACTTTCCCAATTTAAACATCAACTCACGCAAATTGAAGAAGCCAATGAAATTCTCCACAAACAAGGCGGCCGAGACCGAGTTCCACATAAAAGGTCACCTCTTGACTTAATAGGTAACGTTGCGAACAAACTATTTGGCATCCTGAACTCGTCCTACGCCAAGTACATTGAAGAAGAAATCGAAAAAACAAGAAGCAACGAGGGTTACTTAATGCAGCTAGCAAAAAACCAAACATCAGTTTTAGAAACTACAACCAATATCAATATCAACGTCAAGAGGAATCAATTCAAGAATAATTCAAGGCAATTCAAGACCATATACTTGCATTCAGTAAGTTTGTTGATGACGTTCAGCTGGAGCAGCAAGCTACCCAAGCTTTCAGTGCCTTATCGCTGCTAACCACACTAGTTCTTCAAAACTACCACAGAGCTCAAAATGCTTTATTAGACGTCATAACAGATATTCACCACAACAAGATCAGCCCATTATTAATTACCCCGATGCAACTCCGAGACCAGTTGACTTTAATAAAGGACCATATTCCATCAACTCTAACTATTCCAGGAAATATCAAGGATGGCGTGCTACTCCTTTACAACCTAATGACAGTTGGAACCAGGATAGGAGAATCATACATTTTATTTGACATACGGATTCCACTCGTCCTGGATGAATACTTTCAGTTATTCAAGATGATACCTGTTCCCATTCAACAAGGAGACAAACTCCTATTAATCAAGCCATCATCAGATTATCTTATCGTGAGTCTTCCCAGGGAGAGATATTACCCACTATCTCAAGCAGAGTTAAACAAATGTCAACACTTAAGAGAAGATCAGTATCTATGTGACCAGAATCATCCCATTTTCAATCTAAAGGCCAACGTCAGCCAGTGCGAAATGGAGCTGCTTAACCACAGACAAACACTCTCTTCCAACTGCCACCTTCGCAACTCAAATCGATCAAATCTTTGGATACAGCTACATACTCCAAACAGTTGGCTCTACCATCTCGACAGTGAAACCACATTCAACATTGTATGTGGAACAGCAGTAACAACTAAGACTCTACAGAAAAATGGAATTCTAAAACTTCGACCAGATTGTTCAATCAAACAGACCTCTATGACGATTACTGGTCACGGGCGTTATCAAAGCAAGACCATATCAGCATTTATTCCACGCATAAATTTAACTCTATCCTTGGATGAAGACCCGCATTCAGCAAAAAGAGGCACCCATACATTTCTTCAGAGCTTCATCTAAAATCCAACGATCATGAAATAGATGTGTTGACCAACAAGGTTAAGGATCTCAAGCAGTACTCGAAAGCATTGCCCCAGGGACTATCGCATCACGACATACATCATTACACCATCAGTTACATGCTTCTAGCAGCTCTTATGATCGGATGCACCTATTGGATGTTTACCAAATGGAACCACGGGGTTTGCTCCAGGAAAATGCCACCACATTGCTATTCAATACCTCCAGTACCCGCAAGACGGAGCCAGCCGGATAACAATGAAGATTTTGTGTTGCGCAGCAACCCAAGGGGGCAGGATGATTAGCCCAGTGCTAATCGCATAAAATAATTCCCACGTCGCATCGTGATTAGTCCAGCGCTAATCACATAAAATAATTCTCACGTCGCATCGTATTCATTCTGAGGGAATTCATATTTCACCGGAAAATTCTACCATGCGAACTCCAGACGCTGCAGTTTTTGCACGGGCATGTACTTACGTACCTATCACCACCTGTATGTATGTACCTATCTCGTGCTACTCACCTTTCTTGTGAGAATTTTACATTCTCACAATATATGGTATATTGTGAACTAAGCACTTTTTTGGTAATTCTTAATTTTAGTTCCCAGACTAAATTTTGTATAAATAGGATAATAAAATGTACATATTTTACTTTTTAATAAACCATCAACCAGTAAAGAAGGCTTTTTTACTGAACATACGGTTTGCGTTCTAATTATGCAAAGTACGCTGAACTCACGGGGAAATTCAGTAAAGCGCAGTATAAGCGAAAAATCATACAAAAATAATTGTTCTTGGAATAGACAAAGCCTTTTCACATAAAAAAATACAAAAACCGTCTCCACAGAGAAAGAAAAGCAAAAAAAAACAATTATGAAATTTCCTGCAATTTTAGTACCCCTAAGATCTGAGAAAATCTTACGGCGCATAGCTAATTTTCTTTTTTATACACGAAAAATTAAAACAGACTCATCTGCACAGGCATTAGTTATTAATGAACCCGTTATTTCTGTAAGTGGTGAAATAAAAACAAGGACTTATCGTGCAGAATGTTAAAAACACTTCACTTTTATGCTAATTAACAATTTTCTTAAGCAGCACTGAAACTCCTTGTAAGGAATATAGCACCAGCTCCCGTTTTTCCCTTTTAATATTTCAAAATGTTACGCGCTATTCAGGAAGTAAAGAGACATTCTAGTAGAGACGTAATACTTTACTTTTTTTTTTCAAAGCTTAACTTGACTCAAAACTGAAGAAATAAAAAGTTTCTGTAAATAGGATGTCTTCTGTAATGTTTCACTGAATTACACACGTACACACACATTCGAAAGCACTATCGCAGCTGAATGCTAGCAATTTAAATGGTTCTCCAAGGGAATGGACTATTTCCTTCTTCTACACTTCCTAATAACAGAGTAATTCACTTAGGTTTTTGTGGTAATTTTTTGTTTTTCAGATGTAAAATGAGATAAATAAGAATGTTCTTTACATTTCTGTGAACAATTAGCTGGAGAGGGAGAGAAGTAACTGCTAATTAAGAGGAGTCAGTACCCAGCAAAAGTTTCAATTTAGATACCAGCGAGCCTTAAAATTTACTATACGTAGGTTTATGTCCTTAAAGTGAGAAAATTCATATAAAATTAGCCTAGACCTAGACTATATTAGAGACATATAGCGTAAAAGAAACCCAACATGTGACAAAATTATACAATTTAAGACGAAAAATGAATATTGGCGTTCACATAAATTAAAAATGTTTAACGAGAATTAACTCTCCTGAATTTTTTGTACACATAATTGTTAAATATATTATTTTGCTTTATATTTCAACAACTTTCAACGAAATATTGCAAACTTTTTAAAAAAAGCGCCGGTAAAAATGAAAAAAAATCAACGTTATGTGCTAGATCTAGGCTTTAAAATCTTAAAATAGTCACAATCTAAAGAAATGAGAATAACTACTAACAGGAATTTGATTTAAAAAACTTCAATTTTCATCATTTTGTAAAAGTTTTCGAGCTATATCTCCATTCCAATGCATTTTTTGTTTTTACTTTTTCCGACGTTATTTACTAGATTTCTTCGTTTACTTTAATTTACGATATAAATCATTATTCTGCTACAAATATTTTGCCAGAAATTCGCATTGAAAAATGTACGAAACTTGAAAATGTTGGTACTGACTCCTGTTAGGCACACTGCAATAATGGTTGAGGAATTAATAATTCAATTAATTCCAAAGTGTACATGGTGAGAGAAAATTAGTAGTTCATGGAATTCAAGCAATTCAACTCCTTCCTTAAAAAATAATCTAAAATTTGTATAATTATTTGAGATTCTGACTGGGCTACTGATTTATATTACATGGACTGTTTATTTTTTCCTCTATGTAGGCATTTATTTAGGAAACACTTTTCTTAAAGTTGTTTTATCTGAAACCACTATGGGGGTAAGAGATAAAATGACAAATTAAAAGCCAACCGAAATCTTTTAAGATGACAAAACTGCGATAAATTACAAAACCGATAAGAATATTATCAAAATGTCATTGGCAATAAATTGCAAAATTACTTTGATTGCTTTAAGTTGCCAGCCATGAAAGGGCTATCTGGGGAGTAGGATATGTATTACAAAATTTAAGCATACTGAAAGCAGACCTGTAATGTATCCAAGTACTAGTACCAGTATCAGGACCTCGATTTAATTTTTGTTTTAAAGTACATGTACCAGTGCCGGTACTGGTACTCAAAAAATTGTCAAGTACCAGTGTCGATACTTACAAGTCTAGGAACTGGTACTGGTACTCATAAGCTCCATATATAAGTTTAAGTACCCTATATTAAGTATCTATATATATATGTATATATTAAGTACCCTCTATTCTATTCTATAAGTACCTACCAAAGAACGCACTAACTACAAATACCGCCATAAGGAGAAGTATTTCAGTTTTTGTAAATTTTTTAAATACGGCTACTAATAATAGAGGTGTCATAGCAAGGACAGTAACGGTCATGATTTTTTCCCAAAAAAATTGAATTTCAGCCATTTTTAAGCTCTTCAATAAATTGAATTAGTAATTCCGTCACTTTATCGCTTATTCGCCACACTTGAGAATTTTGACATCAACCAACATCCACAGTCCTTCTTCGAGTTAAGGATCGAGATAATTCAGCACTCCTAGTTCAAGGTGGAAAAGCAAAACAGCACCATATGGGAGCTAGTAGAGGACCCAGCCACAGTGGGTTGTGATACAACAAGCTATATTCAACTAGAAGACATTGTGCATCGCCATCTAATCAAATTATCTGCATTAATAGAAAACAAGGCCATGCTCCACTGCCATCAACATAGGCTCCAGCATCTGATATAGCTATCGTGAATTTACCAAAAATAACTCTACCAAAGTTTGATGGCGACTACGAAAAATGGCGACAATTCTTCGAACTGTTCTCTCAGATGGTCCACAATCAGACAATGAGCAATTGTGAATAGATGTGGTACTTGAAAATGAATCTAGTGGGAGAAGCTGAAAAGTTGGTGAGACACTTCATGCTATCTGATGAAAATTACTCCACTGCCTAGAAATTATTACAGGATAGATACGAGACCAAGATTAAGATTATTAGTCGTAGCACTTATCAACAAACTACTAAACCAGTCATCTCATTCAGTAGAATCGCCATCGGCCACATAATAAAGATAATGCATGACAAAATCTTGACATACCTACCAACATTTTACTCAAAAAAGTGGATAACACCACACACCAACTTTACTTGCAATTGTTAGTTAAGACAAAGGAGATTCAATCATTTAAGGAATTTCTGGCATTTCTTAAAACTCGCTTTCAATCTCTTGAAGCACTGGGCCATAAGGGCAAGGGTCTAGGCGATTATAATAACAAAAGACAGAGTACAGTCAAAACTCTAACATCAACCATATCATCAAATCAAAGATGTGGAGCATGCAGTGATAACCATCAACTGTTTCACTGCAGTAGATTCCTACGAATGTCACCCAGCTGCAGACTGAATTTACAACATATACACAACCAGCGCATTACTTCTTTAAAGCCAGGTCATTCGGTTTCAAAAACTTTAGTGGATGCACCAGATGCGCTAAAAGGCATAACATCCTAGTGCACATAGAACAAACCCAAAGGACTGAGCCTCCAAGGGTATTCAGCAAGCCAGCAGATCATCAATTAAGGCCCAACGTTCAGGAATTCATCCCTTCTCCTACAGTTAACATCGGGATAAGCGATCAGCCATTTGCTTTAACTGCCTACAATAACAAATAAAAGCTTAGTCATGTACTTCTGAGTACTGCACGAGTTAAATTAGTGAGTGACAGTGGTAAGGAAATGTAATGCCGTACCATTCTTGATTCAGACTCACAAATAAACCTGAGTACCACAAAAATTGTTAAAAGGCTAGGTGTGAGCTCAAGGCAAGAATCATTGAACATACAAGGAATTGGAAGTGGAAAGCAGTACTCACAGAAGAGAATAAGTGCCACATTGATTATAAAATTTCAATCCAACCCAGTCCACCAATGGACACATCATCTTGGAAAATACCACATAACATCGCACTAACCGATCCAACATTCGATCAGACAGATCGCATTGACCTTCTCCTCGGAGCCGAGTTTTATCTTCAGCTTCTATCTATTGGACAAAATCACTTTGGGACAAAAGCTGCCAACCTTACAAAACGCTGATTTTGGTTGGATCGTGACTGGCAAGATTAGTGATACAAAGGCAGCGGTGGAAACTTGTGGAATCTGCACAGATTCTGAGGTTGATTTAGACAAGGCCATCGAAAGTTTCTGGAAGATGGAGGAGGCAGAAGAAGTACCAATAAAAAGCTTCACACTCTCAGAAAAACAATGCGAAGCACACTTCAACCAAATGGTTGAACGGGACGATACTGGACGATTTATTGTACGCCTACCATTTGTAAGCATTCTTGGCCAGTCAAGAGACATTGCCCATGGCTGATTTAATGCATTAGACCTACGTAAACAATACACCCATTTTGTGGGCGAATACATACGACTGAGCCACATGGAAGAAATTCATTCAAGATAATTTAATCCCAATACTACTATCTTCCCCATCATTGTGTAATAAAGTCAGATAACACCACCATAAATCTAAGAGTAGTTTTCGATGCTTCAGCGAAAACATCCTTACACGTTACTCTAAATGAACTAGGTTTCGGGACAGTCTGAAAACACTGAGCAATATACAGTTTTCAAGATATGTCCTTTCAACTGAAGCACCGAGATCAATACAACAGTATTGATTCGCTGATGCTTCAGAAAAGGCATATGGCGCCGTTATATATGTGCGCTCTATAAACAGTGAAGGAAGAATCATTGTCAATCTTCAATGTGCAAAATCAAGTGTCGCTCGAACAAAAAAGGTAAGCCTCCCACGGCTAGAGCTATATGCCGTCAAGTTGGCCGCAGAGTTAATGCGCCGAGTAAAAGGAGACTTGAACTTCAGAGAAACACCTAGTTATCTCTGAATGGATTCAGAGATCACGGTCGCCTGAATAAACGCTACATCCACTTCGTTCGAGACCAATGTAGCAAATAGAATTGCAGCCATTCAAGAACCTTCAATCCTCGAACAATGGAGATACGTAACATCCAAAGAAAATCCTGCCGATGTTCTTTCAGAGGAATCGACCCAGACAAGTTAAAAACCTGCAATCTATGGTTCTACAGCCCACCATACCTGCATGGAAACGAATGCATATGGCCCCCGCCTTATAAAAGAGTATTCAGTGTAACGATGAAAGAAAGTCATCGGACCATCCTGTAACTGCTTCAATGGAAGATGAAAACAGTTCAATCCACTTTGTACACAAGATAAAGTACAAAAACTCCTTCAGCAAGATACAACGGGTGGTTGGATATATTCTACGATTTATCAAAAGAAGTAAACGACTAGGTGATAAACTCATTAAGGGAAAGTCACTTACTGCTAAAGAGATGAATGAATCATTATTCTTAATCGTAGGTAAAATGCAAGCAAAATAGGTATTCACCATCTACAACGATACACTGAGGTTAACATAACAGGCTCATTGGTCACTCTGTCGTCGCGTCGTTTTTAGACGATAGAGGTATCTCACGAGTAGGAGGTCGTTTTGAAGCTTCAATCCTTTCATATGATTCAAAACATCTTATGCTGCTGCCCTACACACATGAATTAACCAAATTCTTAATGATCGATACGCATCGAGAAAACTACCACGTTGGCCCATAGGGGTTACTATCCAACAATACAGCGGTTTTGGCCTATTAACACTAGAATACTAAACATGAGTCAAATTGACTGCACCATAAACACTGACATATACAAAATGGACTGCTGATACTACTGAAATTGCTTACATTATTTGACATTATTATGGGACCACTTTTCTATAGTTGTCTCTTTTTGGTTTGTCTACTTTATTCCGCGGAACTACAAATAATAAGTTCTATACAAAATACACCATAGTCCAGTTTCAGTTCAGTGGTTTTCCAAATGAATATATAGAATAGAAATAGATGGCAATACAATATTTGTAATCCTCTCTCTGTCCCCCAAACCTACTTTTAGGGGCAGGTAGACAGAAATTGCTTAATTTTATTTCTTTAAAAATCAAGTTTAAAAATATGTGATGTTGTAGGAAATAAGCTTCCAAGAATAGAAATAATTTCGAATGCTTCTGTAATTTGTTGAGCTTTTAATAAGAATATTAAAGCGAAAGTAAAACTTGAAATTAAGATAATTGTCACACCCTGCCAAAAAAAAGTTGACCCATATGAAATAGAAAATCAGTCAGTCCATGTTATATATGTATGTCAGTGACCCCAAATAATATTGCCGTTATTTCAGTGTCTACACATCGAAGTAGCCACAACTTCTCAGCACCTTCATTAATGAGTCAGCTGCGACTGTTGATGGAATATTGGAGCTCTTAGCTCCTTGCATGTTACTAACGGGTAGCCATAGGAGTCAAACTGACGTATGTTTAGTAATAGTGTTACTTTTGCGCGGGTATTAAATTTGCTCATGTAGTGTATTTATTGTAAGAAATGATTGAAAAAGCTATTGCATTATTTTCAGGGTCTGGAATAATCACAAAAACTGCATCAGAGGACATATCGTTCATTCTGTCCTTCGGAAATCCAGCAAAATACGGCGACGATCTGTTCAAAGTGCTCTAAGAAAATATGTGGTGAATGTACTATTAAAACTTGTTTCCAAAAATACAAAATTTGTAATTTTCATTAATAAAAGGAAGAATATTGTTGTTTATATTACTATAAACATGTTTCGAATTAAAGTGAGTCAAATTGACGTATGTTTAGTATTACGGTTATTTTTACATATGTTTAGTATTCTAGGGTTAAAGGAAGGACAGCGCGCATGCTGTATTACAACATTGCGTCAAATGCGCAAGAAACAAACCACAAATGCAAACACAAATAATGGGCAACCTACCACCATTGAGAGAACAACCAGCCCGGCCATTCACCAACTCAGGCGTTGACTTCTGTGGTCCTCTCTGGGTTCACTAAAAAATAAGAGGCAAACGAACGCATAAAGCCTATGGGGCAGTGTTTTGTTACTTTGCCACAATGGCTGTACACCTGGAAGTAGGGAGCGACCTTTCAATCGACGCTTTCATTGGAGCATTAAAACGATTTATTGGCAGAAGGGAACACTATAGAAATCTATTCTATGATAACGCCACAAATTTTGTAGGCGCAAAAAATCAATTAGCAGAACTACAGGATGAAATATATTCAGACCCAGCTCAGAAGAAAATAACATCATATTGTAGGAACAAGAATCTCGATTTTCATTTTATTCCATCAAGAAGGCCTCACTTCGGTGGGTTGTGAGAGACTGCAGTCAAATCAGCCAAACACTTGCTACAAAGAAGCATCTCATCAGCATCGCTCACATATGAGGAATTAGAAACTGCAATTCTAGAAATAGAAGGAATCGTCAATTCACGTCCTCTGACGGCAATGTCTTCAGATCCAAATGACCTCACAGCACTCACTCCTGGGTACTTTTTAGTAGGTAGATGCAAAAGCGAAACCTACTAACGTCAATCTATTTAGACACTGGAAGGTAGTATCTCACCTCAAGCACCAATCTGGAAACGTTGGTCAATCGCATGAGCTTCAACATCGTCTCAAGTGAAAGCAAGCATCCCAATGATTTTAAACCAGGGAAGATAGTTGTGATAAAGGCAGATAATACACCAGTAATGAAATTGCCTTTAAGCATAGTTTTCACAAGCGAAGTTACTGTCCCAAGTAACCTCGCTTTCAGTCCCTCATCTCCTCTTGATATACCGACTAGTTTACTTGCGCCATGCCAGTACGAAAACGAGTTCCACTCAATTCAACTTTTTAGCGAAGTGGAACCTGAGAAATGGTCAAATGTATGTATGTAGTGATGTATAATATCATCTTCTGTGGAACTTGTGAAATGTGAAAATTATTTTTTTTGTTAGAGAAAATGGTTTCAGTGAAAAATTAAATATTGCAAAGGTCATAAATTGTGCAGCAATGTAATTATGAGCAATTTCAGAGAAGAAAATTCTAAGAAAAAAGAGTGTGGGAGTACGTTCCTGGCGTATTGATTGCTGAGGAATAATATGTTTGCTTATATAATTCTCTTCTAAATTTAAGAAACTTCTTAATGAAAATATAAAGCACTCCCTTTGTATAAAAGCCAAAACACAAATTTGTTGATTTTTCACAAGTTCCATACCAGCTGATATTATTAAAGACTACTTAAATCAAAAAAAGCACCAGTTGCCGAAAACGTACTCAATGTGACTATTTCTCAGGTTCCACTTCGCTAAAAAGTTGAAGTGAGTGGAACTCGTTTTCGTACTGGCGCAAATAAACTCAAGGGTATGTCAAGAGGAGGTGAGGGACTGAAAACGAGGTTACTTGGGACAGTAACTTCGTTTGTGAAAACTATGCTTTAGGGAGCACTGTAGATGTACATAAAAGCGGCGACCGGCGAGTACGAGTAGCCGATATGCGCAATTTAACGAATGTATTAAGACAAGAAATACCCAGATATCGACGCTAGTACTCAGAAAGTGATGTATGGAAGAGCTCATAGCAAACCTCAATAACTCACTGATCTCGGGTAAATATATCATGGATACGAACCAAAAATATTTTTCAATTTAGGCAAAAATTCATTTCTTTCATAAAATTTAGTCGACCATATTTCTTCAGAATTTGTGTGCATAGGAGCGTTTACAATGATAGAGTAGAGTGGAGTGAGCTTTTACCAGAGTTGCGTGCATGCACAATAGACAGTGAGCTTCATCCGGATTTTCGAAATCATATGATAATGATGTGACAGATTATCATGTGTTTACATTTGAAATATATTTCAAAAAAGAACACAGTTTGTCGAATCGTATAATTTAGTTAACGAAATGGTGTTAACTGACAGAGAATAATTCTATAATTACACCAGCATGAGCTATGAACAATTGAATTACAACAAAATACAAATTAAAATTTATTACGGCACTTTCTAAATGAACGACTGCCATCTATATTCCATTGATAAGCGAATTCGAACATAAGAAAATTTTAATTCTTAATTGACTTTATTTTGTTAAAATTGTACCATAAAAATACTAAATAAACCTTTCATTTCTTTGTAAAAATACTGATTTTTTGTTTTTCTGTTATAATTTATTAATTTTCGTTAGGTAAAATTTGTAATTATCAATGCGGCATCTGTTAGAAACTAGTATTTCGAAACAAATGGTAAAAGCTTTCGAAACTATCAACGTGAGATAGGGAATTGTTCCAATCTGACGCTACTCTATGAAATCCACTCTGGTAGGTATCGCGAAGAACTTATGTATATTAGAGTGCAAGCTTGAGGAAAGGAGAGAAAATGCAATCTGCTGACTCCACTCTACTCTGTCATTGTAAACGCTCAGAAAACATATTTGGCTGCAATTGGTTTTAACTTCATTTTGATGTAGGAGCGACAGTTTTGCGCTTTAGGACCTGTTTAAGATGAAATTTTTCCTCCATGACGAGTATACAAAAAGTAGTGAACAGTGAGATCTTACCCAGCGGGAAACGGAAGCATTTCGGATGCATTCCGAAAAGGGAAAGGTATGGATGCAATACGCTCTGATACCCAGTCCATTTCTTTTAATGCATTGATGTCCTACGACAGGAAGGTATATAAGGTGGGTATATATTAGCTTGCACACCTTACCTCTGCATGACCTGTAAGGTGAAAAGAAGCCTTCCTTTTTAATTCTTTGGAAGGTGAAAGGAAGTATACCTTATTAATTTTTTGGAAGGTGAAAAAAAGCATTACTTTTAAATTCTTTGGAAGGTGATAAGAGTAATCCTTTTAAATTCATCCTGCCATTTCAGAATAGTGAACGGAACCATTAAACATGAATTTTCTGGCAATTTAGGAGGTGGAGGTGGAGGGAAGCACTCTTCCTATTTTCATTGATAGGTAAGCACTTTTCCTGCTTCCTTAGAAAGGTGCAGAAAATAGACTTCACTTATTCGAATCTTGCACTTAAATGAAAATAATCCACTTCTTCTAAAATAATACACAAATCAGAATATTTTACATCTACGCACATTTCCTTCCTTCATTGTTCTTAGAAAAACAATGAAACTATATGACTCATTTTCGACCTGCACGCAATCCCTCGAACTACCCCGCAGGAAAAATGGAAATGCCTGACGTAGTTAATGTTTACTATTAACATTTCCTGGAATGCATTAGTAATGAGTACCTACATGAACATACCTTACGTTTACCTGGGGCAAGATGTTATAACTTCGAAGGATTCGACGTTCGACAATTTATCGATAGTCGGTATGTTGTAACACTTTCGACAGGCGATAAATGCGATAGAATATCACTGAGTTTTGCTGAGAGTGATAGTACAAGCGAAGATTAAAAAATGTATGTAAAATTAAAGAAATTAGATTTAAATGTTAATTTTTTTTTAATTTATTCAATATAAATGATTTTATATATTAATTATATAGATTCTTCAAACTGAAGCTATAAAACTTGTAGGAATATTTCTTGAATCCAAAAATTATTAAGGCAATACATTTTGTTAGGCATATCCATAACATAATACCGCTGCCTTAAAAATTTTCTTTTGTCCCGGTAATTAATAATTTCTTTGTCATTTTTGTTATCCTCCACAAATAAAGCCACTGCGCCTGAAAAATTCATAAATTCCAGTTTTATTATTATTAAAATTTATTAACAACTAGAAAAAGAATCTATAAATGTCATTTGTGCTAGGGAAAAAATTTCGGAAATAATTTCGAAACAAGCAAAATCGCCTGTCGAACGAAAATCTTATAACATACCGCCAGATCGAAATCTTCGCTTCGATGATCGCTTTCGATGCGAAGTTATAACATGTCGCCACTGGTTTAGGAATCACATTTTTGCGCATGTTATGTACCTTTCGGGGAATACGTAGAGAAGGCAGAGGTAATGAATAGATATATTTATTCGAATTAGTTATTATCGAAAATAGATAGAAATATTTGCAGAGGCTAGTTCGAGGGAATGCGAGCGGTCGAAAATGAGTCATATAGTTTGTGTAGATGTAAAATATTCTGATTTGTGTATTATTTTAAAAGAAGTCGATTATTTTCATTGCGAGATTCGAATAAGTGAAGTCTAGTTTCTGCACCTTTCCAAGGAAGCAGGAAAAGTTCTTACCTCTCAGTGAAAATAGGAGTGCTTCCCCCCACCCCCACCACCTAAATTGAATGGTGCTTTCCAACCTTCCGGAAAATTCATGTTTAATGGTTCCGTTCACTATTCTGTAATGGCAGGATGAATTTAAAAGGATTAATCTTACTTATCACCTTCCAAAGAATTTAAAAATAATGCTTCTTTTCACCTTCCAAAAAATTAATAAGGAATACTTCCTTTCACTTTCCAAAGAATTAAAAAGAACGGCTTCTTTTCACCTTACAGGTCATGCAGAGGTAAGGTGTGCAAGCTAATATACCCACCTTATATACCTTCCTGTCGTAGAACATCAATGCATTAAAAGAAATGGACTGGGTAACAGAGCATATTGCTTCCATACCTTTCCCACAATGTTTTCGGAATGCACCCGAAATGCTTCCGTTTCCCGCTGAAGAAGCAATATCTATACGTGCTATTTGTAATTATACCATAGATTACCAGAAATCCGCTACTTATACATACCGACACCTACTTTTGTAAGAATGTATCACTAGCAGCGAACTATTTTTTTGATTTTCTCAATCTTATTTAGATAGATATCTACGGGTTTTTGCACAATTTCCGAATCAAATAAAATTCTTTGTATCATTTCTTAGAAGATTGAAGCTGTCAAATAAATCATTGTATGTACCTTTCAATCTTGAACTCCTGGCCGAATAACTTATATCAAAACTCATTTCTTAGATTGAAGGAATAACTCCAAGTTAACGGAGCTTCTTTTCAAATGTCTGTCGAAATTATTTCTGATTTTTTTGGTGGCTGCGGGGCCATAAGGTCTGTCCAATAATATTCCAGCTTTGACCGCTTCGAGAATTATGGAAATCATTTTCATACAGGGGGATATTTTCTGTATAAGCTGTGTTTCCTCTGCATGAGTGTGTGGGGGCCGTACTTTCTTTATGCAATGTTAGCAGATGTAAATTTATGCGAAAACCTCAACAATAGTATCTACATCCAAAAACCCTTTACAGTTCAAAGAATGACAAAAATTGACTTCTACCAAATAGGTGTATAGACAAAAAAAAAAAACTGCCTGAAATCCCGAAAAATATGCTTATGTTTGGATGGATGATAAAATAAAACCCATTCGTTAAGTTAATGACAGCTTGACGGAAAGTTCTTGACAAGCGATTCAACAAGACGAAAATAATATCATTTGTGAGATACGGTGACGCGGAGCAGATGTTCTCATTTGCATTTTCCTACGGGATAACCATTGTGCAACCGACTACGACTCAGAAAATAGCAATGATTCGGGATAAAGTGAAAGAAAGTCAAACTATTTATTGCAAGACATTTTAGTGAATGTTGGGAATGTTTTCTCCTAGCGAACAGATGGTATCCTCACAAATGGATAAAAGTTGATAAGTTTTCTTTATCGGATTTTTGGGTTGCAACATCAAGGATGTGACACATGTGTGGGATTTTGTTTTAGGTATAAGATTTTTTTTGTGTAAAATTTTACATTGCCCCTAGCATTGTGTATATAGAAAAGGTGTTAGAAGACAATCTCTATAATAGGACAACATCAAAATTACTGGGTGGATTCAAACTTGTGATTGAAATCTTATAAGTCACATTCTATACATTTGATGCATTCATATTTTTCGTTGTTTTGAGTAAGTTAAAAAATTTAACTAAAATATACTTCTATGGACAAATTGGCTTATTGGATCCATAGGATACCCACTACAAATGGAGTTCAATTTTGATTTATGAGTGAAATTTCAATCGCGGTGATTCGTAGCCCATAATAAGTATTGCAGTAGCTCCAAAAACCAATTTTCGAGAAATAAATAAATGAGTATCTCCATATAACATCGGGAGAGTTTATAAATCGATTGAAATTATAGGATACCTATTTTTTCTGTATGCGATGGTTTTGGGTTGTAGCAAATGTTCAAAATCAAACTGCAATTCTTGTTCATAAGTGCCACTGTAGAGTTTCTATCGGGAAGATGGAAAACCGGTCGGCTAGTATATAAAAATGTATTAGTGCGAATTCTTACTTCATTTGTATTGCATACCTTTATAATATACTGTGTGGATCAAGCTTGCGATAATGATGACAAAAATCTTCTTGTGAGTTGTACCTACATATTTTATTATTGGTTCTAAAGAATATCATCTTTTTCACGTAATTTGTATACATTTTCAAAAATAGACAAAGCTTTTTTCGCTGTGGAAAATTTCCAGTCTTTTATGCGATTTACGCTTGAAAAAATTAATTACTGTTTTTTTCATAAAATGAAATTGTGTTTACTGTGATAAAAAACACCCTTACAAAAAAAGAAGCAAATACAAAATTGTTTCGATGTGTTTATTTCAGTAAACTCGATTGAAAATTTTAATGAAAAACATGGCTCACGTTTCCAACAAGCACCCATCCCTACCTATATTTGTATATCCTGGCTCTGTAAAATATATTCATATCTGAAAATTTTAAGGATGCCTGTGTAAAATACGAACGGAGATAAATGGAATAATTACATATAATTTCCCCTGCTTCTCTGCAAGTGAGAAAAGAATAACGCAACCAAAGGAAAAGACAAGATAAAATAATTATCCCACTTTAGTTATACACCCGTAAAGCAATTATTGAGAATAAAAAAAAAATTGGTCCGCTCTACATCACCATAAAAACGAGAAATTTGCGTAATCGTTTAAAGGTGAACTGGCGGCCAATATTTTGCAATATGGCATAACATTAAAAACTGCAAAATTAGGAAAAAAGGAAAACTGAAATTGAGAATTTGAAGGACGCAGATATTCTGGAGGGAATTAATAATTCGTTTCGTCAATGAATTTTCAATGGTAGGATAGGAGGAACACTCAGAAATTTTACCAACAAAGCAGACAAAATTACGTAGAAGGATTGCGATAGCATAGCGTAGGAACTTGGCAGAAATGAGGTTGTGGCTAAATTTATGTACATAGGACAGAGCTGTTAGCAATATTAAGTGTCACAACACAATCAGGGACAGGATATTGACGGATGTTAAACACAAACATAATCAAGATTTGTCCATAACGGACAAGTTCCTTCCGGAAATCAATAGAAATAACATGAAATTCAATCGAGTAAGGAAGTAAATTTCAGGTAATCATTGTCATGAAACATGTACTGAGCAACTTTCTACAAAGTTTCATTTTTTAAAACTGGAACATATAGCTGGAGCAATTGAGGATTTAAAGGACTAATAAACATGTTAATGGATAAATATAAAATAACATGTTAATGGATCGAATTAAGGAACATCGCTAAACATGGGAAGCAAGATTGCAGTTTCTTTAAAGTAGTATTTGCACAACGTATATGTACAAGTACAATATTGTTGAAAATATTGCACACTGGCGAACTTGTACAATATATACCGACGGAACCTATACTCATTAGATACAATCGGCAGTATACATGCGTTCATCGACTTAGTTGTTGAATTGAGGTAACTACAGGTACATAATAATAGATCAGAGCTTGACAATTTCGTGAAAATATAGAACGGCTACTTGATATGGAATGAGTTTGTAGATAAATCATAACGATCTGCGATCTATAATCAATTATTTCGCGGGCGCAGAATTCTGCCTAGAAAATGGTTGGTGAGGCCCCCATTGTCTTTGCGAGATGGCACTTCGTTCCGTATATGCCCACGTCTACTTTCCATTTTGGGTTCATCCGTATACTATTTAAGAGATCCTTTTTCAATGGGTAGGTCCCCAGTGTGCCACTGTTGACGGTCCTAAAACAAGACTATATAGTAGAGCTGAAAATTGGATGCGAATTTGCTATTATCCGGATATCTAGATACCCGGATCTGCGAACAATCCGATTCCTGAGATCCGGATCGGAACTATCCGGATGCAGATACGAACTATCCGGATCCAGTTCCGAACTTACTGGATCCATATTACTCGGATCAGCAAAAAAGCAAAAAAACTTCCATGTTTTATTCAGAAAATGAAAATATCATTGAATTTATATTTTCTCAATGAAAAAATACAATCTAGAGGAAATTTAGAACGTTTTTGCTTAGTCTGGATCCAGATAGTTTGGATCCGGATCTGGATAGCTTGGATCCGCATTATCCGGATACGCGGATTTGCAGTATCGGATCATTATAATCTCAAATAATCCGGATAGTAAATTATCCGGTTAGTTTCAGCTCTGCTATCTAGAGTATGAATGCTACCTTAACATTCCTCCACATCCTTGGTACCCTAGAGTATAACTCGCTCTCAAGGTCCTGGGGGGTGATTCTGATTTTTTGTCGTAGCTTAGCGTATATTTTTGTTACATATTTTGATATTTCACCACAAATTTGTGGTACTTTTATATTCACCATATTCATTTTGATTTATCCTTTCCTTCAACCATAAAATAAACTAAAATGAATTTGCAATGAATAAAATCAGAATATACGCCTAGAAGTATGAAAAATTAGTAAACTTTCGAGGTTGTGACAAAAATTATAAACTTTGGTAAATGGATATGGCACCAACGTAGAGTAGTAATACAAGTACTCAAATTCAAAATAAGTATTTTTAAATTTGTAATATCAAGCTTCATTTTCAGTTCATTCTACAAGGCTTTCTGAGCTGAATAATAACACAAAAACGCTGTGGAAAAGTTCATTTCATTTTGTCGTATATTCTGACATTAAAGTACGACAAAAGATCAGAATCACCCCCTGATTTGATTAATATATTATCAGGCAGGTCTATAATGTGTGTACTAAATAACAGTAGTTCTATTATGGAACGCAAAGAAATTGCTGATGGCCTATCCAAAAGAGGAGCGGAAACTTCCTTTGTCGGACCAGAGCCATTTTGTGGTAGTTAAAATTATTGCTTCAGAGCTACCCTAATTAGTTGGGAGAACAAACAAAAATATCTTTATTGGGAAAGGCCACAAGGACTTAAACAGAGCTTAAAATGATTATAGAGCTCCTCGCAGGCCAATGCTCCTCGTGGTGCCACCTTAGCAAGATGGGCTTGGTTGAGACTTCATCCTGCTGCTTCTGTTAGGATGCTCATGAAACCTCAAAGCACCTGCTTTGTACTGCTAAGCATTGGCCAAGCGGAGATTACTCCTAACTCGAACATGCTTTTCCTCCACCAAATTACGTGTGGAATTTCAAACCCAGAATGGTTCTATATTTTATTAAGAGTCTAATGTAAGCCTAGGAAGAGATTAATTTGAACGGGGACTCATAATAAATCTTTCAGATCGCAGTGAATGTGAGGCTAACGCCTGCACACCCCTCCATGAATTAAATTTAAATGGAACCTTGCGGAACGCCAGATATGATCTTTAATACAAACCTTAGAAAACCATTCACTTTCTCTTGCCGCGTTCTGCAGCTACATAGTATATACGTAGTAAGCATAATGGAACTTCGGATAGCTTAAACTTATCTAAAAATTTCTGTATGAATTTTGGATGACTGCGACTATAAAAAAAACAGTTCTACAATAGCACGTACATACTTCTATCTTACACCAGAGAATAGAAGACATCAAGCATGAGTTGTGTATGTGCAGAATAAAAGAAAACATACATAAGTCACAAGTATATTTATTTTTTGTGAATTTATGCAAAATTCCATTTCCCTGAATTGAGCATTGACTAGTTTTTTCTTCCGCATTCACTCATTAGAAACGAAGATACTCATCAAGGCAACAATAAAAACCTTTCAAAATAAATGTCTATGTTTACACTGTGGCGTATATCTACTAAAATATTTAAGTCTGATGTAAACAGTTGCAAGACCAGGAAGGACCATCAATTCATAGAATGCAAATTGATAATCTTAAAAAAAACAGGTGTCATCGTTACACAGATGTTTAGTTCTAAATCAAAATGTCTACGCTTACAACGAATCTTGAAAATGTGTTGTAGGTACTTATCGAGTTGGAAATGAAAAACTTTGGAGACCAAGATACGATTCACAAGAAACAAGTCACTCTTGAATCTAGAATTAGTTGAAATCGGATTTTTCCGGTAAAATTACCCGTATAAGTTGGGCAGGTATTCATTTTCTCCGATTTAATCAAGAGCATGCGCAGTCATATTATGCCTGGTGATAGAAAATTTATTAAATTTTACATAAAAACTTTGACTAAAGATTTAGCGTTTGCAAACTATTTATTTGGTCTTATTACTGTTACTCTTACTACTCTACGGAAAAATAATGCCCGCAGCTAGAGAATTGAGATATGTGAATTTTTCATGAAAGAAAAAAAAATCAAAACTTTCAGCATGTTACAATGTCTATTCCTCACTGAAATACATGATATGTGTACGAATCACTCTTTTTACCATCTCCCTAATTTACGTATATGTAGTTTGAGCTGAAAACATGTCATTCTGATAAGAGAATACCTAAACTACATACATACATCAAAGTATATAAGGACATTTATTTAAAAAAAAAAAAAAAAAAACTGAAATTATTTTTCTAAAAAGTTTTTCTCTGGAAAATCGTAACGAAAATTCATTTGTCAGTAAAATAATGGAAATTCTGCTTGTGGGTCTTTTAAGGAGTTTTTATTTGATTTATTTCCTTAGCAAGACTGGCCGTATCTGAAGGTGGTGTGGGGGGCGGGATAGGTGGAAATGTGTCTTACATTCGCGCTATACCCAATTTAACTTTATAAAAGGGTAGCTTACCTGAAAATTGTCTTATTTTGCATCTTTCAAATGTTAAAGAAAGTTTTAAGTCTCTTGGGATAGAAAGAAGCACAGAGGATGAGAGAGTCGTGAAAGTTTTTTTATTTTATATTATATGTATTAAAATGAAATTTATGATGGAAAACATGTCTACGTAGGAATATGCGTGTATTATCAAAATTTCCATAAGAACTAGCAGTAGACTTCAATTTGAAAAATGCAAAATCAATGTATCTACATGGAACACAGAACCCTAGTCATATTCATAGCGGGAGGTATCTTAAATGCAACCACTTATGAGCGTATCAATCAACTTCCATTTATTGACACTAAAGATAGTTTGACGGACGTATAAACACTGTCGGTTTCTAGTATATTTGAACATTTTTTGTTAAATCAAATGTCAATCTTGTAGTAATGGATGGACTGAAAATCTCTATTTTCTCTTTATGAAGTAGTGTGGTAACCCCCGAATTAAAAATTTTCTCTAATTATTTGAAAGGACACTACAACACTGAATGAAATACAGAATAGTATTTGCGATCGAACCTATCTTTACTGCGCTATGGAACAGGCTATGTAAAGTAGTAAATCAAAGATAGAGCTTTCCTAATTTAGTTATTTCTATACTATACTTACTATATAAGTATAAAAATTGTTCGCATAAATTTTATTTTGAAATTCAATAAGCTTTCATGTTCAAGAGCTCCGGTTTTGAATAGTGTATTCAATTAAATATATACATGAGTATACATTTTTAAATATATGAATACATAACACTCATATAGCTGCTACTAAAGTTTGTCCATACGCATTTTGTCTATACGAAGATGAATGTGAGAAAACTTTTAAGCAGATCAAGATATTGCAGAATTTTCATAGTTTTTTTAGTAATAGGGGAACGCTTTACGGTGATAGTGCCAGAAAGTTGGTAAGCATTCTTTGACTAAGTATAGAGGTAACAACGACTAAAACAACTATATTAAGGGCCATCAACGACGGCTTTAGTAATATCATCGTATATGGCTTCCTCAATTTTTTATCTAATATTTTTCCACACTGTTATGACCGACCATTCCATTTTCTATATCCTACACCTATTAGCTTCCTGCTCGCTCAAGCAGCTATCTGCTAACAACCAAACTCCACTTATTTTCCTTTTGATCTCCCCTCACCGTCAACAACCTGTCAAGCTCATACTTATATTTCTAGAAGCTGACAATTCTGCTCCTAAAATGGACCTGGTGATAGAGTAAAGAAATCTATAGAGACCGAAAATGTATGGGGGAAATACTCATATAGATATTGTCCACAAGAGCCGAATCTAACAGCGCCGCATTTTTGAAACCAAGTCCAAGTCCAGATCTTACGCGATTAACGAAACTAATTTCAACTATGACGATTTTAACAGAACCGATGTCCCGGGATATTTGTTTAACATTTACCTACAGGCTTTAATTTTGGCCTTGAATTCACTTATGACTTTATTTTACTCTAACTGTTCGAAAAAGGTAAAAAAAACTATTAGTTACGTGATGTCTTTATTTTACAGCTTATTGCGTGACGGCATTAGTGGTATTTGTTGCTTTTGAAAGCGGTTTTTGAATTTGGGAAGGAATCGGATAGGTAGGGATTTGGGACTTTTTTGATAGGGTGTTTGCCCTATCTCACTGATTTTACACACGGCCTTTCTTCTTCCATGGCGAGGAGCCTCCACGATGAGTTAGGATGATCCCTCGTTGATAGTTCCCCGATGATGTGAGCGGTGCGAAGTGTACTGATGTGTCCTCTCCTGGATGGGATATTATCCACGGTGACGGTTTCCTTTGCTGGCGAAGAATGTAAATGTAATAAATAATCCTCGTATCCGGGTGAATAAGGTGAAATGGTGACAGGTAATTGAAGTTTACAACATGAATTTCCGTTGGCAGAGTATTGATGAGTGGGTTGGGGTGTTGAGGGATCTTTTCAAGTTGCTTACCCGCGAGATCTAGAAGATATTTCTCAATTGCTATTATGTTTGCACTTTCGTACAGAAGTTTGTTGGGGAAGTAGGTTCTGTCAGGTCTCCTGTACAGTTCTGTGATATAAGTTGGCGAAATTGTGTGCCAGATGGGGAGCAGTAGGTGATAATCAGGCGAATTAGCTGCTTATAGATAAGTAGTTTAGTATCTTGGGGAGACCATTACTCCTTTCTATCAACGGGTTTAAAAGGCTGTAGGCATAGTTTGCCTTTCTTAAGGCCGACTTGGCGTTGCTGTTGAATTTTAGGAGGTTATTGAAAGAGACATCAAGGTACTTGGCGTTCTTTGACGGCTTGAGGCTTTCATTGTTGGCTACAATTTCAATGTTGTCAGAGCGGGTGGCGATATTGGGACTTTCCATGGTGGAAGGTTTCTAATTTACTGAGGTTTATTTTACTTCCCCATGTTTTGTAGAACTCAAGGAATTTGACTACGTGCTGATCGACTTTTCTGGCAGCGAAACTTGGGGAGATGGAGTACGCGTATGTTAGGCAATCATCTGCTTAGAGTAGCGAGGTGGAATTTGGATTATTCGAGGGTTGGTCGTTCGTGTAGAGGTCGAAAAGTGTTGGTCCGAGGACCGAGCCTTGGGGAACACCAGCGCAGATTGACGTTAGGGCAGATTTGTTAACCTCAAGTTCAATGTAGAAGTTTCTGGTTGAAAGAAAATTGTTAATGATACGTGTTAAGAAAGGTGAGAACTCTAGGCTTATACTTTTGAAAATGAGTCTGTTTTTCCAAACGGAGTGGAAGGGTGATTTTTTAAGAGTTTAGTTAATAATTTTCAAAAAAAAAACACACAGAAAAATTGGGAAAAGGTATAAAATTGTTATTATAGATTAAAAATGAATCTTTGCCACTTACTTTTTAAAGATTATTTCATATAAATGTTCACTACGACTACGTTCCAGGTGGTCTATACAGGAAGTCCAATTTTGAGTGACTTTTTCGAGCATAGCTGCTGGTATCCCATCGATATCTCGTATGATGTAGTCTTCCAGTGCTTGAATCGATGCTGGTTTATCGGCATAAACAAGAGATTTGACGTAGGTACCCCCACAAAAAGTAGTCGAACGGTGTGAAGTCGCACGATTTAGGCGAATTGATGAATTGCTCACCACATACATTTCGTTATAGGTCCATCGTTGCGCGTGCTGTGTGGCATGTCGCACCGTCTTGTTGAAACCACATGTCAACCAGATTCAGCTCGTGTATTTCGTGCAATAAAAAGTTTGAAATCATTGAACGATAGCGAGCACCATTGACGGTAACGTTGTTTTCATCGTCATCTTTGAAAAAGTACGGACCAATTATTCCACCAGCCCATAAACCACACCAAACAGTGCATTTTTCAGGATGCATTTGCAGCTCTTGTATTGCTTGTGGCTGCTCATCCTACCAAATACGGCAATTTTGTTTATTTACGTATCCGTTTAACCAGAAATGTGCTTCATCGCTGAAGACAATTTTTTGGTAAAAAAGCGGATCTTCCTCAAGCTTTTCCGAGGCCCATTCACCGAAAACACGACGCTGTGGCAGATCGCCCGGCTTCAGTTTTTGAAGGAGCTGTAGTTTATACGTCTTCAAACCAAGATCCTTGCGTAAAATCGTCCACGTAGTGGAATAACACAATCCCAGTTGCTGCGAACGGCGACGAATGGACACATCACGATCTTCACCAACACTGGCTGCTACAGCAGCAATATTTTCTTCCGTACGCACTCTACGCATACGGATGGTTGGCTTGATGTCCAATAACGTGAAATTGGTGCGAAATTTGGTCACGATGGCTTGAATAGCCTGCTCAGTAGCGCGATTATGACGACCATAAAATGGTCGAAGTAGCCGAAACACATTTTTCACAAAGCACGAATTTTGATAATAAAATTCAATAATTTGTAAGCGTTGTTCGGGAGAAAGTCTTTCCATGATGAAATGAAATGGCAATGCAAACTGAATAACTTTTACTTTGACACCCTATATAATATTGTCATTGTAAAAATAATCTGTTTTTTCTTTTTAGAGCAAAATTAGAGTCCTCCATTGAGAATTTAATTCTTCAATGGATACCTTGTTATACGGAAAAGCGTTTACGCAAGGAAGAATGGAATGGAATGGAATCTTTGAATCTTTTCATGTCGCTAATGTCCACGAAAGTTTTAGCACAATAGATTTATAATCAATCGAAAACAAAAATGGAAAATAAATTGTACTTTAATAGTCATAGATCTATCGCAGAAAGTCGTAGAGCGGTAGATTGCACAATATTACCTCAAAAAGTGGTAAATCTACCACTTTAGTCATAAATAATAATAATAATTTATTAGCAATATTATCGCTATACAATACCACAAACTTTGATTTACAGGTTTACAGTTTAAAATTTACAAAATTGCTATATTTTTAATATATTGCACACATCCTTTTTTAAAACACATAAAATTTTGATCACTTTTTAATTTAGTCGGAAGTTTATTAATTTTCTTGAAACTCATAATACCAGTGAGTTCTGTGTACTCGATCTATTGTATAATTGTAGTCTGAAGTTCTCCAACCCTCCTCTTAGATTATATGGTTGAGTCTCTGCCACCTACGTGATCATATTTAGTAGATATTCCGGAACCAACCCATTTTTCATTTTGAATATAAAAAGCAATACATTTAGCTCAATTCTCTGTTTAATATCAAGCCATAATAAAGAATTTAACATACTACTAATAGGAGTGAAACGATTATAACGTAGAATTACACACATTGCCTTATTTTGTAATTTTTGTAACCTGCTCAAATCTCTTTGATTACATATAAACAATATTGGAGAACCGCATTCAAAATGTGGTTTTAAAACACTATTGTAAATATCAAATATCTATAGCGGTGGCCATCGTAACTTTTTTCTAAATCTCTTCAAAAATCCAATCTTTTTACCACTTTTTTTACCAATATAGCTTATATGTACTTAATTTAAAATTTGACTTTTTATCAAAAACCACACATAAGTATTTATATTCATTCACACATTCCATTAGTTCCCCACGCATTTTAACAGATACATCCGTCTTTCTATTTATCGTCATAACTTTTGTTTTACTTATATTCAGTTTCAATTTATTCATCGGTAACGAGTCACACAATAATTCTAAATCTCGTTCTATTTTTATTTTCAATTCATTGGTGTCTTTCCCTGATATATACAACAATGCATCGTCAGCTAAAAGTACTATTTTTGAGAATTTCAACACTGATTTAATGTCATTCACATATATAATAAACAAGATAGTTCCAAGTACTGATCCTTGTGGAACGCCCATTGTTATTTCTATTTCACTGGAAACTGTATAATTTATTTTGGTGCTTTGCCTTCTTCCATACAAGTAACTATGAAACTGTTGAAATTCCTAAAGACGAATTCGATATTTTGCTAATTTATTTCATAAAATGCCCCGGTCTACAATTTCAAATGGTTTTCTTAGGTCTAAAAACACAGCAACAACCTATTTGAGGCATCTATTTCTTCCTTCCATTGGCACACTACCCAATTAATCGCCGTTTCACAGTAATGTTTTCTCCTAAATCTAGGCTGTTGTATTTTAATCAATTTATTTGCTTCCAAGTAACTTTCTAACCATTTTTGAACCACTTTTTCTAAAACCTTTTCATATACTATAAGCAATATATTTATTGGTCTGAATTCTTCTGCTTTGTTTGTGTTTTTAACTTTGTGAACACGGATAACATTTGACTCTTTCCATAGACTAGGGAATTCTCAACTCACCAACGTTTTATTTATTATGTCAACCAAAGTAACACCCCAATGATTTCAGTTGTCTAATGTCATGCCTATACTAATTGAATTATAGTTCCGTTTTTTATTCACGTTTTTACAGATATGTCACTTCATTATACTCCACCGTTCTAAAAATAAAGTCATAGTCTACTTCTGTAAGCATGTCCGAACATGTTCTATGAGGTATGGATTCCTTTATGATCTGTACGTTTAAATAAAGTATCTACTATTTAGTTTCTCTACCATTTCATCAGGTTGCTAGCATTTATAGTCACCAAATTGAATTTCCTTTATTTCATGTTTCACTTCAGTGACATCCCTGAAACGCGTCGAAATTGAAAAGCCGATTCTCCAGTCTAGCTGGCGTTGGTCTTCCATAAATATGTTTTTTTGAGTATGCCCGTCTTACGTCTTAGTAAAGACGATCACACAAAAATGTCTTGGCGGTCTACCGGTCGATCGCGATCGACTCAAAAGGGTAAGCCAGCGATGCCTCGCTCCCACTGACTTATAACAATGAACTGGGCGATTTGCTATTTGATGTGGCACAAATAACGTGTTTCTGTATATCACCGTTAAAGCACCCTTTAAAACGTTTACTACATAAAAAACATGTAAAACTCAACCAATCAGATGAAATTTTACACCCGAAAATCGAATTAAATTAAAAAAATACATTTTCTTGTGTCCAAGGAATTAAACTCATTCCGACTTTAATTTTCAAAAGTTATTTCTACCTGAATCCTGCGTATGGACAAGAGAGACGGAGCACAGTAAACACTAATATTTACCTTATTCTTTCTGCGGTGATTGCATCTGCAGCCAAAATAAAAACATCAAATGGCTTAAGAAAAAGTTCAGTAAGCAATATTTTGTGTTGGTAGCTCCAACTATGCCATAGGGCGAAAGAGAAAACTGTAAATCTTGTGCCATTCTTTCCTATAGGCAAAACCGCAATTTTTTCTTAGAAATTTACTGGAAATTTTTTCGCTAGAATTTATACGCACTTTTGGAGAATGACAAGAATTCTAATGAGCGTAGACGCGTAGACGCAATAAGCAATTTCTTGCTTCTTTGCTGCATAACTAATATCATAGATGGCACAAGAACTAGATGCCGCATAGCATTCCGCAGAAAAGTATACAAATTTTAAGTGGGTGGTCCATTCCGGAATAGACCTCAATATGTTTTTGAGGCACCGAGAACAAATTTTACTTTGACAGCAGTTTTGTATACATTTGGTCGACTGCTTCAACATGGTAGATGCGGATAATATGAATCACTCGACGTAACTCTCATCATTTTGCTTTGCATGTCGCTGTACTGATTAAAATCACTGACTTACATATAACAATGGACTGAGCGTATTGTCATTTTCCTATAGGAAAGCATGGCATAAGTTTTATAGTTCTCTGTTTCGCCCTATGGCAGAGTTGGAGCTACCAATACAAAATATTGCATTCTGGAACGTTTGCTTATGCCATTTGATGTTTTTATGTTGGCTACAGATGCAATCACCTCAGAAGGAATAAGGTAAAGATAGTGTTTACCATGCTCCGTCTCTCTTGCGCATAAGCAGGATTCAGTTAAGAATAACTTGAAAATTAAAGTCGGAATGAGTTTAATTCCTAATAAGCGATTAAAATATCACTTGGGCACAAGAAAATATATTTTCTTAATTAAATTCGATTTACGGGTGTAAAATTTCATCTGATTGGTTGAGTTTTACATGTTTTTTTATGTAATCATTTTAAAGGGTGCTCTAACAGTGATATACAGAAACACGATATTTGTGCCACATGAAATAGCAAATCGCTCAGTCCATTGTTATAAGTCAGTGCTGCAGATGCAATCACCGAAGGAAGAATAAGGTAAATATAGTGTTCACCATGCTAAAAACTATGAGTAAGAAACTAAAGGAGAGGTCCATCATCAATAAATTTCGTGCCAATCTCAAAGTGTTTAAGTTTATATTACACTATAAACAATTCGCAGTGCAGGCGGATGATAAAAAAAGTTTATGCAAGGGATTTTGGCGCGGTTTTTGAAAGTATGAGGCAAAATTGTGTACAGCAGCAGCATAGTGAGCGATAGTAATATAATGTCTTAGACACACAGCACTCTTAATGAAGAAATAACTAACGACTCATTAGTCTATAATGATTCATTATAAACTGCGGACACACAGCCATTTCTTTAATTAAGTTGTGCTGTCAAACTGGTTTTGATGAACTTATCACCTTAAAGAAGCAATATGGATCGAATTAACGCGATAAACTTTGTTTTCATTTATTTTATTTTCAATTTAACAATTTCCAAATGAGAAACACATTTTATTTAAAAAAATATTAAATAATATAATTTGTGATTTGCATTTCTTTGCATTTCTTCTTCTTATTTTTCAAATCGGCAGATGCAGAGCGGAGCTCCAGATTTACATTATATGCCAAATCTAGTACATTTTTCCTCATTATAGCTATAATGAAGGAGGAAAACACTTCATTAGTGTACTTCATTATCATCTGATTTTCGAGCTATAATGACATATACTATTTGACACACGGCATTTTAATGAATAGTTAGTACAAATGATTCATTAGTTCGTGCTGTGTGTCTAGGGTATAAAACAACTTTTCAAGATTGCTGGCTCCCAGTAAGCCTATTGACATAACTTGCCTTTCCTTTTTGATAAATCTATATCAAAAAAATATATTAAAAATTAAGTGCTTTTACAAAATTAGAATTAATTCCAAGTTTATTATTAGAAAAGATACAAATACAATATTACTAAATTTCAACATAAATGAATGTAAATATTTTTCCTTTTTAATCCCATTCTATTGTAACCTATCCTACGGCTTTTGTGCAATTCTTTACAGAACATAAACAAAAGTGACATCTAGGGTATATATAGACACATATATAATCATCACGTTTGGCACGCAAAAATTGCATAATACATACACGCAAGGGCCTCTCTTTAGTTTCTTACTCGTAGGGTAAAAATAACCTTTTGAACATTAAAGTCGGAATGAGTATAATTTTTATAATAGTGCTTATAACACAATATATCACTTGAACACAATATATTTTTTTAATTCGATTCGATTTTCGGGTGTAAGATTTCATCTGATAGGTTGAGTTTCACATGCTTTTATGTAGTAACGTTTTAAAGGGTGCTCAAACTCTGATATACAGAAACACAATATTTGTTGTGCCACATGAAATAGCGAATCGCTCAGTCCATTGTTATAAGTCTGTGGGAGCGAGATACTCTTCCTGTTATTTGGATATCTAATCAAAAGCCTGGGTTAATGGAAATCTTTTCAAAGAATAGTTTACGCGGAACGTCATACCTAAAGTCAAGAATCACTGTGCATGCAAAACTTAGTTTACATTACACTCTATTGCTTTTGGATAATACGAGAGTCATCCGCCGTGGGATAGATCTCAAAACATTCTGGAAAATTTTTAATAGTCTAGCTAGATGATGTGAACAATATAGGTACGTCATGGGAAGAAGTCAAATTTTCAGGAGTTCGGAAAAAGGTTGGCTGTACATCCTGAATATAGTAAATAGCTGTCCTCACATTCGTAAGAATTGACTGATGAGGATTTAGGGGAATTCAAAGGACAAAGACTGAAAGAGAATCAATCTAATAACGAGGCACAGCAACTGGCCTCGGAAAAATTAATTGAAACTTTTTCCCATCGACAAGCGGAAATGGAAATCTTCGAGAAAATGCCCCTAATTGTGAACGGAGTTCCGAGGTAAACAATAAAGTTTGCCTCGCTTATATGCAAATTTATAGCATCGTACATGGAAATTAAAAATAAGATGCGAAATAAAAACTTTTGGTGGACTTTTTCTATTTAAAAACCTACTTGTAATGATTGCGTTATTGTTGTTTGGTGATTTTTATTTAAATCATGTTTATTTCTTCTGGTCAGCGATGCTCTTTCATACTGAAGAACCGAACTAGATGATTTTGTATAGAAATGTATAAAAAAAAGTGGTTCGCTTTGCGTCGTTCCGTTTTACTTCAAATATTCCTGGAACGTAACCTGCCGTAAAAGCGAGGACCGCTTGTACTCTAAAAGCTGTCGAATAACACTTCAAACGGCTATCTAGTTCAAGATGCTAATTAAATGGTGGCAGCATATAAAGTTTCCAAAATTTCGAGTGAAATAAATCAAAATCTCGAGTATTCGAACACAAATTTCGAAATTTGCTAAGCAAAGAATCAGTTTCATCTGGTAATTTTTATGCGGATTTATTTTCAAAACATGAATATTTCTATAATTTTGTGGAGTATAATATTAATGTGTAAACTTTTAGAAAACTAATAAACCAAGCTACAAACTTATTTTAGTACATTCTCTGTTGTCAACCAAGAATGGCAAAAAGCTAAATTGTTGCCATATTTCTATAAGAAGAATGCAATTTGGTTTCGGGCGAACATATTTGTACTTCCCAGCATGTTTTATTTTTATTTCGAAGGTTTTGACTACAACTATATTCAAAAATCTTCGAAAAACAATTTTATTCCTAACTTTTAAACTAAACGAAGTAATTCACAGCCTTTAATTTTGATTTTTTACACTATAAAGTATTAAATTATTTAAAAAACAAAAATATAAAAAATAATAATACAGATTTGTATTTTATTTTATTTGCAACAATTCTTATTAAATACAGTTTTGACTCTCAAGTCCATACGAGTTCATTGTAGGTTAGGTGAGTCGCTTGTATCCGAGATAAATATTTTTCTATACATTTTTTAAATCATTCACACACATGATGAAAATGATGAAAATATGTAGCAAAGCATACATATGTAATATATATGTTTGTGAATGATAGATATAATGATGAATTATGAATTTGTGTTGATTTTAAATTTATTTTTTATATTATTTTTAGTGGAATACAATTATGGAAACATGTATGATTTCTTTTTACTTACCTTGGCTGTAGCACCATCCGGACATATAACGTGTTGATAGATGATATTTATATAGTCCGTACCTGAACATATTGTCAGCGATCGATCGTCTAAAGCAGCCTGATCTGTCCCATGTTTTTTCATAATTTTGTCTAGAAGTTTCGGTTCCTAAAAATAATGTAAAAATATAAGATGTTTACTAAATTTGCAAATTTTAGAACATCATAATATAATCCATTCTAAGGTAAGAAAATTAACGCTTAACGGAGTGTTTGTTTAAATATTTTTTAACTTGGTATCTTTGAGATAATACTGTTATAAAAGAATGATAAAAAAGGAGCGTATTTTAAAAACTCTCGTTTTAAGGAAAATGAGATATTGACATGAAATGGAAGCTTTATCTATCCAATAATAGAAAATTCCGATGGTATTCGGCTTCGTCTTTGAGATATGAATTTTTAAAGTTCACCTGTAAGGGAGCACTGCAAAAATAAAAGTGCTAGAAGTCCTCAATGGTAAGAAATACTATTTTTTTTTAAATACTATTAATAAAAAACAAATGTTCGTTCGTTGCTAATTTAGTTTTTTATAAAAAATATAAACCGTTAAACTTATTTGGCATTAGAATCAGAAAAATTGGTTACTCCGTTCTCGAGATTTTTTTGAAAATACGTATCGTATGACCATGAAATTTCTATAAGATATGTAATATTGAGTTGAAATAAAATTTTTTTTTCATTTAATATACGTTAAATTACCATGATTTAAATTCTCAATTATACTTTTTTTTATATTATTAAGCTAAGCCAAGGGGATATCCTATGATGCACAGCATGGTAGGAAGGAGGTAGGGGAAGGATTGGGGGATATGACTAGAGTGGCGGAGGTGCCGATATATGTCGGCCTTAAACTACCAGAGATTGTATGCCGGAGGAATGACAGAAGATGGTAGGTTGTTCGACATTCGCACAGTTCGGAATAAAAAAACAACACGGAGTTTTACTGTACGGCCGAAAGTAATTTGAAGGGTAAAATGACGCCCTGCAAACCGCGGGCGAGTACTGCGTACAGGAATTATTCTACAAAGGATCAGAGACTTGATATTTCAGAACATTGACCATGTATGTAGCGATAAATGAGCGAAAGGCATCCAACATTGCGGCGGTGCTCGAGTGAGTCGAGATGAAAAGCTATTGCCACATCGCCAATGATCTTGAAGGCTCTCTTCTGGAACATATCTAATGACGCTAAGGCTGTGCAACCAGCAACTTTTTCTAGTTACTATCTACATTTTTGGTGGTACGCACCGCCCGCCGGATGAAACATTAAAATGTGAAACACCGGTGGGACGCGTCGCCCGATGGAACATATGAATGCGAGCCATCAGTGGTGCACGCCGCCTGATGGGACATTTATACATGAGCTACCGAGTTCACGCCGGCACAGATTTTCCTATTTTTCGCTAAGAGACTATTAAAAGGATTAAGCAGGTGCTAAATATTTAACTAACCAAGAATTGGAAGAAAGAAGACACGCTTGCCGCGAGGTGGGCACGTAGACTGTTGAGATCCGAAATCACAAGATAAGTAAACGTTTTTTTGCAGACATATATGGGGTTAGTGACCCTTGGATCGTAGAAATTGTAATAAAAAATACAGCATGATTTCCGTAGTTCTATAATTTATTTTGCAAATATTTCGGTCTCCTATTTAGACCATATTCAATGCCTAAAATATAATATATCCATATTGAGCCTACATCATGAAAGACC
Organism: Dioctria linearis; assembly: GCA_963930735.1. Classification (NCBI taxonomy): domain Eukaryota; kingdom Metazoa; phylum Arthropoda; class Insecta; order Diptera; family Asilidae; genus Dioctria; species Dioctria linearis. The sequence continues at coordinate 210,148,728 of OZ005742.1, read as the reverse complement.
TATATCATACACATACCTTGAAAATCCGGATTTAGTTCTCCTTTTGGCAATATTTCAAAAAACTCAATTTAAGAGCACATAATCTATTATAATAATTCACAATAATTAAAACCACATTACTTCTACAATGAGACTAACTGAATAAATGAATAAATAAAATAAAACAATAATTTAGTTTAACTAGATTTAGCCTATAGGCTCCTCGTCTAGGACATCTTAATGCTACACGTAATATTGCTAATTAACTAAAACCAGAATTAGTGGGAGATCATCAGCTGCGATTGCATGTTTTTAATGTGTCCAGTGTATGTTTGTATTGTGTGTTAATGTTCTGAGTGTCTATTTTAAAATTGATTGACCTTGGTTTATTAAGGTGTATATAGAGTGCTTCTATATTTTTCCTTCTCCGCCAATTATGTTATGTGTGCAGGATTTTCGGGTCCTGATAATCAAAATTATGGCCCATTTTAATTGCATGGGCTAGGCAGCTGTATTGTAGTTACGTTCGTTTTTCTCTGCTGCTGTATCATTTATTGTAGCCTTCATCGCCCTTTTGTAATCATTGGTATGTTCCTTCATTCGCGTTTTTATATCCCCCCCCGTTTCTCCGATATAAACCTTGTCACAATTGTCGGTTTTGCATTGCACCATGTATATTGTTCCCAGGTTAGGTTTGCTTATTTTTGTTTTTGTGTCAGAGAAAATAAATTATTTTTATATATTTTGTGGTTTTAGTCCAAATTTTAAGTTAGTTGTTATGTTTTAGGATTCGCATGATTTTGCTCGTTAGGTCTGGTATATATGTCATTTTTCTATATTGCGTCGGATGTGCATTGAGAGCATTGTTGTTGTGTGTAGTAGCTGTACTATTATTTTGTGTACCTGAGGCATACTATGTTGGCACGTATCTTACTCTTTTTAATATCGTTTTTATCCATTTTTCTGGGTAGTCATTTGACGTTAATATTTGCTTTATGCGTTCATAATTGGTATAGTGAAACTTATGGTCACTTAGACTTATGACCCTTCTTGCGAACGCTAGGGCAACATTGAATCTAATATTTCGAGGGTGCGATGAATTTTAATTTAGCAATCTCCCGACGCACGCCATGGGTTTCATATACCAGTCAGTTTGAATTTTGTTGCTTGTTCTGTGTAACAACATGTCGAGAAATGGTATATTATCTAAACCTTGATGCTCTTTTTCTATTGTAAATTTAATACGAGGGTGCCTGTTGTTGAGGATGTGTAACGTACTATCAATAGAATGTTCTGGCAATATCATGATAATATCATTTACAAATTTCTTTATAAATAGTGGTTCACAAGGTAAGTCAGTATACACGTCATCAAAAAAAATCATCCAGTACAAATTCTGCCAACGTACCTGATAGACTACTACCCATACTATACCATGTTTTTTTTTATACATGGAGCCCTCATAAAAAAACAAGTTGTTGTCTAAAATGCAGAACTTCAGGGCCTTGATGAGCATACATTTGGACAGTCGGGTGTGCTGTTTTATTTTAAGCCATCTCTTTAATACACTGGCAATTGCGTTCTCATGTGGAATATTGGTGAATAATTGTGTGACGTCAAAAGAGACTAGACGATCGTTAGCCTTTAAAGTCACATTTTGAATAAGCCGCTTAAAAGAGTGTGAGTTTGGCACATTATATTTCATGGTATCCCGGACCTGAGAGAGAATCCCATTAATGTATGCAGCTAATGCATAAGCTGGTGTAGAGCGTGTTGTGACTATCGGCCTAATTGGATGGTTCTGTTTATGCGCTTTGACAAAACCCTCGAGAATACTTCACAAGCCATGAAACAGACTTCCTTCCTACCACATGCGAGGCCCCCCGTAGTCCTTACATTCTAAAATATTTGCAGTGTTCTTATGTAAAAGTGACAAAAGTTTGATTTGAATAGCTCCTCCGACCTAAACTACTCTTCATACAGAAAAATGGTGTTCCAATAATCTTAAGCCTGCTTTCTTATCTTCCGAACCGTAATATAATTTTTATACCTTTCCTAACAAAATTATTTAAAAAAATTTATCTTAACCAAATGACTACGATTCCTCAAACAAAAATTCTCAGCTGAGTAATCATTATAATGTCGGTGTGCCGTCATGGCATGCCGTGGGCTGATGATATCGAATGTAGCTGCCTACAGATTCGGACTACGGCTGCACATAAACACATGCAATTATCACTCAGCAGAGAGGTATTGAGCGTAAAATGGTAAGGTTATATTGTAATCAAAATTATTTTATTATTTTGTTAAGTAAGCTATATAGGAAGTGTAGCCTTTGGGAAGGTAAGGAACCAAGCTTTAAATTACTAGAAGACTATTTTCCTGTATGGATAGTAGTTTAGGCTCTATAGCATATATAAAGTCAATGTTTGGCACTTTTCCATAAGTATCAATATAGAACATTTTAGAGAACAGACTCCAAACGCATACATATAGATTTCTGTTTCGTGGCTTGGGAAGTATTCTCGAGGGTTTTGGCTTTGACCGTGCCATAGATCCGTGCTGGTATGGCATGATGTGTGAGTTTCATCATTTCTACCTTAGGGATGTATTTTTTACGGAACATCTCTCCCACTATCTCATTGTTTTTATCAGTCAGCTGTGTTATACCCTAGACACACAGCACGAACTAATGAATCATTTGTACTAACTATTCATTAAAATGCCGTGTGTCAAATAGTAGATATATGTCATTATAGCTCGAAAATCAAATGATAATGAAGTACACTAATGAAGTGTTTTCCTCATTCATTATAGCTATAATGAGGAAAAATGTACTAGATTTGGCATATAATGTAAATCTGGAGCTCCGCTGTGCATGCGCTCGTAGGTGTGTGTGTGTCATTTAGGTGCTCCTGCATTTTGCTGCGATATTGTTGTTTATCGATGATAATTGTCTTGTTGCCTTGGCGCTGTTAATAATTAATAAATCTTTATTATCGTGTAAAAATTTACGGGGCTTTATTTATGCGGCGGTCTTTAGTATTAAAATGAGGTGGCTTTTTTAATTCTCGTGCTAATGTATGGGCAATGTTACTCCTTGTGGTTGTCTTCCACTCCTCATTATCGTTAGAGCTGATAATGTCCTCAATGTCAGAGATTATGTTTATAATTTGTTTAGTGTTATGTGTGACTTTAATGGAGAATTGAGGGCCTAATCCTAGAATGTCCAATATAAAATTAACAATGCCTCGATCTGATGTAGGGAAGGCCGCAATTTTATCTTAGAAATTTACTAGAATATTTTTTGCTTATTGCTTGGCTACGCGTTTACGCTCATAGCAATGCTGTCGCTCTCCAAAAGTGCGTATAAATTCTAGGGGAAAATTTTCCATTAAATTTCTAAGGAAAAATTGCGGCCTTCCTTCCATCATCTCGAGGCATCATTGATTTTATATTAAAAGTTCTCGGCCTCGGCCAATGCATGAAAATTCGAAGGAAGAAATTTCCAGTAAATTTCTAAGAAAAAATTGTGGCCTTCCCTTCATCGGTTCGTAGTAAAGGTGATTTTGTATGGAGCGAGGCATTACGCCTACACTTTGTGCACGTTATCAAGTGCCAAGTCGAGGGCCGAGGCATCGTCGAGGCATTGTTAATTTTATATTCTAGAAAAGCGTTGCATATTTCTAGGAAAGTTGTTAAGTTCGTTAGAAGAATATTTAGTTGGTGCAAAGCCGTCATGCAATACCATTACAAAAAATTACTTTCAGGGGCAAATGAATTTAATAAAATTGTTTCTTTTAAATCAAATCAAATCCCAATAACTAGAGCAAAATAAAAAGTATTTCCAAAAACTAGACAAGAAAGAAGTAACGTTTACGTCCCTCCCACCGCGCCGAATATGTTGTACTGTGCATCATTCCTTTAGTTTGATCAGTACAGCGACATGAAAAGAAAAATGATCGTCGAGTGATTCATATTATCCCGCATCTACCATGTTGAGGCAGTCGATCAAATGTATACAAAACTGCTGCAACATTTGTTCTCGGTGCCTCAAAAACATGTTGAGGTCTATTCCGGAATGGACCAGCCATTTAAAACCTGTATACTTTTTTACTGTATCTATGCGACATCTAGTTCTTATGCCATCTATGCTAATACTCAAAACAAAACTGAAAGGGTAACGATAACATAAGAATTCAAATACGACGTGGTAACGGATAATTTTATTTAAAGACTAAACTTTAACAAGACTATTACAGCAAAATGATTTAAATGTTAAATTATACAAAATATTAATAATATTTCTATTAACACTGGCGCGTGGTGACCGATGAAAATGGTGATTGAACTAAAGGTAAGCGAACGACTGTCTCTGGTAGTGAGCTTCGCCAAGCCGCTTGTGAAGGCCAATTCCCCTTTCTTCCATTGTTATCGGTGAAAAAATGCTACTCGAGTAATAGCTGAAATCGATGATGGGTTGAATTCCTGCGCAGACGATTTAATGTTGCAATCATGGTGTAATTTGGTAATTGCTGATTAAAGTGCTGGTGATTGGCCCCATCGTCAAATTATTGACACACCAGATTGCAACATTCTGCCTCCTTTGAATCATTAACGGTTCAACATACTTGGAACGAATTCATAGCTAATAATCATCAGTGGCATTTCCTCCATGACTGATGATTTGTTAACTCCGGAACTAGAGTATACGCAAGCAGATCACTCACCGTGGCATACACCGGCATGAGTAACATGATGCGCAAGCCCTGTCGTGCATGATCGCTCCTACTTAGCAATAATCACAGCATTCATTATATTAATTAAACTATTAAAGTATCTAACTAAATCTAAACTATCTTATGCTAGCACTCACTTTGTCCTTTATAATACACAACACACACATCTATACTTCACTTGATTTAGGTCTAATTTTACTTCCTTCCTCTGTAAACTTTCAACTTGGAATGAGTACCTGCACTCTTGTATTTTCGTGCACTGCCGCTCGTCATCCCCTTCTTTTGTTCTACATCCAATATCTAGCTTAATAACTACGCCTACTATATACTCTGGCCTTATTTTACCAATTGTGTAACATGTATTTTTATAATGTAAGGGTTTAATACTTTTACATCTTAGAATTACAATTTATCGGCATGTACGTGGTGAAATTCAGGTGCAATTGAAATTTTACTGTGAATATCATCATAGATACTTCTAAAAAATACAGACCTCTCCAAAAAGAAGCAATATTTAATAATTTTAATTAAATATTTCTAAATTTAAAATTTTCAGTTAGTTGTTATTAATTCATAAAAGTAACATTATATAATTTAGAAATGTTATATACCTAAAATGATGTACTTTCTTCATAAAAAAATAAAACGGAAGCCATATATCTGCAATTTGAAAAATTAGCTTAAGCGACATTTTGCTTTTTATCTGCAATGGACAGATGAACAAATGGCGGCTTGTATTTAAATTACCAATATAAAACTTCAAGTAGTTTTATATAAACTCTGGCTCTATTATATAAGCTGAATAAACCTTATAAAACTGCTAGAAATATTATATAAACTAAAGGAACTACCATGCCTTGAAAATGGTCTTTATATACCCCTTAGTCATAATATGTAATTTTTGGTAATGTTATATATCTTATAATGACAAAAAACAGACGTTAGTGTTCTTATATACCCTTTGGTTATATTGTGTTAAATAAATAAGAACAGTTTTACAATAGGTCTGCTGGTAACTTTAAAAGAGCAAAAATCTTTGGGTAAAAATCAAATAAAAACTTTTATGCGGAAGAGGGGATAACTCAACAAAAGTTACAAAAGTTACCAGTCACTTCTCGAGTAAATTTTATTGAGCTTGCCATGTGTAAAGAATTTGGCTGCTACATTTCTGTCTGAAACCGAAAACAATTAATTAATTTGAAATACGTTTTAAAAAACGCACCTTCTTTAATAATTTTTTTTAAATATCAACTCTTTAGATTATTATTTTACATTCACTAGTTAACACTGTTATGATGACACGAGTACCACAGTGCCATCATAGTGCATCATCATCCTCGTGGCACCCAAATTATTAAATTATTTCAGTGCACATGGTGAACTTGAAAAAGTGCATATTTCGTTCAAGCAAACGAAATCGTAAATTATAAAAATTCGAGCAAACGAAATCATAAATTTCCATGCTCTTAAGTATACAAAACTCCAGCGACACGAGAAATCAGCAAAATCCACTTCGACGTTCTTGCACATGGGCGCGATATCAGTTTACGCTAGATGTAATGCGTATATACATTTTTCTGCTGATTACGCTGGCGTCGCAAGGGTACCACGAAGTCACGTCGCCAAGGAAGAGGTGAGTTGGATTAGATATTTCATAGTGGTCGGTCGCGGTCGCATTGCTCGCGACTTTAATTATTTGAATCAGTGGTGTTAAATATAATTTAATTAACGACCAAACAAATAAATAAAAGAAATCAAAAGTGAGGTGTTTTAATTATAAATAATAAACTCTTTCCAGCTCCCGCTTCCACTTCTTCTCCACCACGGAAAGCACGGTAGGCGGCGTATAACAACACAACAAACGGCTTAACCTCAAATTTAATGATTCTGACAGTCAGCTGATTGCATATCGAAGTTACACATCCTCTTGATCATGAGTAAAATTGTGCAGCTTTGTGTAAGAGGGGAAACGTATAAATTTACTCGATTTTTACGAGCCCAAAGTTAAGAGACGGTTTGTGAGTAAAAATGCGTAAAATTATTTACATCGAGTAAAAACTTTCGAGTAAGCAGGCAGACCTAATGGCTCCATTCGATTCTAAAAGTAATTTGTTTTTATAACAATCACCGTAGTTACAAAGCGCCACCAAAAAATTTTACAATATTTTATAGTGGGTATATGGTATTTTGGAATGTTCCCAATTTTTGTTACAGTCACCTAAATTACGGAATGTTGTCGAGTTATATAACGGTACCCACGGATACCGCAATAAACACTTATTACTAATAAGTTATATACGTGATGATGAAAATAATTATAAAACTTTCTTGTATACCTTCTAGCAATGGTTACTCTAAGTTATATAGACCGGTGATTGAAACATTTCCATCACCAACTTATAAAACCATTAGTAAACTCTAATATAACTATATCACCAGTTGGTAATATTATAAAACACTTATATAACCACTCAATTCTTATATAACCGAGTACCCAATATGTACTCCTTATAAAACTACCTTCAGTCACCAAAAATTGTTACTTGGGGGGTTGACATTTCATAAGATATATTAATTCACCTCGAGGAAGAGTAATATATCCTTGCTGCTTGGTTTGCATTATTGCGAATTCAGCTGGATGATGAGTTGTTTCAGCTAGTTTGGGTTTTAGAGTCTCTCTTTCCAACTCACATTTTTTTCATTAGGATATTGGATTATGATACCTCAACTTACTTTTGTACGAGTATTTCAGAATACACAAATTTTGAGTTGACGTATGTAAAAAGGTCAAGGTTTCGAACTCAATTGCTTTTTTAGTAAGCCAGTATTCGGTATCTGCCTATGGAACGATTACAAGACGTGGATGCTCTGTTTGATATCCATTAAATCTGCACACAGAGATTGGCTTCTTTGTTTCTAATGCGAATAGAACGTCTCCGCTGGTTACCGTGTGCATTGCGGTAAATTCAATTTGATTGCCAAGCTTGTCAACCTTATAAACTTTCATTGCAACTCCTTGCCATAATAATCATATTTTAACTGTTCACATGAACTATAGGGTATCAGATTCCAGAAGCGCATGCCATAGTCTGGGTATGTGTGTGTGCGTGTATGAGCGTGCGTGCATCCATTTATATGTATGGAGGAGTGTAGCTCTCTACCGACGCGTTCTCATGCAGTGCCCAAATATATAGTAAAACACGAAATCTTGGTATGGAAACCCTACGAAGGAGTTGCCCGATTGGTCCCATTTTTGAACTGTATTTGCAATTTTTATGAAAACGCCGTGTACAAAATATGAGCTCTCCATGCGTTCTCAGGTAGCTACCAACTACATAGTAAAAACGAAAGTTTTGTATGGCAACATTAAGAAGGGGTAACCCGACTTAGTCCCTTTCTGAAATTTTATTGGCCATTGCTATGAAAATTCCACGTACGAAATTTTTTGTATGGCAACCATACGAAGGACCTATTTTCGAACGTAATTTAATTTAAAAAAAAGGCCCGTGAGGCAGTGTATAATTTGACCTATTACATCCTATGTGCTACTTGCAGCCGTTAAGGAGTTATTAACTCACAATCTATTCAGGTCACACCAAAATTAGACGATATATTTATTTAAATGACGTGTTTTCAGTCAGTAAGGGAACAAATTTAGGTTTGAGAATAGCTTTCAGAATAGGTTTTGAGCTAATAACTCTTAAAGGGCTACACTTAGCACAAAGGGCATAATAGGTCAAATTAAAGAGGAAAGTCTACAGTTTACACTTTTTATAAAAAAAATTATGTTGATGACCTTCTTGCAACAATAATAGAGGTCAAATTAAAAAAAAGTTAAGACAATCCGAAATTTTTAGTTTAGACAACCATAATTCTTGCGGGGAATGGGGTACGGGGCTGGTTGAATAGTCATTGGAAAGGTCATGAAGTTCTGCATACAATAAGCTCTTAGCTGTGACCGTATGACCTGTAGTTTTTAGGATACGGGTGTCTTTGATAAAGTTTCGAAAATACACATTGTTAGATAAGTCTGAAATGTGATATACATCCCACGAATCATCTTTACTTATAATGAAGATACATGACTAATGATTTTTATTCCAAATACTGTACGCCTATAGTTAACAATAATTTATCATAATTGGTAAGTTCTGTATACTGTTGGTCCTCATTATCAATAATAGGTAGTAAGCACTCCTTTCCGATTGGACGTTTCAAAGTAGTAAACTGAGCGTTTAGTATGACAACCCTGATTAAGCCATCTTTTCCAGGATGAACATCGATTACTCGTGCGAGTAGCCACTTTTATCGAGGTAAACGTTCATCCCTAATTAAAACTATTGCTTTTGTTGACAAACATACAAACACACTTACATATCCTTTGCTTGTCCTAGGACGTCCTCTGCATTTAAATTCTTTGATGGGAATATATCCACTTAAGGGGGTCGACTTGTGTACAAAAATGGACGACTTTGGTTGACTTGTGGGGTGGGAAGACTACCCATTAATTTGTCCGTTCCGAACTAATTTTCAGTGGTGTTGTTTATCTTCGGATTACGCCGTGTTTGTCTCCTCGATTTGTTCGACGGCAGTGGTTAAAGACTTTCTGGGGTAATTTTTCCTTATTTTTTTCTCTCTGTGTAGTTTCTGCATATGGGTGCATGCTGTGCATCTGCAAAATTCTTTTTAAATTTTTTCCCATTTTCGCTGTTTTCTTTTACCTTGAATTGGGTTTGAAGGGCTGATGTTGCCTCGATTAGGTACATATATACAAGATCTGACTCTTCATGCCACCTATCTGTGAAAGATTCAAAACTAATCCACGCCATCTATTTTATTTTTTTAATGCTATTAGCTTAGTCTTGTCGCAACCCCCCTCGTCACGAAGACTCGAATCAGTATTGTTGTTCTAAAATCCCTGGACAACCATCACACTTCAGCCATGCGCCACGCACAATTATTTTTACATCTTGGACTGCAATTTATTAAACTTTGCTTTACACAAATCTTGACCCGAAACCTTTCTCGATTTTTTATTTATTTCTTGCATGTTGATTTGAAGCATGGATGGTTGCTGTTTTAATAATTGTCAGTTAACTGATAGTAATCTTGCTCTAATCAAGTGCCAAGGAATTTGTGGCAGATCTTTTCATTATGCTTGCGTGGGCTTCTCCAATTTTAGCCGGCTCTCTGCTAAGTCACTGCTTGAGTTTTCTAATATATTCTCCTACTTTTCCTCTGAATGTAAGGAAATTTCGTTCTCTCATATTTTAATGGCAGTAAAATGTAATAATGGTCAATTGCAGGAATTACTAACCCACACTGACAGCCTGACCAATAATCTAAATTCTCTAAAAGTGATGCAAACAGTACAATCCTCCGACTTTTCATCTATTTCTCAGGTTCTTGATGAGCTGCCTTATAAAGTTGATAAACTAACTTCGGCTTCAAACAATTCGAACAATTCTGCCTCTCTATGTACATCATAGGCTTGATGCACTTGAATCCAAATTGGATTGTTTACTCGACTGTTTAAAGGATGGCAAATCAAAGTCTTCAGATTGTGATCTGCGTAAGTTTGCAGAATCATTCGGCAGGAACTTCATGGATGTTTCCACACATTCGAGACACTACAAAGAGTTGTCGTTAAGTTTTAAACAATCACTTGAACGACCTTAAGATATATATTAATGATATTCCTAGCTCTATTGAGAACTTGTTTGGTCAGGAATCCGTTTCCTCCCCACTACAAACGAAACTTACCACTACTTCCGACGATCTCGCTGCTACAAGGGTGATAATGGGTGATATTGCAGATGAATTCAGAACACAATCTGATCTTCACACAAGTGTTCTAGCTAATAGTTTTAATCTTCCTTCTTCCGCTTCAAGCTTAAGTAGTGAACTCATAGCGGCCCTAAATGCAATCGCCATTGTTATGGTACTATGTTGAGTAATTGACTACTGGACGTTAAGTCCCGACTGCCAGCATGATCTGACAGATTACTCGGCGGACAACGTTGACTGCAGGACGGCACGCTTGCTCGCCTCGGTTATTGGCGGAGAGTATGGGGAGGTTCCACGAAAAACCTGCCGCTGCCGCCTGCCATATACAAAAAAAATCTCGTGCCTTAACCAAAAACGCTGGCACCCATTCAGTCCTGAAGGGACCTTTACGTCACTTACTTACATCCACATTGAAGGCGCAGATGGTCTGCCTTCCTGCATGCATCAACCACCCATCTGACTCTGAGGGCAGAAGTAGTGGACCTAGACGACCTTCATGCGAGAGGGCTCCAGGAAAGTGAAAGGAAAGAAAAACTTAGTGCTTCATCACGTTATAAATAACTTTATATAAAAATTCAACAATGTAAACAGAGGAATGTAGTAATCAGTACGCATATATGTTTAATTCTAGTCCTATAACAACCCATGAGACGTTCTTAAATAAGTTTGTTCTTTAGCATACTGAATTTATCTTCATTTATTTATTTATATAAACTGATAGTCACATACCTACAGCTAACTGAGCTTTATAGATAAAAACAAAACAAACGCTGACTATCTTGAGCTTCCCTTCCTCTATACAAGTGTCTGAGTTAATTCATTTCATACCTTTTTCGTTCTTTTTCAAATAGATTGATGCACGATAAGGAATACATTAATAAAATTAATTTACAGTGTGAGCGTTTGGTTTGTGTTGGCTTCGCCAAATGAATAAAGCCCAATGAAATATAACTAATAATTGATAAAAGGTAGTATGCTGATAACACTTTGAAAATTCTACGTAGCTAATATACAGTGAGTATCGCCGTAGTGCGTATTCCTTATGCACCTAGCTTGCACATGTTTCTGCTTCTTAATAAAACAAAAAGATCTTTTATTCGCTTTTGTAATCATTTTTCCTTCAAATTCTAATTGCAAATAATATATTTTAATCGAAAATACTATATCCTAATTGCAAATAATATATTCTAATTGCACATACAATATTTTAATTGCACCTACTATATTGTAATTGCAAATACCATATCTTAATTGCAAATAATATATTCTAATTGCACATACTATATTTTAATTGCAAAAAATATATTATAATTGCACATACTATATTTTATATATATATATATATATATCAAGCCTTAGCTAATGGTGTCCGACTTGCATTAGTAGTGCGACTGTATATTAATAATGTGTATATTATAATGTGTTATAATAAGGATACTGAAAGACTTACGTGCTGTGATGAGTGATGGTCCACCGCAGAGGCGCCTCCATGGATGGTCCGTTCATATTTGCACATTACTAGACAAATTCATTTAAAAGGATTTAGGTTTAGCCTGCTCTAATGCGTGTGACACTTCCCTGTTTGAATAATTATATTTCTACTGCACTAATAGGTGATCTAAATACTGGACATCTCGGATTCGTTTACAATTAATTTCTTCGGTCGTCTGCTTTCAGGTTGATCTTCGATATTTGGACGACCTGTTGTATTTCTCCGTGGGAGCTCTATCTTGCTTACTAAATTGAAATTTTGATTTTGGCTCGTTGAGGTGTTAATGGAGTAGCTCTAAATTTTACGCCTCCCTCCGATATAAGGGGGAATACTCGCTCGTTATATCCCCATAACCAGAAATAGGGCTACGTGCCACGCTGAGCCCAGGTGATTTCAGGAATTTTCCCAGAGAGAAATCCTTTTGATCTGGGTTTACGGCCGGAGAAATCCCAATAACTACCCCAAAGGCATTGGTTACTAGGTATCGAGCTTTTTGGGCGGATGATGAAAACAAATCCTTCCGGTCGATAATAGCAATTTGCCAGATCTCGAAAAAATTGTGATCTTCTGCAGTGCCAGTCGCTTTTCAGCTTTCGCCAAACAAACCTGACGACCCTTCTTGTTTCAGTTGTGTTGATGATTAATTATCATCCAGATTTTTACAGATTTTCGGTCTGATCTTTTCGTACTTCAGACTGTACGTTTCTTTACCTCCGTAAAAACTCCGGAAAAACTAAAAACCTTTTTTTAAAATGTCACCCTTATCCTTCTCCGCCAGAAACTCTTCTTCTTCCTTTTTTCCAACTTTCTGTCGGCACTTGTCCCAGTCAGACTGGAAACGTGTGGTCGATTCTCGACAATCGCACGTTCGTCGTGTGGCTCACGCTAGGTGCTGCTGCTAGCCGTCGGGTAGCATATTGCTGCTTGCCTTACGCTACGACCATAACACAATCTCGGACACTAATCTTAGTAGTCAAAAATCCCTTCCGACAACGACCAATGCAGGTGATCAGAGGGAGTTATCTGTAGGTAAGAATGCTGTCCGGGCTTCGCACGTGCCAAATCTTCCGAACTTGACTTAGGTTTGAATAGGAATGCTCCTATTCGTGTGGAGTATTCCAAGCCAATCCGTAAACAAAGCATCCGGAAAAACCGATCCCGGAAACGTGCAATTGCAACTGAAAGGAGGGAGCCTTCCACAGTAGCGAATGGTACTTCATATTGAATTTTTCGCGGCAAATCGTACTGAACGTACGATTTGCTTTTTGATTTATTTTTTAATTAAATTGTTGAAATGACAAATTTTGCTGAATGCAAAATTTGTCGTGTAAATTTTTAAGTAAAACGACTTGGGATGTAAACTGAAACTTTTGTTTTTCCCAAGTCGTTTTATGGGAATAAAATGTATGGTATGTGAGGAAAATTGCTGAATGCAATTTTCTTCACCCATTTAAGAGATAAGCTAACCATGTTTTAAGCATGATTAGCTTATGTGAAAAATTAATAATATAATTTTTATTTTCTGCCCTTTTTCAGGTTTATGTGTAAAATAAATAAAACCTTCATTTGTTTTAGGTATATAACAATCTGAATGTAATTGTTATTTTCTGGCCTTTTTCAGGTTTATGTGTTTATGTTCATTCATTTTAGGTATATAAGATATTGATTTCAACACATTGCTGTCTTGCAATAGTGTTGATGAAGATGTTTCTTAGTTTTAAATAATTCCTTTCGATTTATTCGCTTCTCATGTTCCCCGTGAGCTCCAGCGGATCTCTAAAACATCACAGGCATGGTTCAATAAAGAGCTGAAACGCCTTAAAAATAGAAAGAATAAACTGTAGAAAGGATATTTGCGGGACAAGGACACAACACACTCACATCCTATAATGAGTTCAACGAACTTTCCTCTTCACTCTATGATGAGTATATTCAAAGTATGCATGTGAAATTATTTAGTGACCCACGAAACTTTTTTAGGTTTATTAATATGAAAAAAAAACCGACAACTACCCCAATACCATGAGGTACAAAGATTCTGCTAGTGACGTTTCGTCTGAAATTTGCAATATGTCTGCTTCATTTTTTGAAAATGCATTTTCCTCTTCAAATTTCCAACCTCGTAATAGCAACTTTAATTATATGAACGACTCTCATAAAGTTTCATTCACTATCCCTACAATTACACATGAGGATATACTTGATCATATTAATGGGCTTTCAAATTACTTCACAACGGGTCCCGATGGGATTCCTCCAGCCTTTCTGAAGTCATGTTGCCTCTCCCTAGTAGCCCCGCTTAGAATTATTTTCCAAAAATCGCTCGATAGTGGTTGTTTTCCGCATGAAAAATTCTTTCATCATACCTATCCACAAAACAGGTAGTAAAAATGATATTTCTAACTATAGGCCTATTGCAAAATTATCATGCATGCCCAAATTATTTGAATCAATCATTTACTCTCAGCTATCATTTGCCTGTAAGAATTTGCTTTCTTCAAACCAACATGGGTTTATTTCGGTCAGGTCTACAACCACCAACTTATTAGAATTCATCTCGGATACTAATGGCGGGTTTGCAAAAGGCTTCCAGACAGATTGTATCTATACTGATTTTAGTAAAGCTTTCGACAAGTTATCTCACTCCGTGATATTGTTTAAAATGGAAAAGTATGGGTTTGCCCTAAGATTCCTAAAATGGATGGAGTCATATTTAGATAACAGAACATAACAAATCAATTTCTGCCATTCCTTCTCTAGAGTCTTGAAAGCTTCGTCCGGCGTACCTCAAGGGAGTCACCTGGGCCCGTTGCTCTTTATTCTATCTATTGACGACATTGTATCTGTTGTGAAGCACTGCAAAGTCTTGATTTATGCTGATGATACTAAACTTTTCGCTCAGATTAAATCTTTTGACGATTGTGAACTTGTACAGGGTGACCTCCACAAATTTTACGACTGGTGCAAAACCAATAATTTCGTACTCAATATCGACAAATGTGAGGTTATGACTTTCCACAGGAATCTGAAACCAATCACTTATGATTATGAATTCTCGCATTCCTCGATTCGCCGTGTTAGTTCTGTTTGTGACTTGGGTGTCAAATGTGACCAAAGATTGAATTTCGTCTCCCATATAAACTTCATGGTATGAAAGAGTAGTTCTATGTTGGGCTTTATAAAACGTTGGTCTCGAGAGTTCTCGAATCCCACCATTACATTGCATTTGTACACTTGCTTTGTGAGACCCCTTCTTGAATATGCTAGCCAGGTCTGGTCTCCATTTTACGATATACACATCGACCGTATCGAGTCTGTTCAGCGGAACTTCCTCTCAGGCACCTACCCTGGAATAATTCATTAATTCTTCTACCCTATAAGAATCGCTTAAAGCTTTTAAATATGCACTCGCTAGAGAAACGTCATATGGTAGCCTATATAACGTTTGTGCATCAACTGTTAAACGGGAATATTGATTCTCCATTTTTACTTAATAAAATCTCTTTCCGTGATAGTAGGCACAATTTAAGAAGGCTACCTTTGTTGCATGTTAACTCCTCAAGGTCTAACTTTAGCAAGTATGAACCTGTTAATCGCATGTGTATTACTGTTAATAATATGGCTGAGCATTTTGTTCTCGACGTTTCTAAGCATGTTTTAAAAAAACGTCTATATAATATTTAATCTATTTTGTTTAATGTTTTGTGCATGTAATTTCATCTGGTGTTTGGTTTATGTTTAGTGTAACATACTAATACTAACACTGGCTAACTGATGAAACGCATGTATTGTTGACCGTTTATTTATTAAACGTGTCCATGCAGCGAGCTTGTGTTAAGCTGGTTCTGATAGTCAATTCTTTTAAAATATTCCACGTGACGCACAGTCCGCTGGGTTCTTGGCAGATTTCACATAGTTCCATTGATTTATAGACATGCTTTTTTGTATCTCACTGAGTCGATTTGCAACAAATGTTTGACATTGCTATGGATGCCCGCGTAACCATGCGAGCACGTTAAGTGAATCGGTCCAACAATATGTTTGAATGTTGGTGATCTGCATGGAATTCTTTACTTTAATTACTAATTTAGAAAGCAAATGAGCTCCACATAGCTCTAATCTAGGGACACTTATTTGTCTGATAGGAGGCACAGTGGTTTTCGCAGTTAACAATGTAATAATTGCCTTCCCATCCTTGAAATTGCTCTAAACTGTAACCACTGCCTATGTAAGGTCGAAGGTAGAGCATCATACCAATTGATCCCATCGATCCATAATTTTTGAAACATGAGTTTAACTACTATGACCGTAGGAGCTAGCCATCCTAAGGGATCAAATAGTCGAGATACTTGTGAAAGTAAGTTACTTTTTGTTACTTGAATTTTCAGGGCTCCTAACGATACCTTAAATCCGAATTTGTCATGTGTCGGATTCCATTGAATACGAAGTGCTTTTATAGAGTTATTAAACTCGATTTGAAAGGGTGTGGTAGTTTTCGACCTTTGATTGGTATATGATTCAGTAAGTCTTCGCAGTCAACAAGTCATCATGCCACAAGTGACGGTTAAAAGTTTATATTCTTCAATTGGCTTACTGGGATTATTTCGCCATAATATTTTTTGATATGGACAATGAGAAGGTTCTATCTATATTTGGCGGTACATTTTTCCTATATCCGCTGTAATAGCAATTGGGTATTTTTGCCACCTCATTATTATGTTATATAGGTTTGCTGGAGAGGTGGGTCCGGACCGAAGCACATCATTTAAGGAACTATTATTAGTAGTTTTGTTGGATGCATCGAAAACTCGTAGTTTTGTGGTGCTACTAGATTCTTTAATTAAAGCGTGGTGTGTAAGAAATATTCTTTACAGTCATTAGTATTGTTGATAACGCAGAATGTACCAATTTTCTCCATATGTCCTAATGAGATATATTATTCCATAAATAGTTTATAGTTTTCGAACAAACTTGGATTCTGTTCAAACTTCTTTTTGATTTGAAGAAATCTACGTCTAGCCATAATTCGAGAATTACCTAATTGTGGTGACGTTTCAGTCTTAAAGGTTAAAGGCACTACGTAACGGTCATCATCTGCTAGCGCTTTCAATGTGTTGAATAGGCAAGGCGGTTAATATTTGAAGTTGGGCATTTATTAAAGCTCTTTCATTCTGATATCTCTAAGAAGCTCCCAGGCAGGGGTATAATTAGAGTCGGGTATTTGAAGATTAAGTTGTCTGGCTTCCCCGCTTAGAGAAGCTTGCAAGGAGTGCAGTTTTTGAACGTTTGTTATACCTCTATTATTATGAATCAGCCCTTCAAATAGGTTGCGAAAAGAGATCCAATTATGATATTCCCCAGAAAAGTTTGGCATATTTATGCGTGGTAGCGGAATTTTACAGTTTTCTCTTTGTTGTATTATCATTGGAGCTGATGATTGCGTGTGAGATTCGACCGGTTGGGTAGGAGCAGAAACATCAGTGGAAACTGGGCCCATGGCTTTAAGAAAGTCATAAATTATCCCATCAGAATTGAAATATAGTTCTTGTAGGGAGCTATAAACATCATTCTTGAAAAAAGGTAATTCAGCATGTTTGTCCTCGTTGTATGCTTCTAGAGTTTTTCTATTGGTTGTCTTTATTGTAACCCATAGACCTTCTAGCACACCCCTTTGCTTGTGAAGATTTTTTTATTGCGACGTATTTTAGGTGTCTTTTTAAGATTTCCAATAAAACTTTCTCATTCAATTTCCTTAAGGGATTGCTGAGATAATAAACTCTCCATTTCACTTTTTTTTTATATTCTAGAGCAATATGCAAATACCTATAAACATTGATTTACCCTTGTCAGCGGTTTTCCTAAGCAGGTAAGATTTTCTCTAACGAGTGTGCAACAGAAGTAGGTAATATTATCGAAAATTTGCTTAATATAGGTCAGGGAAGGGTCAGGTATAGGACTAGGCTAATGCAAGTCGGATCGGAATAAAAAAACAAAAATATAGGTCAGTGCGCGGTATTTATGTCTTTTACTTAATTATTTACTTTACTCATCAAATTGAGTGTGTACATACAACAATAATAATAAAGTGCGAAAAGAGAGAGACAAAAATGGAAATATATGTACAAACTTATAAAAGCTGTAGAATTTTTTTGCTCGGGCAGGTTCATGTTCAAACAATGTCACTTGATGCACTTTTCACTTATAGAATATATATTTTGCTTTTGGTTTTCTTTCGTTTCTCTTTTTTTTCATGGGCCGTACAATTCACTTTTTTGCATAAATTATTATGGATGTAGGTTCAACTATAAGGAACGGCTCGAACGACCAAAACATGTGATAGCACGAGTTAGTGACAAATACTAAAAAAAAAACAAAAAACTGAAAGGGTAACGAGAAAATGAGAATTCGAATACGACGTGGTAACGGAAAATTTTATTTAAAGAGTAAACTTTAACAAGTACTATTACAGCAAAATGATTTAAATGTTAAATTATACAAAATATTTATAATATTTCTATTAACACTGGCGCGCGGTGACCGATGAAAATGGTGAGCGAACGACTGTCCCTGGTAGTCAACTTCGCCAAGCCGCTCGCAAAGGCCATTCCCCTTTCTTCCATTGTGATCCGTGAAAAAATGCTACTCGAGCAATAGCTGAAATCGATGTTGGGTTGAATTCCTGCGCAGACGATTTAATGTTGCAATCATGGTGTAATTTGGTAATTGCTTATTAAAGTGTTGGTGATTGACCCCATCGTCAAATTGTTGACACACAAGATTGCAACATTATATAAAATAAACTCATATATTTACTTTGTCAGCAGTAGCTTATATAAGGTCTGCTAAGAAGGGCAATTATATTTATTTATATTAAGTTAAAGCATATACATTTTGTTGGATTTTGTCTATGTAAAGTCTGCAAGGAAAGTGCAAGGTGAAATCAGATTTTTTTGTTATACTATTAAGCTAAAGAGCTTATACGTTGTGTATAGTTTAACCCAACGGGAGTAGCCAAAGCGACCGCCTTTCCAGGCCAGAAATAACTAACAGCCTGCAACATTTCAGGAGGCCTTCTGGGGAGATACCTTCCCGCGTCATAAGTCAGGAATCGTTCGATGAAAGTATCCATCTATTCCGCGGAATAAATCCCTCGGTTAAAAATCTAGTTTTTATTTTGTTTGTGTACAATGTAACTAGATATAAATTATAGTTTCAGGGAGAAATTAAGTTGCGTCGAAACCAGTAATCTAGCTTTCATTTTATAGAACTTCGAGCGTGAATATAAGAAACATAAATAAAATTTAAAATTGTACTTGTATTAAATGGGTTTTAAAACTATACCAGGAATAAAAGTGTGTAATATGAATCAGTAAATCTGTTTTTTCTCTCTCTTCCTTCTCTTACACAGGTGACCGTAACTAAGATCATCGGTAACATCTTGGACAACTAGTGACTTAGGAAAGATGTGACACAGTACCGAAGGACTAGTAACATCCAGTCGTTATTAGTATCCCTAAAGATAAGAATAGGCGAAGTCCTGTCAGGACGATGTATTGATGTTTTTTTGTTTCCTAGGCATGAACATTTTTGTCTATGGTGACGTGACTGACTTATAACAATGGACTGAGCGTATTCTCTTTCGCGCTATGGCAGAGTTGGAGCTACCAACACAAAATATCGCTTACTGAACGTTTTTTATGTCTCGCTTCCAGCCCCACATTTCAGGAGACATTTCATTAACCAGCCACTCTTGAACTTGGTGGAATACTCGTAATGCGTGATATTTTGCTGACCCTTTAGCAGAGGGGAGAGAGGAGAGATCAGCTTTGGACTTGGTGCTGGATTTAACCAAAAGCGAGTATCGATGGCTGTTAAGATTAAGCTGAGTATTGGACGTACGATATATCGTCATAAACATCGTTTCTCTGATGTTGATGTTGGGTCATATAAACTGGCTGCTATATCCTTGATTATATTTTCTCAAACAGCTTTACAATTGATAGTTTGCCTATCCTGTAAATTGCTGAGGTTGTGTCGCAGCCGTTAAAACTATGTAGGAAAAGAGTAGCACAACAAAATGATAGTTTTGGGAGTTCTTGTGACGAAAATATCTTGGTTTCCACTTTCCATCTTCCTGGCTTGACAAGGAATATTTGCTTCTCTGGTGGTGATAGAGCCATTAGAAGAACTACTAAATCCACATCTTACCCAATAACACCAGCCACGGGATGGTTTGCTGCTTTCTTCTTATAATTGTACAGTCAGCATCACTAGGATGTTTCGATTCCCTCAGCCGGCATTTTTTCTGTCAGAAGTTTGTTTTTCGCATTTGATAGGAAATGCTCTAGTTGAACAGTGATCTTCATAGCAAGATTAAGATTTATGTCAACAGACGTTTTCTTTGCTTCTCCTCTTCTTTGTTTTAATGCTTTTGTACTGGTTTTTGTGTCATCGTAGCCATCAAACACGATAATACAATTGGGTCCGAACTGATTTTTAATGTATTTTACGTACTGGTCACATATTTCGGAATAAGTAAACCCATATTGCCACTTAGTTCGGTGCAGAGCAAACCCACCATCGATGATCATGACACTAGTTTTATAACCGATAGTAGTGTCGGTTTTGGGGAGAATGTCATACAAAGCTGCTTTTTTAGTTTTCCTCGTGCTGGTTTCATTAAATAGAAACAAAGGATAGGGTGCTAATTCATACTCCAAAAGCGATACCAGATGCTCATCGTCCTTCTTAGCAATCGCAATACTTTGGAACAAAAGCATGGATCAACGGCTACGGTCTTGTCATTGATCTTGTTTGTACTAGTCATGATCCCCAACGATACAACTTTGTCCTCACGATGAAGTTTCATGTAAGCAAAATTGTTTCCCAACATTTTGGCCATTAGGTGTCTACTAACCTCTTCTGCTTGGTGACAATTTATTTGAGTGTCTCCAACAATTCTTGTTGATAGGGATAAAATTGTTCAGACTTTAGAAAAGGATGGTGATCTATGAACCAATCATATAACTTCTTTCTGTCCTCTTGATCCCTGCGTTGACGAAATGGTAGCAGATCTACATCTTGATCTCCTGAAGAAAAAGAAACTGCACTGAATTCTTCAAGTGAAGAGCAGATAGCATGGCTTATAGCTGCCCCTTTTAACCATTTTGCTAGTGTCGAATCCGTGATTCCTCTTCCTCTGGTCAATCCTCCAGAACTCTTCATACTGCGTTTTCCTTGAAAGTATTTAGTTCACGTATTATTTCAGATTATAGTGTTTTCAAATGCTAGCTGTTAATTATTTTTTGTGTGGTTAGTGGTTCGAATACTATGTTTTTCAAAAGGTTGTTTATAGCTTACTTCTCTTCGTTACTAATATCCATGTTATTAAAATTATATTTGATAAAGTAGTATGAACTATATAACAAATACACTCGAACATTTATCAGTCATAATGCTTGCATTTTAGAACAGATGCAACAATCAAATTACAAAAACTGCACAATACGATGCCAAACAAAATCAGCGTCGATACGAGGTAAGCGTTGTAAGCATACTAAATGCGGCGGTGGGGTGGCGGGATGGGAGGGCGGGGCGGGCGGTGAGAACGAGAAACGACGGTCCTAATTCAACCTCAGTGGTAATGGTATGCGGTGGTCCGCGCCTCGCTGATGACCGTCGTAGCTAAGGACTCAAGGTATCTGGCACGCTCGGCCCTTGTTTACATTATGGCCTCTTTTGTTTAGAATTCTCAATAAATCGACATGGGGTTTTTTATGTTGGGTCGGCAGATAACAAAGCTTGCTTATTCTAAACTTAAAATGTAAGTGATCATGAACAATGAGAAAAAACGACGACGTTTTCTTAAATCGTCTATTTTTTATCTCTCTTAAAACTTACACACCCTGTAGCTCCTAATGTATTGCTCGTAGAGAAAAAATAATTATGACCAAATTTGTAGGAAATTTTATGACGAAACTTTTGTCAGAAATAAACATAATGCTATTCGTACACATATTCGAGATATGAGCAAAAACCTGAAAAAACCACTCTTGATCGTACCTGAGAGTACGTCTTCTGACAGCTCTAGTGGAGGTGAAGTATAATGAAGAAGATTTGAAAAATGTAACAATGAACTTATTTTGCATTTAAGAAATCCAGGTAATACATTGAAAATAAAAACTCAATCTAGGGCAGACAAGCAAAACAAATTAATTTTTTTCGTTCGAATTTATTTTAAAAACTGTTCAAAATTCTCTCCACTTTGATTGGTACACATTTGTGCCCTCCGGAATAAAGATTTTTTAATTTTTGTTATTCTCAGTTCTCTTCTAACAATATCTGCAGTGTGGTAAATTTTATTTTATTTTATTTATCTTATTTATTTATTTATGTAGGTATTACCTTTATATGGGGAATCCAGTTCTTCTAGATATTTGCCTGACGTTGACATCTGGCTCATTTTCCACGATGTTAAGTACTTCCAGTGTATGAATGAATGGTCTTTCGACCCGAACTTAAAAACTCCCTGTTTCGCATAAGCGCTGTTATCTCTCATCCGTTCGTGCTCCTAGGTATAACGTGGAGAAACGGCCGATTCGATGAATTTCAATTAATATGCTCAGGTTTTTAATATATTTATTTATTACATCGATCAAAGAACTTCACTTCACTATTTGAATATATTTATTTAATACATCCGTCAAAGAACTTCACTTTTATATATTTTTTAAAAAGGGATCTCAATTAATATATATATATATAAAAATGCGCTTTTCTCCAGAGCGACTTTACTCGGCGGTTTTCAAAAATCGAACTCCCCCGAGGTTGGGCTTGATGGCCCGAGGTACCCACGATCGCTTCAAAAGGTCTTTTTTTCTTTTTATTGTTTTCTCACGACGACGTTGAAAAAACGTACATGAAAAAATGCAAAAAGTTTTGATGCGAGCTATATGCATCAATAAAAACTGTAATCCGATATGCACTTGTGCGCCCGTCTTGAAATATTAATTTTAAGAGGGCGCGAATAATTGTGATGATTGTATGTATGTATGTACATACATTTAGATTGGGAAAATAAGTAATGTAGAGTGGACATGCGGAAAAAAGTAAGAAGACACTGTATGTAGGTAATTATGCATACCGTGTGAGTGGAATGTGTGTCTGATAACAAAATGCAATTTATGCTAAATTGCATTTTGTTATAAAATGGGAATGCATTTCTAAATGCATTTGTAGATTTGAATGAAATTTGAATTCAAATGTTTTTTCAGGGTCAATTAATGGTACATCAATATATCGTATTGGATGATACATTATTATGGTTGTGATTCGGGGAAAAAGTACCTGAGTCACAACAGCGCTCTTGCAAATTAGAAAAAAATCTTCTTCTCTGCGACGGATAGTTACTAGGGTATTCTGCAACAGCTTGAAAAGAATTACTGTTACAAAATCCATACACGAAGTACATTTCCGCTACCTCCCTATTTGAATATCTTAAACTCGCCATCTTTAAGTAGTAAGTAAATCTTTCGCCTTTGAATATTCTGATATAAATAATATTGACCTTCCTGAAATAGGATATTTATACCTTTTTCAACATTAAATCACGTTATGAAAATTTTGTTACTTCATATTGGAACCAAGTATTGAAAAAACAAAAAAAAAAACATGAATCAAAATTTTGAAAGAAAGAATTGCATGTAGCATCCCAGCAAACAATTTGGCGAGGTTTTGCCAAAACTAAGGAACGAGCAATAGTTGTGAAACAGGGACAGCATTATTGCAATAAAGTGTGTATATGATTGCCTTTCTTTCAACTATTGCCTATTTCTCGCTTTTATCAAGCCTCGTCCAAAATTTGCAATATTTCTTCTATCAAATTCGGTCTTATTAAATTTTTCAACAATGCTTTTTACAATTTATTACAATTGCTGACGCATTTTGTTTTCCAAGGCAGTGGACTTAAATTTTAATAAAATTATAATAAGATATTGTGGAAATATTTAAAAAAGATTGCCCTTACTTTTGTGAATTACAAAATGTCAATCCAGACATGCTAAAAATAAGTTGAAATTGGTAAATTAAAAGTAATTTACTTAACCCTCGCAATTGGCAAGTATATAAAATATATATACTTACTTTTGGTAAGGATTAGGCGAATTACTTATAAATTACCTTTTTCAGCTTGCTTTCTTATGTCCGTTTAGTCCGCCGCATAAATTACAAACGAGCATTGGCAATATCGTTTTCGAGGACTATGATTGCCCATGGCAACTTATTTTCGAGTTATTTTCGATTCACTTCGTTTACTGGGATTTAAGGAAATTGAGCATGTGTGTGCCAAAGAGAAATATACCAGCAAACAAAATGAATCGAAAATAATTCGAAAATAACTTGCCATGGGCAAGCATAACCCTCGAAATCTAATTTAGGCGGCGGACTAAATGGACATAAGAAAGCAAGCTAAAAAATGTAATTTATAAGTAATTCGCCTTTTGTTTACCAAAAGAAAGTATATATATTTTATATACTTGCCAACTGCGAGGGTTGAGTAAATTACTTTTAATTTACCAATTTCAACTGATTTTTAATTTGTCTGGATTGATATTTTGTAGTATACGCTCGCCGGTAAAAACCAACGTGCTTGGTTATTGAAAAATGTAAATATTTATCCCTCAAAAAAAACAACAAGTATATTTCTCTTTGGCACACACATGCTCAATTTCCTTAAATGCTACATGTAATTCTTTCTTTCAAAATTTGTATTCATTTCTTATTTTATTTTTATCAAATGCCGCCTACTCTGATGGGTAAGTTCTTTCTATTGAACAGCTCTTCAATAGATATCTCTTGTTAGTATACACTATACGCTCGTAGGTCAAGACGACAAGTTGAGTTTTCGTTTCGCTCAAGAAAAATAAAAAGCAAGTTGGCACGTGAGGTACAAATAGGATAATTTATCTGGTTAAACATCAACCATCTATTTTCATCCGACTTACGACACGTAATATACAAAGGTCGATTTTCCTTTTTCAAAAGCATACAAAGAAAGTTCCTTAGACGCCGAGCGAAGGATCTTCATCTGCTCTGGGGTTTTGTTGGCGCCACTTCCAAGATTACATCTCATTTTCCCCGGTGAGATCTCTAAATATTTCACAATTATATAAGTATGATTACTAATCCATTTTTAACTTTAATCTGTCTAAATATAGATTAATTCAATATTAGGATATTCTGTCAGATCGTATAGATTATTATTATTGTGAAGCAAGCCTGTGAGTGTATTCGTAACTATAAATTAAACAACAAAAAATTCCTTGGGTGTTCGTTATTTATCTACTTAGTGTGGTTAACCCTTACACAGCTAATCGACTAAAAAATATTTAATCAGTGAGATACGGAACTTGATTTGCTGATTTGTATAGTGCTGTGCTCTACACCACCACCATCCCCTTGTGCGATTCTCTGCTAAGTTCAGTTTTCGTTTATGGAGAAGTTCCAATTCCATCCACACGTATTTTTGGAGTGCTTCTATTTTTTGTAAAATTTCTTCCCAATCTAGGTTGTATTCATTTCTTGATTATCTTCAAAACTTTAACAAAATTTAATTAAGCATATGAGCGAAATCCAACAATACTCATGAAAATACAATAAACCAAAACTGAAGACGTGTAGAAAAAGTTGCTCTAAGAATCTCAAATCTAAATTTAATAAGAATACGGAAGTAGATTTGAAAGAAACGAGAATCAAAATTAATTAAAAACTAAATGCAGGTGACTTACTCTTGCAAGATTTTCTGGAGAAAGATTTATAGCCATCCAGACTAAATACACATACATCCGTACGTACATACATACATCGATTTCGACGAAAATTCTGTGAAACTGGAAAGGTCCGCAAATATATATATGCATCGTTTGCAGCTTATAACTCTAATTCTACTTGATGAACCTGCTGAAATATTGAGTAACTGCAGAACATCTTAAATCGTTTGGAATGTACCTACCTAGGTATAGACTTCAAGAGACTTCCATTCCCTCTTTCGCCCTTAGTGTGCTTATTGAGCACAGGAATAAACTTTTTTATTCACCCCACAATAGCTTGGTGTATCTGACATTGCAATCAATAATAATTGAGAAAGTAAAGACTTGATGAAATTATGAACTAGAAATTGTGGTATATATAGGTCAAGTACTGCCGATTTTTCTTTTGAAAGGCTTTTCTGATTCTAAGGTCTCTGGATGATGCAAGTTTAGACTCTTCTTTCTAAGGAAAATCTTATGTCAAGAATTGTGGGATAGTGATCATAAAAATCAGAGCTTAAGCTGTCGATGGATCGACTTAAAAAAATGTCGAGATCAAATTCTTCATTGACTCCGATAAGGGGTTATAAGGGGTTATACGGATTCTTTCAAGTTTGCTGGTTTTAGAAAATTTCCATAGAATCCTTTTTCTCTCCAATTTTTAAAAAAGAGATATAAAAACTAGGAAAATTTCAACTTTCAATCTATCCGTCTGATTGACTACTATGAAATTCTTTTTAAACCATTTGACTATAGGAAAATAAATTCAACATGGGTGTGTTAGAGGTATGGGCGTGACATACATATTGTCAACAAATTTGGATCCTATTGTTTGTCAAGTCAATTCCCCTCCGGTGTTTTTGCTCCATTGTTGTAAAGCGACCACCTACCTTCAGTTACATGCGCTTGCACATTTTGCTTAGCAAGCTTTTTCAACCTTTTTGCTTAACCGTGCATATCATTCCCATTTCCTGCACGAGTCCCGTTATCGTACATAAATTGTATCCAATTCAATTCCGCTTATACATTGTAGCCAATTTCTAGTAAACACATTCCATGCGAATATCCAATTTCCCTAGTGTCAGCAACTTGACCAAGCTGCAATTATGATTAGAGCTTTTTATTAAAGAAAAGATAATTAGTCTTCACCTTTTATTAAACGCAAGAACATCGTGATCGGTCCGCGGAGCTCGCGACATTTTGCATCACTATGAATCCAGGTAGGATTACTTCCAGGAAGAGAAATTTCGACTGTAATAACAGGTTTGATCAGGAGAATTAACTGCGAAACAGATATAAGCGTAGAAATTATGCTTTTGCCATGCAAATTTCTTTAATCATATTTTGATTACTTTAATTCTCATTTTATTTCCTATATATTTATGCACAAATTTTTGAATATAAAATAATCTTTTTATTACCTATATATACATACATATGAAATATATATATATATTTTTTTTGTGATTTGGCGTGCTTATAAGATTCTGTGAAAAAGTGTTTGATTGCAACTGCTCGTGCGGATTCACATTGAGAAATTCTTGTAATTAAGTCTATAAAAATCTGCTCAGGTGAAGTGAAGTGGCCCTGATTAAATAAATAAAATAACAATCTGTGAGAACGACCCTTTTTCTTTGTGTAAAGGTCTACTAGTTCGTCTTATACTGTTTTATTGGTGTTGAATGTCGGAGAATTCGCTTTCCTCAGACGAAGATTTTTTAGGATTCTCATCTGTTTTTGATTCTGAAGATTGTGGCGAAATGGTTTTGAGTTTGGACATATCATTTGCCCTTAAATTTATGCCAGAGTTTGATGGAAACCGGGAGATTCTTCATAAATTTATTGGATGTTGTGATGTTGTTTCTAAGGATTTAGATCCGGCCGATTTACCTATGTTCTTAAATATTGTTAGGGGTAAGCTTTCCGGAGGGGCCTATAATATAGTGAAATATAAAACTTTTAACGATTGGGCCAGTCTCAAAAAAGCCCTACAGGACCAGTTTTTGGAACAGCGTACCCTTACTCAGATTCAGTCTGATCTTGTGAACGTGAAACAAAGACCAGGTGAAATTGTGCGCTTATATGGAAATCGAGTCGAGAAGTTACTGGTGGATCTCAATGATGCTTGTATCGCGAGTGAAGGTCAAGCATCTTGCGCGGTAATAGAAAGTTTAAATAGAAAAACTGCCCTTAATGCATTTGTGGACGGTCTAAACAATTCCTTAAAGCTCATTATAAAGGCTAGTAGATTTCCCACTCTTACGGAAGCTATAGAAGCTGCTGTGAATGAAGAAACAGGTTTGGCTCAGGAAAGTGCGCCTAAATTTGGTTCCTCCAATATTAAATGTACATATTGCCATAAGAATGGGCATACCTTTTCTAATTGTTTTTCTCGTGTCAACCTTACGACACATAGGCAACCTTCGTTTCAGGGGGTTGAGCCTAAAAGGGAACCACCATCGCCGCTTATAGAATAAGTTCTATTACTTGTAGCTACTGTAAGTTTAAAGGGCATCACCTGCGAGATTGCAGAAAACGGCAGTTCAACGAAAATAAGAAAAGGGGTGGACTTCGTAGTCAGAATAATTTTAGCAATTCTTACAATCATTCGGAAAACTTTCAGCAACCCTGTCCAAGAGATGGTACGACCAGGGTAAGTAAACAAAGATAAACCATCAATTTTTAGTATATTTGAACAAGCATGAGCCGCCTAAATTCATTTCTCGCCTATATTCTCCAAATTATTTTGTCGAACGTAAAAATTATACATCTTCAAGAAGACCACAAAAGGTTGTCCGTCCTAATAAAATTTATAATTATAAAAATCCTATATCTTTGCCAAGTTGTCGGTATACTAGGTACTTTCCGGATAGTGTTGACTCCAATTCTGCACCAGAATGTAATAATCCTAAATCCTTACTAAATCGTTGTGATTCAAAGTTTCTATCGTGTCGAAATAATTCTAAATCTTTACTAAATCGTGGTGATACTAATCGTTTACTAAATCGTGGTGATTCAAAGTTTCTATCGTGTCGAAATAATTCTAAATCTTTACTAAATCATGGTGATACTAATTGTTTACTGAATCGTAGTGATTCAAAGTTTCTATCGTGTCGAAATAATTCTAAATCTTTACTAAATCGTGGTGATACTAATCGTTTACTAAATCGTGGTGATTCAAAGTTTCTATCGTGTCGAAATAATTCTAATTTTTTACGAAACCGCAGTAATACTAATTTGTGTCGGGATAGCTCTAATTGCAAATTGAACAGCGTGGATACTCGCGAACCGTTTCCTTCTGTAACTGAATCGCTGAACACTGAATCATTAAAATGCTATAAGGGATTCCAGAATCCTTTGCAAATTCGTGATCCCAAGCTTTTAGCTTCCCACTTCGAGAGGCCAGCGGAGAAATTTACACCAGGACATTTTCACCTTAAACCTAAAAAGTTCAGTTAAGTGCGAATCTATTATTGTGAAGTTATCCAATACCCAGAATAAACTCACTAATCTGTTGGTGGATAGTGGAAGTGAAGTTTCCATAATAAAAATTAACAAACTTAATGATGAAAGGTTAGTAGATACTACCCAGAGATCTACGTTGAAGGGGATCTCAAACAAGAAGCAGAGGACTCTTGGGGTGTGTTTTTTAAAAGATGTACCAACACAGCAAGTATTCTGAATCCCTTCCATGTTGTCGAAAGGGATTTTCCCATCAGCAATGATGGTATTTTGGGAAATGATTTTCTGTTAGAACATAAGGCAAAGCTTGATTATGATTCTAAGAACATTACAATTTTTATTATCTAATGGTAGTACATTCATTACAAAGCTTACATCTTCAGACTCAAAGATACTAATACCTGCACGGTCGGAGGTTTTAAGGGAAGTCGAAACTACGTATAATGAGGAGGTCGTATGTTTTCCTAAGGAACTACAAGACGGAATATATGTGGCGGCTAGCGTCTGTACACCTCGAAATTATAAATGTTTTATTTCTGTTATAAACTCGGGCGATGACGATGCTTATCTGTCACCCAGTGTGATTTACATTTTCATAAGTCGTCCGAATATAACTTATATAGTACCCTGAATGTTGAAAATCCTAGTGTAGAGGATTATGACAGGATCAAGAGGGTGCAAGGGGAACTTCGAACTGATCACATGACTCCTGAACAGAAGGAGAGCATTCTAGATATTTGTACTGAATTTAGCGAATTGTTCTTTTTGAAGGGGGAACAATTGACTTCAACGGATACCACTTTTCATTCTATTCCTACACCTGGAGTGCAACCCATTCATGTTAGACCATATAGACTGCCCCATGTACAAAAGTTCGAAGTACAAAGACAAACAGAACAAATGTTAAAGGATCACATTATAACGGAGTCTAAGAGTCCTTGGAATTTTGCACTTGTCGTGGTTCCAAAAAAGCCTGATCCTCAGGGTAACAAAAGGTGGAGAATAGTAGTAGATTTCCGCAAGCTTCACGAAAAAAACTGTAGGAGACGTGTATCCTTTGCCTAACATCACCGAAATTTTAGATCAATTGGGTAAATCAAAGTTTTTCTCTACGCTCGATCTAACGAGCGGGTTTCACCAAATAAAAGTCGATCCCAAGGATAGGGAGAAGACCGCCTTTACTACACCACTGGGACATTATGAGTATGTTCGTATGCCATACGGATTGAAGGGGGCACCTTCAACATTTCAAAGGCTAATGAATAACGTCTTAGCCGGCCTCCAAGGTTCCAGGATTTTTGTATACATGGATGACGTGGTGATATATGGTCAAACCTTGGAGGAGCATAATATGAAGTTGAGAGATGCGTGAGCACAATTTAAAGTTGCAACCTGAGAAATGCGAATTTCTGAGGTCAGAGCTTACATATCTTGGTCATGTTGTGAATGAGAATGGGATTAGTCCGGGCCCTGGAAAGGTCGAAACTGTGAGAAATTTTCCCACTCCAAAAAACCCGAAAGACATAAAAATATTCCTAGGGCTTGCAGGTTATTATCGCCGATTTATTGGGGATTTTGCTAAGATATCCCAACCACTTACAGGGTTACTAAAGAAAGACGCTGAATTTATCTGGACTGCAAGGTGCACTGAATCGTTTAATATCCTAAAGGAAAGACTTATTAACCCCCCTCTTTTGCAGTATCCTGACTTCACAAAGGAATTTATTTTAACGTGCGATGCTAGTGGAATGGCAATTGGTTCCGTTTTATCACAAGGTATACCAGGGCAAGACCTCCCCATTGCTTATGCATCTTGCACACTCTCAAAAAGTGAGAGGAATTATAGACAACGAACTTCTTGCTATAGTATGGTCAACACATCATTTTAAACCATATCTATTTGGGAAGAAATTTAAAATTTATACTGACCATAAGCCTCTTGTTTATCTTCACAACTGTAAGGATCCCAGTTCTAGACTTATGCGGTGGAGGCTTAAGTTAGAAGAGTTCGATTTCGAAATTTTCCATAAAAAGGGATCTTGTAATACAAATGCAGATAGCTAAGTCGCATCTATAAAATGACCTTAAGGTCGCAAACTCAGGCCCAAGTCTCTAATTTTGAAGGTGATGGAGAAAATGCGAATGTTGAGCCTTCCGGAATGTCTGAAGAGTCACCACACTCTTATAAGGACTTTGTGGAAGCCTATAACTCCAAACCTATCTTTAACTCCTTGATAACAGACACGGATGGAAATATGCGTAACTATGTTGGACGATCTAACTGTATAATGTGCGTGAAAAAGGAGTTGAGTATTGGAGCGGAGATCCAAGATTTGATAACCGAAGGTCAATTAATTTCATTAAAGTCTCGTAAATTGGAAACCACAGATCTAATCTATTTTAATAATGACAATAAACATACTATATTTCTAGTGACAAGTTCACTTTTGGAGAAGCCTACTTATGAAATATTCTACAAGGCGTTTACGAAATTGAAATTAACTTCGCTCGAAAGAGGAATATCCGAATTCTTTATCCCCAATCCTAGTAAATTTCCAAACCAATCGTCACTGCGTTATGACTGCCCACGTTCTATGTTACGATACGTATTCAAGGACACGAAAATTAAAGTGCGCATTCTGCACGATAATTCTAATAAACCTTATTCACAGGACGAAATCCAGCAAATTTTACGCGAATACCATATTGCACCTACTGGAGGGCACAACGGTGTAAATCGTTCTTTTAAAAGAATCAAACTAAACCACAAATGGAAGAGCATGTATAAGGACGTAAAAAGGTTTATAAAATCATGTGAGCTATGCAAGAAAAATAAAATCGTCCGGTGTACTCGCAAGCCCATGGTTATTACTTCTACCGCAAAAGAGGCATTTGAAAAACTATCCATTGACATAGTCGGACTATTTCCCGAAACTGACGCAGGTAATAAATATCTATTAACTTTTATTGATGACCTTACTAAGTTCTCAGGCGCAATACCAATTCCTGATCAGACCGCGCCTGTAATAGCAAAGAGGTTCGTTACTGATATAATTTTGAATTTTGGCGTTCTTAAGTATGTGTTAACAGATCAAGGCCAAAACTTTCTCAGCAAACTCTTCAAAGAAACTTGCAAATTGCTAACAATAAAAAAACTTCAAACGACAGCCTACAGGCCACAATCCAATGGATCCTGTGAACGGAATCATCGGAATCTTGTGGAGTATCTACGCTGTTTTATGAATCATACCCAGACGGACTGGGACGAGTGGCCGAAGTATGCTACCTTTGTGTATAACACTACTCCTAGTGTGTCAACTGGGTTTACTCCATTTGAACCTGTATTTGGAAAGAAGGCGGAATTGCCGTCTACATTTTCCCGAACTCCTGAAATTATCTACGATTATACGGTTTACACTAATGAGTTAAAAGCACGTTTACGACATTGTCATCAGGGGCCGGATTCACTAACTCGGAGAGTTGTGGAGTTTTGGAGAGGAGAGTTCTTTTGCAACTTAACTCTCCACTCGGAATTCTGTAACTCGTGGAATTTGTATTGAGATTTACCAAACTCTCTATTCAACTCGGCAAAACTCTCGGCTGTGTTAGTTGTGGAGAAGTAACAAAAATATTTCTCACCTGACAGTATTGGCTGCTTTTATTGTCCTTTGTGAAGGTACCAATGTACCTAGGATTTTCAAATTGATTTATGGGTTCACTGCATATCCTGGCTATGTTTACAAAAACAAATTATGGACATCCTTGCAATACTTACAGAGAACTAAAGAATTTTGTGTTTCAAGGTACTCGATAAAAATTGTAATTCACGCGAATATGGACAATTTGGTCGTCTTTCACTACAGAAGAGATGCTATAAAAATTTTAAATATGCACGTTAAAGCTTGTATGTAGGATGAAATCGCATCTACATTTTGTCCCCTAATTTGATATTTAATTAGTTTTTGATTCCGGTAAATAGTTTTGGAGATAACTGTAAAAGAAGTAAATCAGTCCTTCTTAAGATGAAAAAATGGCCGTTTTCTGGTACAAAAACTCAACTCATTATTATGAAGAATCGGTAAGTCGTGGAAATTCACTTTCTATGAGAACAATGTTCACAACAGAGCACTAATGGATGTGAAACAAAGAACGGAAGAAATATATGCAAAATGTAGGAACTGGGGTGTATATGACCCACGCGCAAGAAATTCGTCTTTCGACGGTAAAAAGTCAGTTATGAAGTTAAAATGATCAAAAAAAAAAACTACGCCACTAGATTACCCGTTTCTCCCTCTTTAATTTGATACCAAACATGACGAATTTTGGACAACCCCCAATGGGGGGTGGTACTACCCCCCATCCCCAAAAGCCCCACCCTCAGAAATTGTTCACCTATAATTTTGTACTCTAGACTCTAAATCCGTAGGAAAAAACCGCAATGCTCTACGACCCTCCCACACAGAGTTATCCGTCTTTCAATTTTTCGATACTTCTCACGTTTTCTTTAACTCCTCAAGTATGATAGAGAATCTCGAATGGAGAGTTAGGGAGTTTTAACCGGGGAAAACGAAAATTCTCATCTCCCAAACTCCCAAACTCTCCGAGTTAGTGAATCCGGCCCCAGGTCGCAAGAGAAAATTTAATGAAGCATAAGGAAACATCCAAGGCTTACTATGTCAGACATAGCAACCCTTCAAGATTCAGGGTGGGGGATCTTGTGTATCTGAGAGACGAACGGCCGCAAAAGGTTAAATGCAAAAAACTACTTCGAGTATGGCTGGGTCCTTATAGACTTGTTTCAATGAACGGAGTTAATTCTGTTATTCTCATCAATGAGAGTTCTAATAAAACCGCTAAAGTTCATAATAATCGACTTGTACCGTTCTTTCCATGAATTAATTCTGCTTTTCCCCCTTAGGTTTGTTTGTGTTCTGGCTTTCCTGGCCGTCCACGTTGGAACTCTCCTCAAGAGCTATCGACGTGATTACTATTCGAGATACTACCGACGAATCCGGACTTATGTACGAGAATATGGGCATCCTAAACTTGTATAATGACAAATGGAAGCTGTTGCTTCATACTGACTTGGGAGACCTTAGGGAACAGTTTAAGCAGATCATGAAATATTCTAATAGAATCAATGACACTTGTAACGATTTACGAGCAAGAAACTATAAAGCTAGGGAGTGTTCACATATTTTGTTACAAATTTCGCAAACTGTGGCAAACCTTCGTAAGCAAAATTTACTCATCAGTAACATCCTGGGTCAAAAACACGATATTATACAAAAGAGGGCCGTAATTAGCGCTATAGGAAGTGTGGCTAAGGTGCTTTTTGGTACACTGGACGAATCCGACGCAGAATTTTATAGCGAACAGCTCAGATTAGTTGAAGAAAATGAGAACCACTTATCCAATTTGTTGAAGGAACAGACTAGCATATACGAATCTGCTCTTGGTCAATTTAATACTACATTCGCGTCCATGAATCAGTTGCAATCAAACTTAGAGAAGGTTAGTGAGAAAATTAATAAAATAGAAAACTCAACAAACCAAAATCAATACCTACTAGAATCCTTAAATATTCTAAATGAAATATTTATAAATTTTGTTATGATAACCGATCAATTCTCGATCGCTCAGTCTCACACTATCGATGTTTTGTATGCTTGTTCTCAAGGGAAATTGCATCCTTATGTGATTGATAACGATCAAATGTTAAACGAACTTTTAAAAATCCAGACACACTTGTCCAATGGATTACACTTACCTATTAAACCTAGATTAGATAATGTTCATTTAATATATAATATAATAGATACCCATATCTACTATTCTAACGATAGGCTTAACTTTTTATTGATAATCCCCTTAATCTATCCAGATGAATACTATATTTATAAGATGACAAGCTTGCCAAAATTAATCAGGAATAAGACATATGCTATTGTTATACCAAATAAACCATTCATAGTCATTGACGTTTCTAAACAACACTGCTTTCCTTACGATCATAACGATTTTTGAAAATGTCTAAAGATGTCAAAAGCTGCTTACATATGCGAGCAAGCATGCCGATTTTTATGACACATTTAAACAGTGCATGCGAAATGTCGTTGTTCATAAATGCAAATGTCCTTCCTAAATCATGTCAAGTGAAATTATTAACACTTTCAGAAACGGTTTTTCTGCAATTAGCAAAACCTAATTCGTGGTTATTCATCGCTCCTGAAAAGCAAAATATACTTGTGAATTGTAGGGGAAGTGGTGGTGTGTCGAAAGAAATTTTAAATACAGGAATAGTAACACTTAACTATAGATGTAAGGCTCATGTAAATGGAATAATTATTAATTCAAAGAAGGAATACTCAAGTAATGTCAGTACTATTTTTCTTTCAAAGGCAAATCTAATATAGGAAGACGAGGTTATGCCTAAGCATTATATAAATGTGTCAATTAAGCCAATTAAAATAAAGACCTTCTTTATTACAGAGCAAATTGAAAATCTTAACAAGATGAGTTTTGATATTAGAGAATTTAAAAACGAAAATTTCAAAATGAAAAAAATAAATGGTCATTCAAAGCAATTGTACTCATTATATGGAATTGTATCAACCATTGCAATTTCTGTAATACTATTCATAATTAGCAAGCACACAAAATTAAAATTTGTAAAAACAAAGCAAACAAATTGTACGAACTCCGCCGACATTGAAGATAAAGATAATAAGAACGATAACGAGCTTTCATCTCCTGTTGTTGAAAGTTGCACCAACCCCATGTACAACTTTCAAAAATAAGGGGGGGGGGGCGGCATGTTGTAAAGCGACCACCTACCTTCAGTTACATGCGCTTGCACATTTTGCTTAGCAAGCTTTTTCAACCTTTTTGCTTAACCATGCATATCATTCCCATTTCCTGCACGAGTCCCGTTATCGTACATAAATTGTATCCAATTCAATTCCGCTTATACATTGTAGCCAATTTCTAGTAAACACATTCCATGCGAATATCCAATTTCCCTAGTGTCAGCAGCTTGACCAAGCTGCAATTATGATTAGAGCTTTTTATTAAAGAAAAGATTAATTAGTCTTCACCTTTTATTAAACGCAAGAACATCGTGATCGAT
Source organism: Dioctria linearis (assembly GCA_963930735.1). NCBI lineage: Eukaryota > Metazoa > Arthropoda > Insecta > Diptera > Asilidae > Dioctria > Dioctria linearis. The sequence goes on along the minus strand of OZ005742.1, from coordinate 210,112,335 downwards.
CCGCGGAGCTCGCGACATTTTGAGCTTTCTTATAACATTGTATTGAGACATTTAAATTATTTGTGTTAAGATATGCATAAGCCTACTCGAATAGCTTAAGGGCGCTGTAACTATACTAACGGAATAATAATAATAATCAATTAAAGTAACGAGTGTTCTTATTCTTTACAATCCCGAATTCCCCGACAACACCATGATGCTATTTCTTAAGAAAAGTTGAATATATTAAGGTGGCATGAAAATTTGAAGAGAAAAATTTGAAGCAAATTCACACGATTCAAGTGGAATGGATGGAATGAAAATTACGCTACTAACTAAGTACATGAGTGGTTTTAGAGTAATGTCCTAAATCTCAAACTAATGAGCAGCAATGAGAACTTTTGCTTTTGTAAAAATTATTCTGTCAAAATGAAGGAGATACACTATACATACACTGTTAAATAAAACAAACCGGATTATATATTTCCAGTAAATGATATTTTTGTTTCAAAATTTTCCATCGGGTTTTCCGGTAGCTTTCCAATAATTACTTAAATATATTTTGAAGATAGGTAATCAAATCGATTTAGATTTTTTATCAAATTTAAAAAAAAAAAACCAAATGTCTACATTCGTTCTATAGTTATTAATTTTATTCGTTAAAATTCTGGCCTTCCGTATTTCATTCTATAGAATGTCAAGGTTATAGGTAGCAAAATTAGGAATACATCACTCGAGGAACTAGTTTTGCAGAATTTTTAATAAACTGTAGGAAGACCATGTAAGTTAAAATCAATAAATTACAATATGCAATATCTTTTACAATGTGAAACTTCTGAACGAAGGCTGATATTTATTTCTATGTTTTGAAAGACATTAACGACTCACATTTTAGAAGACGATAATATATTATATCGTTGGTGCAAGCATAAATAAACATTTGAATGTTTTTTTTAAATAACCAGAGTTCTAATAATGGAAAAACTCCTCTTTTCTGAAATTATCGCAACGACAACTTGAGAATTTTACAATTTACTAACAACAATGAGCATTAAAAATATTAAAAGGATGCATTTTGATGCTTTTATTATCCATGATATTTAATATTAAAATGCATTCTTTATATAATTTTTCCTAAAATACTGTATACTCTTTTCTTCAAAATAAGCTACAGACCAAGCCTCCTAAACAACTACACTGCATTACACAACAGTATTTTTATAAGCTCTCTAATAGTTATACTTTTGTCTTTTTCGTATATTTCAATTGTTTGTTATAGAAATGGGGTTCCGTTATTTAAGCCATTAGGTAGATACATGGGTTCATGGTGTAGAACGTTACAAGGTCACTCTTTACTATTTAAAATTATTGTTTAGTCATCGATCCATAGCCTTTTACTTTTAATTTAAGCAGCTTATCGGTTTCATTGGACCGAAATTTGGACGAGATTTGGCCACTCAGCCCATGAGCAATATTTTAGGAATAATTCATAATTACAATTATACATTTTCTTTGTAAGTAACAAATTAATAATAAAATTACTATTTACAATCAAGCATTAGAAAGTCAGTGAGACTCCGAAATTTAAAATATCTAAAAGAATAATGACAACCATCATGAAATAATAATGCTTGCAACAATTCTGAACAGGAATCTCTAGATGACTGTAGCAATTTTCACTCGACACACAAGGGAAATACCTCAAAAGGGCGTTGACTATAGTTACAATGACGAAGCACCCAATATCGTGATCAGAGGTTTTGAATATACGTATTTCTTTGAGAAAAGGATTCCACATAGCATCAACAGCGTGTAAAATAGGAACATAACTATAAAAAATTCATGAACGATACATTTAGTTACTACTTCTTACTTCTAGAACTCTAACAAAATAAATTCATATTAAAAAACCTTGTAAATTTACTATATTTTACAAATACGTTGTAAAATTACTCAGTTTTTTGTTTTTAAGTATTGCGAAAATATTCCACAGGAAATCGGTAAATCATGAGAAATATACTAATATTAATAGAAGCCATCGTGGAAGTCAGCTTCCAAAATTTTATAATTGTCTACTCACGGTATTCCGACTAAGTTTATAAAGAAGGAGAAGAATCGCTTTTCGAGTATGGTTTATACCACAGCATATCCTAATGAATAAGTATAATTTTTAATAGATTATTTTTCAATGTCTCGATTCACTCTATTCCTTGATGGGTTTCGGGAATGCTCCACAGAAATATTGAACCTTTTTCACATCATCGAAATACCTTCACTGGATCTTTGTCTTGGGATTATCATGTATGGTACGCTATTTTCCTAGAAAGGTAGCCAAGTTACTCAAGTTTGGCATACACTTTATTAATTTCATCATTTACTTGTAATCTTGTAACTTTTCCTCTTTCTTAGTGATTGTTTTAATTTTTACTACTATTATATACTTCTTTCCTTGTCCTTTTTTCATACATATATACTAATAACTCTTTCCTATAATTAGGTGTACTGTGCTAGCTAGTTGACCATTATATTTTCACTTTATTATTATCTAAATTTATAATCTTCAATGGTTATTCTGCATATTTATATGCCATCTCTTTTCTGTATGCTAACTAGATTATTGAATACGCTAGGCAGGTCTGGTCTTCATTCTACGGTACACAGATCGACCGTATTGAGTGTGTTCAGCGGAGCTTCCTACGATTTGCTCTCACGCATCTACCCTGGAATAATTCAATAATTCTTCCACCCTATGAGGATCACTTGAAGCTTTTAAATATGAACTCGTTTGAGAAACGTCGAATGGTTACAGATGTAAGTTTTGTACATCAACTCTTAACCGCGAATATTTATTCTCCGTTGTTACTGGACAAAATCACTTTTCGGGATAGTAGACACAATTTGAGAAAGTTACCTCTGTTGCATGTTAACTCCTTGAGGTCTAATTTTAGCATGTACAAATCTATTAATCGCATGTGCATTACTGTTAATAATACGGGTGAACATTTTGTTGCTGACATTTCTATGTTTTACAAAAATATCTATATAATATTTAAGTGTTCTACTTAATTTTCGTTTAATTTTTTGTTTTTTGTTCCATATCGCATTGCATGTATTTTCATCAGGTGTTTGGTTTTTAAACTAAACATACTAATACTAACACTGACTAAGTGATGACAAGCATGTATTGTTGACCGTTTATTTACTAAACGTGTAAATACTGCTAGCTTGTGTTAAGCTTGTTCTGACAGCCAAAATTTATACACTAGTAAACAATAAAGGTATTACCTTGTCTTATCTTATCTTCTCTACCAAACCATACACACCACTATCATTAGAACATAGAACCCACAGCAGATCAGAATTAGAATCGACATATGTAGAAATATCAAGGAAAAAAGTTAGAAATGGTCTAAGACGAATTCTTATGATACCTAAGATGAATACTCGTATGTAATTTCGTATGGTCGTTCGTCTGTGCAAATTTGGTTGTTAAAATGGGTTTTCGTATCTATTTCTAGAACAATTCGTTGTTTTTAGTATAATGAAAATATCTAGGATTGATCGTTTTCACAGTATACGTAAAATAAGGAGTTGCCAGAGTAATTTCTATGAAAAACTCGTGCACAAAAGTTTATCTCTCTACGTGGACGTTGCTCGGACAGTGTCCAAAAATACATGATATAAAACGATATTTTTGCTTGACATCCCTACGAAGGAGTTAACCGATTTGTCCCATTTTTGAACTAAACTCTAATGTTTTTTTTTTAAAGCTATGTGCGAAATGTCAGCTCTCTAAGTGAACCCGTTCTTGAGTTATCGTTAGGAGAGACAGTCGGACATGCAAACAATCTAAATAACTTTTAATATTATGCGTGGGTGGGTGTCCAATACATTTTGCTCTACCAGCATTATTTTATTCGTTACGAATGGAAAACTTAGTATACCCTATGATGTCGTAGGGTATAAAATGGATAAAGAATTTGATTGATTATATACTACATATGACTTGATAAATAAAATAATAAAGAAATATGCTCTACATTGAAAACATCTCAAAGAGCACGAAGAAAAATTTGGAGAAAAGCTATCTTAGCGGAGGTCATATCACCTAAGACCAGACTTACTTACAGTTCATCGCAATTACGCATTAAGTAATTATTTACAGCGCCATTGAACGGCGTGTCCCATTAGTAAGCCAGATTGTTCGCTATTCTAATAATTCGGAAATGGGTACGACATCCTATACTATTTAATTAAAAAAAACTCAGAAGCTTTCTTTTTTATATAAATATTTTCTGAATAGCACCACCCAAATTTTTCCTGTTTTCAGTTTCCCTCTTATCTCACGATAGTTTCACAGCGGAAATTCTTCCAATTAGACACTTTTTCTCCAATTTTTTTAAACAAAGGATTGATTTGTTCATTAGTTGGGAGTCTTTGACGTTGGCACTTGACAGCTAACATTTTTCATTGGAGCAGATTCTTAGGAACATTTTGAATCATTTTTTTCAGAATTTTGATGTCCATTTCTGGTATAGAAAATTTTAATTTAATTTTCAAATGTTTTTTATTTTTAATCATTTTATAAAGTACGAAATTTCAAACGACAAAATTTATTTAAGTCGCAAATATATTTATTTAGGTAGGTATATGGAAAAAAATTTATCCAACTTTGCGTATCTAATAAAAATCAATTTTATACTCAAAAGTAAAACTTTCTTCAACAAAAGTAAAAGAAATCCTAAAAACCTTGTAACCCTGGTGAAAGGTTCACTGAGTATTATTATGCAAAGTAAATTTACATGCACAGAGTTAAAAGTTTCATGTAAAAAGGAAAAGATGAAAGTTCTGTGACGACTTCGACTAAAACGATGCCGACGACGCTACGGTTAATGTCGCCGAATACATAAAATATGAAAGTTGTTAGCTGAGATGTTTTCGAAAAGTTACAATCTGCCCGCGTCCTGATATTGAGGATGAAAACCTGTCACGATTGTTGGAGAGTTTAAGGATATTTTTAACTTCAACCATTTCTCCTTTCCATTCTATTTTGAAATATCTGTATTATTCTTGTTTTTATGAAAAAAAAGCTCGTCAGATTTTAGCGAAGAAAGATTTTTCAATTTTACTGTAGCATATGTGTTTTCAGCTGCATAAATATTTGATATGCATAACAATATCTACCTTTAGGGGTTTCACCATTGTATAGGAAGTCTGCCTCGAATTACCTTGCATATGACGGAAAAGATTTTCCTTCCGGTATCTCAAAGTATACAATTCTGTTTACGTGAAAGACCCGAGAAAATTATCTTTCCGTATATAGGAAACGAGAAAATTCTTTTAAGATGTACGTAGATACGCGTGTATGTACTTCTTTATGTTACACGTTAATTGGATTACGAGTTGGTATTTATGTTAACTTTAATATAAAGTAAACGTTGCTGTTAGAGCAAAGTTTTTATCATCATTAAAAACTGCAAAGAATGAGACAAAACAAAAAACAAAAAAAAGGTTGTTACATGGAGCTAAAAGCATACATTTCTTTGCTTGTGTTTTAGTAGTGCGGATGGAACTTTCCATTGTATTTATTCTTCTTCTTAAAAAAAAAACAAGGGTAACTTTTGAGTGAAAAAGTTTTATTCTAATGGAAAACAGCAAGTAAAAAATTTCGAATTTTCTTCATTTGAAAGAAACTTTAGTTAAAACGAATTTTAACGATCAGTTAATGTAACTCGAATGGTCCTTCTGGCCGAGTGATATGAAAAAAGTTGATTATAGAATGTAATAGGTGTCTCCAGAATTATTTCTGTTTTTTTAGGAGATGTTGCTACTTGTGATAGAAACTTGTATTTAATGGTACAAATCAAAATTTCCTAAAATATTAAGTAAAACTTATTAAAAAACAAATCAACAGTAATATCTGATAATTGGAAATTCCTTTATTAGAAGTTTTAAAGCTGGAAATAACAAGCTAACGATAAGTAGAGACATCTTCTATAAAACACAGAAATGATTTTGGAGTCTATCATCAAAGGCTTACTTCAATATAAAAATAAATTGCCACATTAACGAAGAGAGGTTATTCTATTTTGAATTTACATTTTTTTTAGTTAGAAATAATCAATACTTGCAGAAAATTAGAGAAAAAAGCAAAGGGAAGCTATAATGCAACCTAAATTTAAGAGCCAGTGCAGTGATGTTACAATGTCATTATTTATGGTAATGTAGTACATTTTTGCAACGAAAAGCACAATTTTAAAACTAAATCATGCCTGCATCTAACGAATTAAGATTATTATGATTTATTGCCGGGTAAACTTTATACTTCTTCAAGGTTTTTTTTTTAATTCTCCGGCACAACAGCAAAATCGAAAAAAAAAATTTATATTTGTTATTTCATCACACAACTCGTTTGATTTTGGGTGGCAAGTTTTAAGTCTTGGGTTGACTCATCAAACAAATTTCACCAAATAAATAGCGAAATTGAGTGACTCGGAAAAACAAAAAAAAAATCGAAAAATGGAAAGTAATAAAAAAGTGAAAAATGGGGAAAAAATAAAAAAAACAAATTTTTATTAAAAAAAAAAAAAAATTAAAAAACCAGATTAATTCGAAAGAATTCAACCGGCGTACGCTGGGCTGAGCAAAGAAAAATAAGTGTTTCCTTCATATTTTACTTTACTTTTCCTTCTACAAAATTCACAAATTTAGTCACAACTGGGAATGTACTTCAACTTATTGGAATCCAACACATTCTTCTATTTATTGTAGTGTATTTACTACAATAATAAGACTCGCCTCCTGGCGATGACAGTCGCCGTATTTATATCCTTGTGTTTAGAACTATCTCCAACTAGTGATTGCGAAACGAGGTTTCACTTAATTTTCTTGCTGTTTCAGCGACAACGTACAAGTAGATTTGAAGCGGCCGTATAAAAATATGAGCCAAAAGCATCGTTGTAATACGACCTGGGGCCGGATTTACTAACTCGGAGAGTTTGGGAGATGAGAATTTTCGTTTTCCCCGGTTAAAACTCCCTAACTCTCCATTCGAGATTCTCTATCATACTTGAGGAGTTAAAGAAAACGTGAGAAGTATCGAAAAATTGAAAGACGGATAACTCTGTGTGGGAGGGTCGTAGAGCATTGCGGTTTTTTCCTACGGATTTAGAGTCTAGAGTACAAAATTATAGGTGAACAATGTTCTGAGGGTGGGGCTTTTGGGGATGGGGGTCGTACCACCCCCCATTGGGGGTTGTCCAAAATACGTCATGTTTGGTATCAAATTAAAGAGGGAGTGGCGTAGTTTTTTTTTTGATCATTTTAACTTCATCACTGACTTTTTACCGTCGAAAGACGGCTTTTTTGCACGTGGGTCATATACACCCCAGTTCCTACATTTTGCATATATTTCTTCCGTTCTTTGTTTCACATCCATTAGTGCTCTGTTGTGAACATTTTTCTCATAGAAAGTGAATTTCCACGACTTACCGGTTCTTCATAATAATGAGTTGAGTTTTTGTACCAGAAAACGGCCATTTTTTCATCTTAAGAAGGACTGATTTACTTCTTTTACAGTTATCTCCAAAACTATTTACCGGAATCAAAAACTAATTAAATAGGGGACAAAATGTAGATGCGATTTCATGCTACATACAAGCTTTAACGTGCATATTTAAAATTTTTATAGCATCTCTTCTGTAGTGAAAGACGACCAAATTGACCATATTCGCGTGAATTACAATTTTTATCGGGTACCTTGAAACACAAAATTCCTTATTTCTCTGTAAGTATTGCAAGGATTTCCATAATTTGTTTTTGCAAACATAGCCAGGATATGCAGTGAACCCATAAATCAATTTGAAAATCCTAGGTACATTGGTACCTTCACAAAGGACAATAAAAGCAGCCAATACTGTCAGGTGAGAAATATTTTTCTTACTTCTCCACAACTAACACAGCCGAGAGTTTTGCCGAGTTGAATAGAGAGTTTGGTAAATCTCAATACAAATTCCACGAGTTACAGCATTCCGAGTGGAGAGTTAAGTTGCAAAAGAACTCTCATCTCCACAACTCCACAACTCTCCGAGTTAGTGAATCCGGCCCTGGCCCCTGATTGAAAGCTCTTCAGAATTTTGTTGTTAGCAATTCGGTTTCATTTTTTCAGTATCATTTGTAGCGAATGAATTATTTGGGTCAGCTTGTGGCTATGCTCTTCACGTTATATTTTTTACGTTAGGTTCATTTATTCAATTTAGACATTGATTTAATTTATTACTGTACTTACATAGCTATAAAATTAGGTTCATTAAAAACATAAATTGTAATTTCACCATATGTGCGTTTTCATCCATTTTGCTTAATGCCAGCTAAAAAGGTTAGAAAATTACTAAACATAAGAGGGAAAGACATATGCTTCATCTGCTTCATTGATTCCTGTAAGAACAGTCGGACAAAGAGCGGAACGTACAGCCTTCAACAACCGGACGAAGCAGTTACTTTTTATACCCTAATTGATGAAATCCTTGAGTATTATGAAGATACTATTCATAGAATATTGCTGGTAGAGCAAAATGGATTGATTATCCGCGAATAATATTAAGTGTTATTTTGATTTTTGCATAACCGTCCGTCCGCGTGATAACTCAAGAACGCATTTACTTAAACTGCTGAAACTTTCTACATTGGCCTTTTAAAGTTGTAGGTGTAAGTTCAAAACTAGGATGAATCAGGTAAGGTAGTAAGGCTGCCGTCAAAGTTACAATCAATATATTTGGTCACCTCCAGAATTACACTCACTATATTTGGACACTGATTAAAAATGAGTTGACGGCAAGTACTGAAATTTTATACGCGAATATCTTAAACGTATTCTGTATATATTTCCAAAAACGGCCTGAATCGGGTAACGCCTTTGTGAAGTTGTCATACAATAATTAAAAAAAATTCTATATACGCTGGGAAAATGGTCAGTCCCACCCACAATTTTTTTAATCCACTGAAAAGTTCTTAAGAATGCCAAAACATATAAAATTGGTTATAAACCTTTTTACTGTACGATCAACCTTTCTAAAAATAAATGAAAAAATCAACTTTAAAGAGTTAACTTTCCCAGCAATGTGTCATATACATATGCAGCAATTCCATACGAAAACGATCAATATTATCAACTTTCAGAACCGACCCCCTCCGGATTCGATGAAACTTTTAGAATTAATTAAGTATTAAAAAATACTCGACCCATATTTTCTGTTTAGCCTGAGAACCTGAGGTCTTGGATATAGGGTGACCCAAAATTTATGGTTTTCACTGTGCGATATGTTAAATTATTAGCATTAAATGGCGCTTTCCAAAAAAATAAACAATAAATTAAAAATTAAAAAACAGAGATTGAAGAAAAATAAACTTTTATTAATTTTGAATTTTTGACCTAAAAAATATTATTTTTGAAATGCTCGAACATTATCAAAAATTTGAGGATGTTTAGCTCTTAGTTTAGGAAATACAATTATTTTTTTATTAGCGTCTCTCCAAAATTTCATATAAAAATTTTTGAATTTACTCCAAAAAAATGATTTCTTTTATTGTTTTTAGATATCTTAATGAAACTTTCGGAAAATTCGCAGATTATATTGCACTCGTTTCTGTTTAAGTTAACCTTGAAATGCTTTAAATATTTTGATTTTTCTTTGGCAGTAAGATGATGTAGAATTAATTTGCAAACTTTTTCGCAAGAGACATTAATGAATTGCGTCTCCATTTTAATAATAATAACAAAATAAAATTTACGGAATTCCGTGAAAATTTTTTTGTTTTTCATTTTACTTTTGAAAAAGAATATTTTCCAATATTTAGCAAAAAAATTGAAAAAAAGTGTAGAACATGGGAAAGAAATGCATTTTCCCACTTTCTCATATAAAAAATGCTATATACAGTGACATTCATACAGGCTTAGATGAGGCTCAATGCAGTTCACTGAATATGTTCCCCCTCTGTTATGAGGCTCAGTTATTCATATTGAATGGGAGCACAATGAATGTATGTATAAACTATGAACGAATTACGAATAGGAAAATGTTCAGAGATTCTTTAGGAGCTGCCAGAGAAAAGCTTCAAGTTCTGATTCTCTCAGTTCATACTTTCGCAACATTTCCAGCTGGTGAGATAATCATTTATAAAAGTTGGCCACTCAAACTTTAAAAAGTAGGTCTGGGCTTGGAATGGGGAGATTTCATATCTACTTGTACGTAGTCGCTGCTGTTTTGTAGAGGCGCTACTACTGCTAGTGTAACCAAAGGGTAAGCCAGCAGCGCCCCGCTCCAATATAAAATCAGCGATGCCCCGACCTGATGTAGGGAAAGACGCAGTTTTTCCTTAGCAATTTACTGAACATTTTTCTTTAGAATATACAGGGTGTCCCGTATGTGGTCTGGCACCCAAAGGCTACTATTTTCGCTAGAGATGCTTACGAAAAACTTAAAAAACGCAGAAATTGTTACATTTTGGGTACAGAGTGTGATAGGTCATTTTAAAGCCAAGCTTTTGGGCTTTTTAAATTCATTATGAAAAATTGATATTGATGACGTGTATTATGATAAAAATAGTAGTTAAATAAAAAAAACGAGTAAAAATTCCGAAATTTTAACTTTGTTGAGCCATAACTTCAAAACGGAAAGGGTGAGGGAAAAAATTTATATTCTCTTTGGTGAACGGCTGAGTTATTTTCAGATGCAATACTTTTATGTGTGCCGTTGTCGGCCTCCAATGCATGCAAATTCTAAATCGCTTGGATGCGCAGGTAGTCGTAATTGTTTTTGTTAGAACGCTATTTCAATGCTGTTTCATAGCTTTCCCGTACATACCGTACATATCCGTGCCAACCAAAAATTCACCCGTAACTTTTCTCGCTTTCGCGCCGCGTCCATCCCATCACCAATCCTTTCTTTCCTTCATTTATTCCATTTAACCATCCAATCCATCTAAATTTACCCCCATCCCCGCCCCCATACTATCGATCCATCCATATTCGTCGAATCCATCCTACCATCCCATCCAATCCATCCTATAACCGACCCTTCCATCCATTCATTGATTTGGTCTACTAATCAAATATTACAGCAATTAAAAAAAATAAGAGGTGCGCAAAATCACAATTGCTTATTTCTTCCCACGCTTACGCAATCACATTCACCTAAAAACCATGAAAACCACATGTGCAAAGCTGCAATCATAATAAACTAAAAACAAAAAATTCTCGCATTATATCTCTTCTCCTTTTGCCGGGCAGTAGACAAGTAGACCAAGCAATCCAGGTTCCAAGAATAACGTCTCAGAAAACAGTGCCCCTCGCTACATGAAATGAATGCAGAACTTTACCACAACCTTACGTTTCTCCACCTCTACAAGTTCCTAAAGTCACTAAAGACATCATCACGACAGAATAAAAAGTTCGTTTCAAGCTTTCGGGTTTTCAACTTTGATGACCTACAGCTTTAATATTTTTCAACTGGTGGTGATGTGGCACAAGGTGCAAACAGAAATGGTTGCATATTTTGTGTCATTTTATGTCACTTCTTGTAATTTTATTGCTCTAAGCTATAACCACAAATAAGTAAAATACAGATAACCATCCACCGTACTTAAAACTGACACCAATTATTGCGGCTAACCGACAACGTCTAACCGACAAACATGTGCTTAAAGCTTTTCTTTCACAAGCCATCTACCAAACTCTCATTTTTCGAGAGAGATGTAAAGATAAAATTGAATACAAAAGCGGAGGGCTGTGAGAGAGTTCAAAAACAATCAAGTTTAAACAGCGATCGTACGGTACAGTGTTGCAGGGAGAAACATGTAACCATTGAGGCGCTGTATCGTAAGGGAATAATCTCAAAGAGACATGTTTCTCGCATAGAATCTCTCGCAAAAGCTTCAAAGCTCTTTTTCGAAACAATGTGCTTTCTATTTCAGTTGTTGACTGAACGTCACTGATCCCCATAAGGTCTGGACATCTGGGTTTATCTGTGCTATAACTTAACAAAAACCTTAAGCTGGCCTTTAACCATTCACAAGTTGTATGCTTAATTGTTGATTCGGTCGAGAGGTAAAGCTATGGGAATTGGGAAGAAGCAAACATTTATTTGAGATTGAGAAAACATTTCTCTGTTCTCTCTGTCTCCACCATGAACATAGTTTCATGTTTCACTTTGCTTTCTGATTGCTGATTGGCTGCCAATTAGTATCCTACCCGCTCAACTTACTATTCTCCCTCTGTTCTACTGCAATGCAATATAAATGAAAATAATGAAAATTCTCTGAAACAAAGTATTCTTCTTGATGAAAGCGGTTTCCAAGGCAATAGGTAAAAGAAGCAAAGAGAACACGCAATGCAATGGATGGGCATGATGTGTTCAGGCGCTCGTTCTGGTGCTGGTGCTATGACTTGTCGCCCAAAACACCACTGGCCATCGCGGCGAAGGGGGTGGCGAGGGAAAAAGCATTTGTGAGCAATTTGTGAGAGCGGGTCGTAATAATACGACCCGCTATATAAAACTTTTCAATACACGAGATGCGTATTCTTTCTGTTAGATGTTCTTTGTTTATAGGTGACTGCGAATTTCTAAGCGTGGGAAATTGTGAAACGTCATTTTCAAAAAATCATACGTATCTCAAGAACGGAGCAACCGATTTTCTTGATTCCAATACCAAATGAAGCTTAATGCTTTATAATTTTCATAAAAACATAGCAGCACCGAACTAAAAAATACATTTTAATAATAGTATAGATAGTATATACATTATTTTAGAGTTAGGACTAAGCGGGCCGAGTGGCCGATGCACTACAGCCGTATTGTGCGCCGCATTCTTTACAGTTCATCCAACAATCCCACTCCTAGGAACAGAAATATTTTTTTGGATGAGGTGTACTCAAGTGTACAAAGTCGACAGGCTTGAAGAGAGATGAGCCAAAGGTCTGGAATGTGGAATGGCCTCACATTCGCATAAGGCGTCCTCCGATGTGTCATCTGTCTTGCAGACACAACGTAAGTGGGTGATATGCCTATCCGATGCATGTGTTTGTTTAGTTTGTAGAGTACGGTTAGGACTCCTATGATAATTATGACTTGATTCCTAGGCAGCCTTAAAGCATCCTGATTCTTTTTTGATGAAGGTCCTTTAATTTATCATTTGGCTTGTCTGGAGCCTATCACTGAGTCCATCTTTGGTCCATTTGGCTCTGGATCCAGTTTTGGACGGTTAGCTATACGCTGTTGTAAGAAATACCGCAAAATGGTACCTATTCCTGTTCTATGAGGGCCATGAATGCTCCTTTTTTGGCCAGTAATGCCTAATCTACAATGCATGGTAAAACCACGTCGGCAAAACGATATCGTTTGCTGAAGAATGCATATAAATACACGAAATATGTAAGTAGTGGTAATCTGCCAAGTTACACAGCTGTTGACCTGTCAATTATCATAAATGTAATTGCTTCCTCGATTTCATCGCAGAATTACATCAAAGAAAGTATTTCGTCTCAATAATTTATACTATAATATAGTAAACTTAGTTAACTAAGAAATTGCTTGGGACAAGTCGAATAATATAAAATATTGCTTTCAAGACTGAAAGCACAAGTTCCAGTTTACATCTGTTCTGTTCGTCGTCAAATGAATAAAAGTGAGGAGACATTTTTGCAAGCATGAATTTTGAATTGCATGAGTGGGAAGCAAACACAAAAGTCCATGTCGTTTTGACGACGTGGTTTTACCATATATTGTAGATTAGGCATAAGTCTGCCTTATCATTCCCATCAATTCCCGAGTGTCCTGGTTTGTTAATGCATGAATGCATTCTCACATTAACTTCATTTGGAGAACAGTTGATGAAATGGCTTTCAATGCTGCACATTTAGTGATGCCATATACTTCTGCCTGCAATATTTAGGCGTATTTTCCTAGGCTTTGATAAATATGAGCTCTTGGCTTTACACCATATATTCCTGCTCCTACGCCTTTCTCAGTTTTAGAACCGTTGGTGTACCAGATTAGGGCTTCGTTTTCTAGATTGGATTGATCTTACTCCTTCTGGTAAAACATGTAAACTACGAATTACTGTATTTCCAATTAATTCAATACAAAAATGTGCAGGCAAACCCAAAATCCCAGGTATCGGAATTATAGGCTCGATTTGTCACTGACATCATAAAGTTCCATTTATTATTACTTTAACTTTCAAGGAAGAAATCTCTTTTGACCCGTAAATCGAACAACAATCCAAACCGAATATGAGATGTGTTATAATAATGCACACAAATTAAATTCAAAAATTCATATTTCCAAAACGAAGCCGAACACCATCGACGAATTTCGCTGTTGATAGATAGATAAGGCTTCCAGCTTTAACATGAAAATACAAAAAAAGTGCTAGAGCTCCCCAGTAAAAAAAAGCAATACATTCACTTCTACCAAAACAGTGGCTCTTTGTCTACTATGAGTCACTACCAAAAACTATTTTGCATTCACTTTGTCAAATTTTGACAGTTAACGAATTCGCTTCACTTTGCACTTTTAAGGTAAAAAATATCGACAACATTTGACTATGGTCAGAAGTATGGTCGAGCTTAGTGGATTTGACAATACTACACTACGGCAACGACTACGGTACGCGCTCATTGATTTTAAGTGTATAAATCGTATCAGAACCTTTGCAATAAAAGTGACTATATGCTGTTTACGACAAGTGCCAAATTTGTACTCATTTGTTGAGTCTAAAATATCTTCCATTTTTTAGCAATATTAGTTTCGTGATTTTTTTCACTATACTTTTATTAAAGTGCACGAATTCCATTGAAGGTACTTGTAAATTACCATATACCGAGTTACTTCTACTGTTTGCTTGAAGGAAGCAGTTATGTTTACAAGTAAACAATTATAAGAATTTATTACTTTATTTACTACATATCCTGCAAAGTAAACTACTACATTACTAGGTAATGAAAGTATTTTGATAATTTCTTCGGCCTTGCAAACTTCTCCTCCCTCATCATCTCTAATACGCGATAGATTGCTTTCAGTTTAGTTCAAGACCTCTAACCATAAATAGTGGGGCTATAGTTTTTCGTGAGTTATAGTTTACTTAATAACAGTGTACAGAGAAACTTATTAAATTGTTTTATATAAAATTATAGTACACATTAGAAAATACTTAACTTGCAGTATTGTGTGCAGTGTACAGTGTACAGTGCATAATCTAGGTTGCAATTTTTCATAAACCTTATAGCTTATTTTATATATAAGGGAAGGTATGGGTAGATGCTCAAAAAAGAAGCACTCAAACTATGGGCGAAAGAGGCGATTAGTTGATATTTTGAATACCTGGCCCAGATAGTCAAAATGTTTAACTTTGTTGTTGTTATTATCAGAACAACAAAAAACAGTTTCTAATTCAGAGTAATAAATATGATTTAAAAATTAAAACTCTAAAATCATTATTACATGTAGATTTTTTTATATTAACACGATAAATGGGTTACCCAATTTAGTCCATTTTTTAAATTGTATATAGGTACTATTTTTATGAAAACGAATTGTACAAAATTTCAGCTCTCTACGTTGACGCTTTCTCAGGTAGTGCCTAAATATATAGTGAAAAACAAAATTTTTGTATGGCTACAATGCAAACGGAATGACAAATCTAGTAATCCCCAATTATATTTCATTTAGGCAATAAAAAAAATTCAAAATTACAACTAAAACTGAGCTGTGCATAAAGCAAACAAACAACAAGGCAGAAAAGAGTGTATATGAATCAGATTGGATGCATTGTTATATACACAGAGCTCATCGCGCAATTATTTCTCTTTCCAATATATTCCTAATGTAGCAACATCACCCTAGTTGATGACTGACTGTAACTGGCTCTGCTGCTCCTACGATCTACCCATGCACGACCCATGAGCTCGTCCTGCTGGCTGGCTCTGATATATACCATATACGTGGTGTGCGTGGGACATTGCCGCAGGCTGGTTGTGTGAGTGGTGAGCAGAAAGGAAATTCTTCCAATTTTCCATCTGTATATAGTCTGCGCTAGTAGTATCTGAGCAAAGAATATAGAGCTTAAAAGCATAAAGCACAAATAATTTGTTTTCTCATCCTCAAACCACTAAAGTCGTGGATAGGATAAAAATTTGATTTTTGTGTTCACCTAACCTGATTTGTTCTACAAATAAAAGTTGTATAACAAAACTCAATATTCTCAAACAGGCACAACTGTGGCCATATAGCGTGGAGCTAACTACTTAAATTTGCAACCACTATATATATAATAATATGTACACAATGTTTATATTCTACAGATTGTCCTAGAACCTTCCCGAATATTCCGTTCTGGAAACATCGATTGTCCGAATCTAAAGTTGTTTATGTCCGTACTTTTTAGATGTCACTTGCCCTTTTCTGTGATACGATTTTCCGAAAGTTGTTTATGTCCGTACTTAATTAGTCATTTCACGCGAAGTATGTAGATGTCGCTTGACCTTTTTCTAATGCAGGTAACAGCACTAAAAGGAATTTGATTTCAAAAACTTCAGTTTTTACTATTATTTATAAGTTTCCGAGCTTATATTTCAATTCTTATACAACGTTTTAATTTTTCAATGTTATTCACTAAACTTCCTCGTTATCTTTGTTTTAAGATATAAATCATTCTTCTGCTACAAATAGTTTGCAAGAAATTCACAATGAAAAATGTTCGAAACTTACAAACTTGGTACTGACTACTCTTAATATAGAAACAATAGTAGTCAGTTAACACACGAAGTTACGACAGTCGTAACATTTTTATCCCACTGAAGGATTTTTGTGCTTTGCAACGTTACTTTGTACTTAATGCAAAATTCTACTCGTCATATATTAGTATACTACTACTTTAACCAGGTCGTTGAACGATTTTATGAACGTTCGAAAATAAGATTTAAATTTACTCTCACTTTTATAAGGCTTAAGCTGATTTATTGAGATACTAACTTCGCGGTTCTTTATTTTAAGCATGAAGAAATTACTGCACCGTCTAATGACCTCATAGGGGAACTCATAAGGAGGCTGTAATGCCCTTCGCACTGAGTCTGTCCTCACGAAAACATGAGAACATTTGCCAATGTCTTTGAATTTGAAGAGAGATCGCTTAGAATGTTTTGAATCTGGGATCGGTCTGATGTCTGCAAAGAAATCGCGCAAGAGGGTGACATATACCTTCTGAGGAAGGAGTTGTGAACTTTGGAAGAGGTCGCTTGGAAGGCTTAGGCCTTCACCGTACACTAGTTCAGCCGGTGTAGCTTCCCTGAGCACTGTTCTAAGACCAAGCAACACAAAAGGCAGAGTTTTTGTCCAGTAGTTTTCTCTACACGTCATTACAGCAGCTTTTAGAGTCCGGTGCCATCTCTCCAGAAAACCGTTCGCTTGCGGGTGATAAGCCGTTGTTGGATTGCGCTCGAAGCCTAATAATTTTGCAAGTTCGGAAAACAAAACTGACTGGAACTGTGGACCCTGGTCAGTAATGATCCTCCGAGGTACTCCAAAACGACTATCCATACCTATCAAAGAGTTTGTGTCACTGTTTCAGCATTGACGTCGACTAGGGGGATTGCCTCAGGCCATCGTGTGAACTTATCGATGATAGTGAGACAATACCTATATCCTTGGGAAGGTGGTAGTGGACCTATAATGTCGACGTGAATGTCTTGGAAACGTCCAGAACAAAGCGGAAATACGCCTAGGTTGTTATGGATATGCCTAGAAATTTTGCTTTGTTGACATGCCAGACAGGAGCGTGCCCAGATGTTGCTATCCTTATTTATAGAGGACCAAAAATACCTTGTTGTGACCATTTTAATAGTGGCCCGAATACTTGGATGTTGGTGGGGGTGTCCGGTGCAGTGGATCGCTGCCAGAGGTATATGTTCAGAGTTAGTCTCTTCAACTCTAGTGGTTTTTCTGCTCATATGAAAAGAGAGACGAGATTAATTTCGCATATAATTATTTTTGTTCTTTCGGTGCTAGGGATGAGTCTACGTTGAGGTATATAAACCTAAACAAATATGTTAATCAAAAGGTAAGTCGGACTATGAACGTATTTGCTTGGCTATCGTCAACACAGCCTTCGTTGACGAACCCTTAAATTGTTGTGAATTATGTTCTTCTGTCTGCAAGGGTCCGCCAGCTGGTACTCGTGTTCCAGGACGTATTTCCTTTTGTCGGGGTCACCAGTGTGGGGTTTTGGGTAGGCAGTAGCCTTGCTGTACCACTTGATCCTATTTTGTTATTTCTTGATAGTTCAGCACAGATTCAAAATTTGTAGTTTCAGGAAAGCACGAATGTCTTGCGGGGTAAATCAAAGGCCCTTGTGTTTTATGCTATAGCAATTAACCTTTATTTACGATGTGCTACGAGGATTAAAAATACTAAATCTTATTTCCTAATACAATATACAATTCGCACGTAGTAAGTTAGAGTTAACCTGAACAATTCCTAAACCAAAAACTGACTTACTAAAAAAAAACGCAGTTGTTTTTTTTATATCTTTAAATCAAAGCTACGCCTACTAACTCTTATATTTTTGCAAATCATCTAGTGCTCCATCTATTTTCGGACAAAACTACTACGAACGACCTAAGACTTGCCAGGCATAAAAGTATTTTATATTTACCGCCACAAACGTACTTATAACTGAAATATTTGTTGTAATCGCGGTAGTGTGAAAACAATTTTTTCAGTCGCAAAAATCGCCACACTAGTCGCGCGATCGAAAGTGACTTATGTCAAACGGGGCTAATGCGAAGGAAATCGCAGTATCAATCCCGCATCTGGTGTATGGCTGGGGAAATTTCGAATTCGCCATTCTATAAGTTTTATAGCAATTTCTGGAGAACCGGTAAGTGTGAATTCTGAAGATGTATCTGATTTCATATTAAGAATTGCATACATTGCAAAAAATTACAATCCTTCTGGCATCAATATAAAAAGATTATCACTAAAAGAACAAAAATGCACTGGATGCAAAATAGCCAAAAAAATATTGAGGGGTCTGCATTGGTCAATATGATGGAAGATAAAGAAAAGCTAGTAGTTAAAAAATCGGCTCGTCCTAAATCATTTGCAAAAGATGCCCGCAATTCTCTGCCAGTTTCTTGGTATTGTATAAAAAAACGTTTGGATGACAAGGCTCAGATAATAATAAATGGGTTAAAGTAATTCGATGGATGGATTGGAAATTGAGAAAACCTAAGGACTGTCTAGAACTTAGGCCACAACAAAGCCCAGATTTATGATCTATTTATTGCTCATAAATTCCAACCGGATTCCATCACCAAACTTCGAATTGGCTCCCAACCGGCCGTAAAAGCCTCGATAAAATGTAGGGGTGGGAGGGGGTGTAAGATGGGGTTCGAACCTGCAAAAAATATGAATTCATCATGATCATCGACGCCTCGTCTTAAATATTGACCATATTCTGTACACATTGAAGCGATTCAATAGGTTTTCATCTGGAAATTTCTTTACAATCCAGTTTCCCGTAAAAATTAAAAATCAGAAAATATAATTATAAGTGATGAAAATTATATGAAAATCAAACTTTCACTTTCTATATCCATTATGCTATGATGATTTTATTTCTTCTTCGCTTTTATTTTTGTTTTAATGCTTCCAACAAAGCCTTAAAGGATATCGTAAATTTTCCAATAATTGAATTATAACGATAAAAAATTTTCAATACGTGCAGTGGCAAAGCGATAGCCGGATTTTTATTATGAGATACATTTAAGTTTTATCGAAGACCTTCAATCTTCAGGATATAATTTTATCCATCTAACTTTAACCTCGCCTGATTTAACAATCAATTTGAAGCTCAAACTCCGTAACGCTCTCACGCTGCTTTATTGTGGAACGAGAGTTCCTGCAGTGTCTATTAACTGGTCAACGGATAGAGGGGTCAGATAGAAAGCTTCATAGCTATATATAACTTACGTACATACGCAACATAGCATACCTTCTATGAATAAGCCCGTAAGGATGTTTTACAGCATCTGTATCCTGTATGTCTGTTGTAAATTTGAGACATAACGCAATTTAATAATGTGGGACCATCTAAATAGGGACCTTCTCTCAAATTTGTGTCTTATTTTCGCCTTAAGCGCATTGTAAATTAGATCTTACATGGTTCCGGTAGGAAAACCTTTTTATACACTTCTCCATATTCTCCCTTCTAAATGGAATTCCGATTGGTTTCAATGAATATCCTTGTCCTCGTATAATAGATATCGATTCGATAGACTTCTCTATCTGAAGAAAAGGTTCCCGACCCTGTTTTCTTCTCTGTTTTGATAATATTTTTCCATGTCCTTTTTCCTATCACTTACCGCCCCCCCCCCTTTTTTCGTCCCAGGTAACCATATAAATTGTTATGTTTATGGATTTGAATTTTATAAGCCAAAAATATTGGAGACACCTTTTTTTGTTTGTTCAAAAGTTTGTGAATTTTATTTTAGGGATCATTTATTTCTCTTCATAAAAAATGATAGATTTCTTCGGATTTAAGTTTTTTGAATGATTCTATGAACCTGAGCCTGCAAATTTGTAATTTGAATAAAAAAGTGTATTTTTAGATGTGTATAAAAAAAATATATATTCGCTGAAATACTTGTTAAATATTATTACTGGCATAAACCAGTGACGATGAAAGCGCACAAATAAATTGTGAATTCAATTTTATTTAAATAAAATTGTGTGCGCTTACATCGTATTCCAGCTGATAGCAAACATGGCTAGTTAAAAATTAAGAAAAAAAAGAGGGAAAATCATCTGCCTCGTTAGCAAAGTGGTAAGAGCAGTCGCCCGGAAATCGGAAGGTCCCGGCTTCAAACCCCTGACGAGGCGGTTGTTTCTTCCTCTTGTACATATTTATAATTTGTTTTAGAATCTTTAAAAATAAAAGTTCTTAAGAATTCTTCTATTCTCCATGTTTTACCGATTCTAACAATGTGGGTTCGATTCCCGTCCGGGAAAAATAAGAAAAATTGAATCCTATTATTACATATTATAGTAGTATGACTACAAAGGAAGAAAAAGTATATCATTCGAAACGAGTTCAAAATTATAACAGACTGCAATGGTATGAGTTTTGCCGTGACTTAGTGTCACGCATAGGGCGTTGGTGGCTATCAATACAGGAGTATGATTTTACTGTCGAGTATCATGTGGGCCCAAGAATAGCTCATGCTGATACTTTAAGCCGTAATCCTATTTCTTCCATACACGAAGAGCAGACATTAACGATTGACATAACTACAGACGAATGGGTGCTAGCAGCACAGTTAAAGGTTTATAACTGCAGAGACTTCATAAGCGTATTGTCAAAACAAGCCAACAAGTATGTATAGCCTCAAGAATGGTAGACTCTATAAATAACTAAAAACGACAAGAAATGGGTGATACCAAAATTTTCTAGAAAAGAAATTGTTATGTGTCATCATGGTAATGTTGGACATTTTTCACTGGAAAAGACCATTGAATATATCGCGGGGAGATACTTGTTCGCTTCAATGCGAAAATATGTCAAAAAGTATATTGACCGCTGTCTCGGCTGTCTCTATAATAAAGTTCCAACGGGTAAAGTAGGTACCTGGGTTTCTTAATATTATTGATAAAATAAACTTTCCGATGCACATGGTGCATGTGGACCATTTTGGACCCTTTGTGAAAAGTTCACGGGAAACACGTACTTTTTGTGTTTCTTTGGTAGTATCGATGTTCATGTCATAGAGTCCGGGTTGGTTATTATTTTTTTTCTACATCAAAGTAATGAATTCAAGTCTTCGGAGAAAATATTCCAATTCCTATTTATCACATCGGAGATAAATGACAATAAAAGCTATACGAATTCCGCAAGGATACTCAACTTTGAACAAATTTTCCATTGCTTATATTTACTCTACCCTTGTCAGGACTTACAGTTTCATCAAGATTCCCTTCGTTCATGTCTGCTGTAGATACATTTTCCCCATTTCATTTCCATTGCTCTTGTCTGTTTCCTGAATACGAAAGAAGCGGAAATCAAAACTTTATTTTGGGATAGAGGATGGGATAGGATGGAATCTTCTGGAAAACATCCACAATTGGTATATACCTATATAAAAATGTAACTAAAGACACAAACTCACACACGCATACACATATATACACACACACACGTGTATTTAGGTACATATTTATAATATTAACCCAACTAACAGTAGAAATTTGTAAACAAGATTCAAAGCAAGCAAAGACCATCATTAGCTGTGTTCAGTTGACCGCTAATAGCTTATTCCAATTAAAATATTTAAAAGAGGAACCAAAACGTCTCTGGAGAATTTCCTTTTCTGGATCAAGTTTCGCCGCCTGGTCAACGCTATGCGATTAATTATTCAAAATCTCATAGAACTGATGGCATCTCTGAGAAGATAATAAATTTGAAGCTGACAATAAGAAGGAAAATGGTGCCAAGGTTCTTCTATAAAATCTGGAAAGCCCTCTTCTATGGAATCGCTGTTCACCCTCTTCCTCCTGCTGGGCAATTCTATCTCCTATTATATAACGATTTTTCTATTAGCGGCAGCTTCTAAGCTCTTTTAGTCGCTATTGTTGGCCATAAAAAAAGGTTTTATACACATGCTTAGCTTTATACATTTTGGCAGGATTTCCCCACATTTTACATTAAAGGACACAGAGCCTGTCTGATAAATGGATGCGGGTCTATGGTGGCTCTCGAACAAATTGAACATTTTCATTAAATTCTACGGGGCTTTTCAAGGTTCTTATCCAGAAAACGGAGATTTGGTGAGTAGAAAGGAGGAAAGAGTGTATGCGAAGCGGCAATAGAGGGTGGGGTGACAAATACACGTAAAGTAGTACAATCGTTATTTCATGGAGTGAACTCTGTGAGTAAACAATTCCTTTGTTTTCTAATTTCAACATAAATGGGATTTCTGGGGTTTCTGGCAAGTTGGTGTTAGATACCAGCTTTTCTCAACGCCATTTTCTTTTCTTCGATTACTTTAGATAGTAAATATTCTCATGAAGACATTTGGATTACGACTGAATGGATATCATCCAGATTAAGGCTCACATTACAATGACCATGATATTTCACGTAGCTGAAACAAGTTCCCTTCCAAGTTTCCGATATATTTCCCCATTGGATCTCATATTGGAATGGATTTTTAAAGTTCCCAGACGTAATGCGCATCTTGTTTCCATACAGAGAAATTTTCGATTTTTCGATTTTGGCATCTTTTCAATATTAAAACAAAACAATTGCTTTAAACCGTTGTCAACTTTAAAATAGTATAAAAGATAATTTTAACATAATTTCGGTTGCATTAAAATTGGTAATTAGAAGCAGAAGGAATGAGCTAAGGTTTTTAAATCGAGCTAGAAGTATGCAATTTGTATATGAAAACGGGTCACTTTTATCTTTTTAAAAATGTGTTGTGAAATTCTTACCAAGCAGACATATAGTTATTATCAGTGATTACATCTGAATCAGAGACTGCTTTGCAAAATATTTAAACTTTTATCTTATCTTAAGATCATTTTATCTGTTATATAAACAAGCCATTATATCTTCAGTCTAGGGTCAGAATGTTAGCACACGCTTTTAATTAACTGGGCAATTCTTTTTTGTTAGTAATGAAAATTCAGTTGAACTTGTTAAATAAGGCTCTAGTGTATCTGAAGTGTTATGTGGAGTAGCTTCGTGCGCCAATAGCACTGGACTGGTGGATGGAAAGAAAACTAGAAACTCAACGAGCGGAGTTAAACTGGAAAAATTTGCGAAAGAGCTACGTGAAATAGAAATCTGGACTCGGATAAACCAAGGGTATCAAGGAAATACGTAAACCGTTGTGAATGCAGCATACGCTAAGAGTTAAGAGGTTAAACCTAATCCTGGCCACCTCATTCATAGGCGAAAATATTAACAAGTGGTACGAATCCATTGAGGTTGCTAAAATAACCATTATTTCTCTCTATAGACATGTTTCGACGTAAAATAGGAAGTTCATCAAGAA
The DNA here is from genome assembly GCA_963930735.1 of Dioctria linearis. Classification (NCBI taxonomy): domain Eukaryota; kingdom Metazoa; phylum Arthropoda; class Insecta; order Diptera; family Asilidae; genus Dioctria; species Dioctria linearis. The sequence goes on along the minus strand of OZ005742.1, from coordinate 210,088,250 downwards.
TGGATACTGTGGTCGCATCTATTTCTCAGTCATTAACTATGCGTTCCTTAGAAATACGAATTGACTGATTATTTCACCAAAGTGGAATTGCGCTGATAATTACTAATGATTGCCCCATCAACACATTGTACAATAATACTAAATTAGTGCAGAGGAAATTTGTTTTATTGTTTTGAGACTCACTCAATATAGTTAAAACAAAAGGAAGGACACAAGTTTCGCATAATTAGCATGTCTAAGCTTCCCATATTTCACCAACAGCATAGGAGTGTTCCTTACTTTAATGTTTGAATACCACATTAGCCAAATGTGGTAACTTCTAATCTCTTAGGGGCTGTGATTCCCAAAGTGTATTACTCGGCGTACTGATATGAACGTAGGTGCTCCGGCAAAAAAATTATTACTATTATAACTCAATAAATTAAAAAAATTGTCACATATCTCATTAGAATAACTTTTAGAATTTAAATTCAATGTGCATCACAGCTGAAAAAATAACAAAGTTTGGAGGCTAATGTTTTAGGATTTTATTTTGGTTTTTTTCTGGGTACTTCTGATTATTTTAAAAACTTTCAGTTTTATTATATTGCTACAAAAATTTTTTAAACAATTTTTATTTCATTAGTTTCGATTTTTTTTATGGATTCTCTAAATTATAAGAACAATGATGAAATATTCGCTGATAATTTAACTGCATGCTCAAGCTCGAATTACATGGCACAAGAAAAGATTCAAACTAAATTTAAAAAAAAAATGTAACTGTATCATGGGAAGAGTATAAAAAGATACCAAAGACGAATATAGGGCAACGGATCTGACTATCAAAGCAACCAATTCATTCTCGACTGATGGTGAGTAACAAACACTTACGAAAAGTTGGGATAATCGTGATGATAATATCTATGATCTCAAGAAAATTTTACCAATTGCATAACTGTCATCAAAGTTTAAATATACCGTATGCCTACATATCGCAGAGAGAATTCTTGATTAATACAGTCATTGTGAAAATGAAGCTTAAAAGTGCATTTTGAAAAAGTTGTAAGTTGTAAATATACGCTCAATTTAATTTTATAAATACATATCAAGTGTAATTTTATTAGGTTGCTAAGAAAGTTTTGACGTATTTTTGTTTCTTCAATTGAAATGTTCATAACTTCATTATTGTTTGTACGATTTGGACTTTGGTATTAATTGAAAGCTAATATTTCCACGTTTTGATTTGTGATAAAAATATGTGTGTTTAATCATTAAATTTTAAGGAATCGAGGTATATGATGGATCAAGAAAAACTTCATTTGAGTTCCAACTTTTCCATAATGCAACGGAGGCTCATAAAAATTTGTGTTTCATCTTTGGGCCATCTAAAGTTAATGTGCGTACGGCCTAAAGATGGGTTGGAAAATTTAGCTCAGGGGGCATGAATCTTCAAGATGAACCTTTTAGTGGGTAATGAACCACTATTGACTACGACGGGGATTGGGGAAAGGTTTAACGTTAGCTATATAACGATTGAGATCCATCTGCACAAGCTTGGATTTGTCTACAATAATGTTGCCGTGAATTAAGCGTACAAAATATGAGCTATTCTTGGATCGCCTCGTTATCAAACTATCCCGGCAGACCTACATATATTGTGCTCAGCTAAACCGACTGGGTGCAAAACTACGCTAACTTTGTCCATCACTGTACAACTTAAAAGGTGTTGTCTTCCCATATGACAATGTAAGGCCTCTCGTTTCGATTCCTGCAAAGCTTTTGAAAACTTAACTTCTTATTAAAAAAAGCTAAGAAAACCAAGCTGTAAAGGCTTTTTATTTTATCTGGCAAAAATATAAAGCCAGCTGGGCTTTCTAAAATAAAAAGCCAGCTTGGCTTTTTTTTCGAGCTGGAAGTAACAGGTTTTGAAGCCGGAAGTATAAAAAGCCAAGCTGGTTTCTTATTTTCAGGGTCCGAACCAATTATGAATTTTTACGAAAAAAGCTAAGTTTACTGTTATTCTTATCCGGTAATAGTTTTGAAGCTAGAGAAGCAAGCGCAACGGCTTGATATTTTCTTTCGGTAAAAATATAAAAAGCGAACCCGGCTTTTTATTTTTTCTACCCGAAAATGACAGGTTTCAAAGCTGGCGAGATTTCCGACTGTTTTACATTTAAAATGTACATGGCAATAAAAGGAAAGAAAGAAAAAAAAATAACAAAAAAATCAGACTTTTATGAATAAACAGAAAAAATGTGAAAGTGCAGATCGCATGCAACGAAATGGAATGGTAAATGATTCATTTTCGTAAATTAATGACAAGGGGCGGAGTTTTCAGGTTTTATTCTCATAAAATGCTCCCGCGCTTTTGTGAAAACCGGTTTTTGCTGAAATATTGTGAAAAATATCCAATGTTTTTTATAGCATAACCAATGTTTGTTGTTGTAATCCTAAGATATTTGAAGACCACGTAATTCTCTTTACATTCACTCATGCTGCATTCTTTGATATTTTCGGGAAAATGAGAATTTTACTTAAGAGGAATTTTACATCTCCTTTCAAGCACCTTGGCCAAAGCGTAATTTATCTTTTTCTTAAAAAATAGAGGTAGTGTGACCTGATGTTCATTATTATGAATAGTTTGATATGATTTTGAGGAATTCAATAAGAATTTGTCTTTGGGGTAATCCTACGTTCTCTCCTTTTTTGATTTTAAACTCATTGTCTCAGGCGCACTACAATAGCGCATAACCATGCAAAACATGAAAGTATATGACACTACTTGTTTCGGTCTGAAAAACACTACAAATTCTCAATTTTGATCGGCTGCTTCCTATCTTTTTTTATGTTATTTTTGCCGTTGCCGCGCTGCAGTACCGACAAAATATTTGAAAAGCGATTAGGGTTTCCATATCCGAATTATTTTTAATGGAAAGGAAATTTATTTTTTGTAGACAAAAATGATACTCGGCTAGAAAAAATAAGAAACCAGCTTGCCTTTTTATACTATCTCAAAAAAATAACCAGCTTCAAAACCTGTTACTTCCAGCTCGAAAAAATAAATATAAATAAATATTTTTACCAGAAATAATAGAAAGCCCAGCTGGCTTTTTATTTTTGCCAGAAAAAATAAAAGGCCAAGCTGGCGTTATATTTTTGCCAGATAAACTTAGATAGCTTCAAATTATTATCGGCCAGGAATAACAGGTAAAGTTGGCTTTTTTCGTAAAAAGTCATAACTACCTATATATCACAGTAAAATCACAGTTAGTTTTGAATCAGTTTTACACTAATAATAATTGTTGTTTGTTCAGTAAATGATTTCAATTAAAATTTAAGTGAAGTAGAACGCAGTTAATTGTGTTTTCATTGAACTACATTACCAGTACATTTCTTAACAAGGATGTTAGTTTTCGATTAAGTAATTCAGTTTTCCGCCATGACGCGCGCTGTCAGAAAAATATAAATATACCGTTGAAACGTTGACTCCATTAATGGGCGAATCAAAAATAGTCACTTAAGATATCTCTCGTTGGCTGGAAATTTTTTAAATCCACAAAAATTAACTTGAATAAGATTCTGCATTTTTTTAACGGTTGGCATTCTCCAACTAACTACAAAACTCCACATTTTGTAAGTTATTTCTAAGCTCTTAAAGACTTTAATTTTTACGAAGAACTCGAGCAACAATATAATAAAACACATAAACATAAATCCTAAGTGATTTCTTCAGAATTATGTCGACCACATCGTCTCCTTAATAATTTTATATTCTGTTATATTCTGCTGTTCTTCTCATTTCTTAATCATCCACGAAAATTTAATTTTCCCGTAATGAAAATGTATTTAATGCATTTTTTATAGCAGCCTCATTCATTCGAAAGCGTCTGAAAAATAATCTTCCGCAGATAGCATTAAAACAAGTCAACAAATGATTTTAGGGAAAACAACTGAAGGAAAAAGGACTTTCACCATCAGGAACCATGCATTAGTAATACAGACTCTCTCGAGAGATTGTGATAAATCTGTTTATTGCCCACTCTTTATTACGAATTCCCAACTGTTATTCCGTTTTTCTTTACAATTACATACCCACAATACTTAACTACCCACAGTTTTCGTAACCACCTCCAAGTCTTTAAATCTGCCACTGAAAGAATTTGTTATATGTACATATGTATGTATAATTTCAGTAAAATGTGTTGCCAACAAATCGATTCGCGACCACAAAAGAAAGGAAGGAATTGCCCTTTGGCAGACACTTCCTTGTTGTGTTTTGTAGGTATAGGTCCTGTTGCATAACTACTTCCAGGCATTGCCCAGCCCACTCGTCACATTATTTCAACACTTAACAAAAGCAGACCTCGGACGCAGACCAACAAGACACAATACAAATCCTGAACCTGACCTAAGGGGTTCAAAGCAGAGCATGGGATAGCTGCTCTTGTGAGGATATTGTTCCCTTTACTAGTAAATCAATATTAAACCATCAGCTTAAGTTAGTTTGCCGTTGAGTTAGTTCCGGGTTGGATAAAGAAATTTGCTACGTTTACACTATTTGTCAGTGCGAAATCCACTCGATGTGATTATACTCAATGACAGCACTATCAAGTGATAGTACGGTACGGTATGGATACATTTCAAGGTGCATTTATATATACCAGTTTTTATGGCAACCTTTTACAAGGATGCCTCGAAAGCTTCGCTTTCAGACTTTGTGAGAGTTCCATCCGATATTGATACAATAACCACATGCGCTCATATCCTTTGTTGTTGAATAAAATCAATGGAATGGAGAGGTCGTGGCGAAATAAGTTCGAGTACAACTCGCATAATATTCAGAAACTTTTAATAACACCCTAGCGACTGTTGTTAAGAATCAAGGCACACTTGGATGTGTGTTGTACGTACATACATATATGCATTCAACGACTATTCTTTATTGATGTCGAAGGAATATATGTACCTACGTAAAAAGGCAATTTCACATAGAACGCATAATATTTTTACATAATTGTTTTAAGCATATGGTTGCCCACTCGGGGGAGTAATATAAAGAACCTCAGCCACCTAATTAAACTCGGAATCCTTAGAATGCTAGGCAGTTAAACAGGCATAGACCTTTTGCCCTATGGGAAGGGATATCCTATTCAAGTTTCATATAGGAATTTAAAATTATTACTTGAGACTTTTAAGGGTAGGCATTTCGAAATCAAGAGAGTGGAAATCCCTTATAATTGGATTGTGTTCTTTGTTGCGTAGATGGCTATGTTTACTTGGGTGGATATGTGCGAATGTAGAGTGTTACACTGATAGTTAACACAGCTGTGCTTTTAAAGTGGTGCAATTTCAAAGAATTATTTGTTCATGGGGTAAGCTTTATTTGATGAATTCTAACCTCTTCAAACACCTTCCGAGCACCGTCTAAAAGTAGTAGTTGAGAGAATGCGGATTTACTTAGGAAGGAAGTATAGATGCAAACGGAATTACGCAAAGAGGTCCATTATTTTATCCTAATTAATGCAATTAGTTAGCAGGGTGGAAATCTTAAAGAACGGCAGATGTACCTACTTATGAAAAAATAAGTTGTTAAATAATAGACTCTTCCCTTTACCAGCCCTACTCCACTCGGGAGATGATGAAGACGTCCAAAATTAAATTATGGATCTCAATGATTTTTATTTTCTTCTGTCGTTAAACTAACGGTTGTATTCACTAAGTTCACCTACTTTATAAAACTGTCATTAATTAAGTCATATTCAACCCACTAATGTGTACAGGGTAGTTCAAAAATGTGCACACCATACCATATCAACCTTTTCGGAGTAACAGGGTGGTTAAGAAAATATGATAGTTTTTCCAACGATTGCTCAAGTAGCTCCGCGCTCCTCAGAGGAGTTATGGTGGTCTAAACTGAAAGTTTTTGATTTCCTTACCTTTTTTTTTACTTTCACCTCTATTTAATTTACAAAAAGGTGGTTAATATACCTTTTTTTCTTTTATAAGAAGTGTAAACTCTGGACTCTTCTTTTTAATTTGACCTATGTGCAAAATAGCCATTAAAGAGTTATTAGCTCTTAACCTCTACTTTTTAATATACAGAGTATTTTGTCAAAAACTAGCACATATTCTTAATTACCCTCTAACTCCGAAACGGTTGATATGTCCCTCTGCCACACAATTTTTTTTAATGCCTTAGTAAACACTATCATCTCCTGCTCTATGTACCACCTAGGTGGAAACACCCTCTATAGATTGTTCAGTAGTGGTAAAATTGCATATTAGCAAAGAGACATAAAGACATGTCTATATGTTTCTTTGATATTAGGTAATTAAAAATATTCGAAGGAATATAATTACGGGTATAAGTATTTTTATAAGTAAAAAAAAAAAACTTTATGACTTACCTTGGGTAAACCACCTGCTCTTATGTCGCTCACTTGACAAAGTTCAATAACATCTCCTTCCTGCAAGATAATACAAACAAAAAACGGTCAAAATCGTAAACAGTATTAAAATATAAAACACAAAACTCACTTTTCCTTCACTCTTCCAATATATAAAGAATGCATATTCGTCGACCTTAAAAAGGCAATTCTGTTCGAATTCGGTGCTATCTTTATCTTCAAACCAACGATCAAATGTGCAGCCAGTGGTGAGCTCTTCTGGAACTGGGATAATCCAGTTGAATTCAAACTTTTTTGTCATATTGTGGAGGCTATTTTGATGGCCGGGAAGAAAACGACTGTTTTAATGCTATTTTACTGCCAGGAAAACGTATTGAAAACGTTGCCGGTCTACTATGTCGGTAGCACACGATCTCCGGATTTGTACTGAAATTGAGGAAAATGAAGTTGTTAATGCTATGAAGTTAATGAAAAGTTGTAACAAAAATTAAATAGTAAGAGCAGAACTTTTTATGATGGCAGTTTAACTTTTTTTTTGTAAAAAAACTTAGTTTAATTTTATGTTTTTAGTGGAAAAAGTGATCAAAATTGTGAATTAATGTTAAACCGTAATTTTTTAATATATGAAAAAATAGTTTTATAGTGGAATGATTATGTACGCTGAAAAAAGAAAGATATAAAAATGATCAAAGAGTAGTAACTGGGGATATGATGTAACCCATTAAAAAAATTTAGAAGGAAAAACTCTGTCACGAAGTTTTTCATATCGAAAAATAATATGTCAATCGAACTACTCATTAAAACATTTCATTTAATATCAAACATTCCCCTCATCTCTCTTCGTAAGAGACTACTGCCTAAACCAAAAAATTTACAACTAATAATTTTGTTTGATAACTACCTACCAGTCGGGGAGCATACTGAATAAAAAAATAAATAAATAAAAACAGAAAAAAACAAGAAAAAAAAAGTGATCCAAAGCAGTTCACGCGTGAAGATATTATGCACGGTCTAAAACAAAACTTACAACTAAAATGTTAACTTATAATTAAAAAATTACACGATCCATTCATTATAATTAATTGAACATGCAATGCTCATTAAGAGCTTCAAAAGACTTAAAAAGATGTCACCATGTGTTGAGTTAACGTGGTAAGTATAATTAAAAATTCTCGGTTTTATATCGCATATGTAATCAAGTCAAATCTGAATCATATCAAAGCTCCCGGGACCAATTACACGAAACTGCAAGCATATTTTATGTTCTACAACAAATTTTCTGAATGCTTAGAAAAATCTCGTATCACAAAAGTAAATACTAATACAAAACTCCAAGAGTGGCTTCGGTAATACATATGTAGCTAGACTTGTAGAGATTCTGCAGATATATGAAGATTTATAGAAGTTAGAAGTCATAGCAATTAGAACGGTTTGAGTTATGTCACTCTCAGAGCTGGGTGGAGTAAATTAAATTAAATCGGGTATTTTTTTTCCGAATGATTATATTAGAAGAGAAGAAAACAAAACTCAAATATTTAAGGAATACTGTAATTTGGTCGTCTCCTACCAGACGGTTGTTACTTCTTGTGAGATTTGAAATTATACCAACTTTTCTATATTTGACAAGCGGGATGAAATCGCAAAAAACCGTGTAAACTTTCTCTGTGCATCAGAAACATCTTGAATAAAATCTAGAAGACAAAGCACATTAAACTTTCTCTGTATGTATGTACATTCGAAAAAACCTTGGAGAAGTGTTAAAAATCTACCAGTACAAAATTAAAACGCTAATTCGAAATCTCTGCTGTCTTCGTGGATATGTGTAATTATTTAGGCCATCTGATATATGCAGTAATAGTAATTTTCGATGTATGATGAAATCAAATCAAAAGTTTGAAATGCTAAAGCGAAATATTGAAAGAGCACAGCTTTTACGAGCAAAATTAAGCAACGGGGTGTATGCGATCCGGTTAATAAAAAATTCAGTACTTCGAGAAAAACAAAGTCCGTTATGAAGTTTTTCGGATAGTATGATATTAATTCCAATCAATTGTGTTTTTAAGTACATTTCATTTGATACCATATGTCATGATATGTCATGATTTATTGCAACAACCACCCTCCCCCACCCCCACCCGCCGCTAAAGCTACTCCTATTAAAATAACAAATTTCTTCTATGAGTTATAGAGGCTAATTAGTTGAATCAAAAGCCGAAAGGGGTCCGTTTTTCTATTTCCACTGACACATATAGGGTGATTTGCAACAAAGTGACTATAGGCACAGATATACAATATGATTCCTTGAGATGAGTAACTTTTTATACCCTAGATGAAATCTAAAGGGTATACTAAGTTTGTCATTCCTTTTGTAATGCATAGAAATAATGATGGTAGAGCAAAATGGATTGATTGACACGCACGCATAATATTAAAGTTATTTTGATTTTTGCATGTCCGTCAGTCCGTCTGTCCGTCCGTCTGTCTGTCCGCCTGTGCGAACGATATCTCGAGAACGCGTATACTTATAGAGCTGAAATTTTGTACACGAACTTTAAAAAAAAAGTAAAATAAAGTTCGAGAAAGAGACAAATCGGGCAACTCCTTCGAGGGGTTACCATACAAAAATTTCGTTTTCCACTGCCTGGGAACATGTCGACGTAGAGAGCCGACATTTTGTACACTGCGTTTTTATAGTAATAGTAAGTAAAGCTTCAAAAAAGGACTAAATCGGGCAATCCCTCCTTCGTGTTGCCATATAAAAATTTAGGTTTTTTTACTTATACTGTAAAAATGATCAGTCCTAGACGTTTTCATTGTACTGAAAAGTTCTTCAGAATATGAAATCCTATTAAATTGGTTATAATCATTTTTAAGCGAAAAACCACTTCAAAAATCAAACTCGAACTCACATGAAATTACATACGGACATTCATCTAGGATATCATAATAATTGGTCTTAGACCTATTCTAGCCTTTTTACTTGTGCAAATTAAATTCAAAATCTCATTTATTTTAATTTTTAATAAAATGCAACGGGTTTTTCAAAATTAAATCAACAGTTTTTTCAAATTAATTTAAAATTTCTTTCAGATGAAGTGCAACGTATTTTACAATATTAATAATTAATTACAATATAAATAATTTAAAATATTTCAAGTCAAAAAGTAATTTCTGAAATAAAATTTTAGATTTTTCAATTTATATGTTATCTTGAAGAAATTTTGAATTAAATTCAACAAATATTGAATTAATGTTGAAAAACCCGTTGTATTTTATTTAGAATATGCTGATTGAGTTGTGAAAATCGTTGAATTTATTTTAAATATTGTTAGTCCTTTTGAAATCTGTTTAAAATAAATGAAATCTGTTGAATTTAACTGAAAAAAGGTATAAGTCTCTTCTCTCCCCTTCTGAAAAAATCCAAAGTTTGTAGCCCTTCTTATGTTCATCACCTCTTCAAGTCATGAATCACAGATTAGCAAGGTATGACCGATTTGAAAGGAAATTTTCGTGTTACTCTGTCATTTGCACACAAATGTCAGTTGCTGCGAATTTGTTTTGACTTTTTCGTATTATATTGACTGAAATATGTTTTCATATATTAAATCATTTAACAAAACATTAGTGTCTTCATGTAAAACACTTCGGGAAAAGTAATTATGTGCCAGTGGGAAAGCAAAGTAATTTCTAAGTAGAAAATTTTTTCCACTTTGATACGGACGATAGAAATTAAAACAAACAATTTGTGACATTTGTCCCAGTGAGACAAGCCATGAATGTGACAGATAATCTTTGTATTAGGACTTCAAGTGACATAACTGTATAAATTCCATTGAGTAAATAGCTGATAAAGAAACGGGGAATCATGCAAATTCTGCCTGTCAGTATTTGATGTTTCCGAAAATAATTATTTCAGAGTTCCGGGAGTTCAGTAAAACTTAGTGAAATTTAACGATTTCGTTTTTAGGCAAAAGCATATTTCTTAAAAAATATATCTTTCTGTTTTATTTTAATCGTGCAAAAAAAATTTATATGTACACAACAGAAACAGAAGAATATACGAAAGTTTAAATCATGTCCAATTTGTTAATTTTGAGAAATGTCAGAAGGTTTCTTTTTTTCAATGGCAGCCCTATATTCCTTTTACCTAAAGAAAGGGGGCGCTAATGATTTGTTTATTTTACATAGCAATTTGGATTATAAAAAAATTTCCCCTTCAAAATGTCATGATTTCATTACTGCCATGACGAAACGAATACAAACAGAACACACTAATACATTTCATTGAGTGGCTTAGGGTTTCATTCGATATGCCAAAACCCTCGAGAGTATTTCCCAAACCAAAACCCTCGAGAATACTTCACAAGCCATGAAACAGACTCCCTCCCTACCGCATGCGAGGCCCAGCGTAGTCCTTACATTCTAAAATATTTGCAGTGTTCTTATGTAAAATTGACAAAAGTTTGATTTGAATAGCTCCTCCGCCCTAAACTACTATTCATACAGAAAAATGGCGTTCTGTTAATCTTAAGCTTGCTTTCTTATCTTCCGAACCGTAATAAAATTTTCATACCTTTCCTAACAAAATTATTTAAAAAAATTTATCTTAACCAAATGACTACGATTCCTCAAACAAAAATTCTCAGCTGAGTAGCCATTGTAATGTCGCTGTGCCGTCATGGCATGCCGTGGGCTGATGATATCGAATGTAGCTGCCTACAGATTCGAACTACGGCTGCACATACACACATGCAATTATCACTCAGCAGAGAGGTATTGAGCGTAAAATGGTAAGGTTACTTTGTAATCAAAACTATTTTATTATTTTGTTAAGTAAGGTATATAGAAAGTGTGGCCTTTGGGAAGGTAAGCAACCAAGCTGTAAAATAGTAGAAGACTATTTTCCTGTATGGATAGTAGTTTAGGCTCTATGGCATATATAAAGCCAATGTTTTGCACTTTTCCATAAGCATCAATATAGAGCATTTTAGAGTACGGACTCCGAACGCACACATATAGATTTCTGTTTCATGGCTTGGGAAGTATTCTCGAGGGTTTTGGTTTTGCCCAAACCAAGAAACACTAATCTTGTATGTGTCCCATCGCACACATCCGTTTTCTAAAATGCTATATATTGATACTTATGGAAAAGTTCCAAATATTGACTTTATATGTGCTATGGAGTCTAAACTACTATCCACATAGGAAAATAGTCTTCTAGTAATTTACAGCTTGGTTCCTTACCTTTCCAAAGGCTACACTTACTGTAACTTACTTAACAAAATAATAAAAAAGTTTTGATTACAACGTAACCTTACCATCTTACGCTGGCCAACTTGCATGTGTGTATGTGCAACGGAGTCGGAATCTGTAAGCATCTACATTCGATTTCATCAGCCCACGGCATGCCATGACGGCACAGCGCCATGTACAATGATTACTCAGCTGAGAGTTTTTGTTTGAGGAATCGTAGTCATTTGGTTAGATAAATTTTGTTAGGAAAGGTATACAATTTTTATTTCTATTCGGAAGATTATTAGGGGTCAATTTTTCTGTATGAATAGTAGTTTAGGGCAGAGGAGCTATTCAAATCAAACTTTTGTCAGTTTTACATAAGAGCACTGCAAATATTTTATAATGTTAGTACTCCGTTGGGGCTCTCATGTGGTAGTGAGGGAGTCTGTTTCATGGCGTTTGAAGTATTCCCAAGGGTTTTGGATATGCCGTTTCCTTATTAGTTATTTATTCAATGGTAAATTCATACGAACATATTACAAATGAAATAAACAAAAACAATATTAGAGCAGTAGCAGCAAAAACAGAGAAATGTGTGGTGCGCTCTCGACTCTTGTCGTCCGCTTTTTATACGCTAGATGATGAAATCATAAGGTAGGTTTGCCATTGCGTTTGTAACGCATATCAGTAATGATGGTAGAGAAAAATGGATTAGTTACCCACGCATAATATTAAAAGTATTATAGCACAAGGGAGCAAAATCCGCCGAGATGTCTTCTCATCTCTGTGGATAATAAAGTCCAATGTCACCAAGAGAAAATTACAGTAGTTAGTAGGAAATGCATCAATAGAAAATAAGTAAAGACTACAGATGCACGGTTTTTTCCAGCTGTGGAATGAATACCTAGAAATTTTAGTGTATGTTTATAAGGGTTAATGACTTATTTATTGAGGTAAAGGTTGGTTCCAGGCAGTAACAAAATAATGGAAGGTGTCATCATTGAGGTAGAGTAGAAAAACATATAGAGAATATTCAAGAACTAGTCGGGCGCAAAGATGAGTTTCGGGCCTACTGGGTGGCGCCCCCATATATAATTCTATTGGCAGTTTTAATTCTCTGCCTAAAGTCAGCATGGCAGGAGTTTGCTGTGTACTATCATATACCGATGAGCAATATTCTAACAATAGAAACGGTAAATGATCGTCTCAGTCCCTTTGGCGGTCAGTTATGTTTTTCGACAGATAATCCAAAATTATTCTAGTAAAGCGTTCCACCATTCCATCGGACTAAGGGTGTAAGTAGGTATTAGGGCGGTTTAGCCAGACATGGTGTCACAGCCAGACAAAATTTTTGGTTCTGTTGTTGTCCGGGGTGAGGCATAGGGGAGGGGGGGAATGGATGGTCTGGCCCGGGTGGCCAGACATCTCTGTCTCTTTCTGTCTGTCTTTCTGTCTCTCTCTCTCTCGTATTTTCCTCTGACGTCATATGAATGGATGGTCTGGTTCAGCTGGCCAGACATCTCTGTCTCTTTCTGTCTCTCTCTGTCTCTCTCTCGTAATTTCCTCCGACGTCATATGAATGGATGGTCGGCTGCCAGACATCTCTGTCTCTTTCTCTTATAATTACCACTGACGTCATATGTTTGGTTTGCTGCTTTGCTTGCTTTGCTATGGGGATTTCTATGGTGTGACGTGTCTGGCTGATCCTCCGCCTTGGCTTGGTTGATAGAGATTCATGTCACATATCTGGCCATCAGCAGCTTTATCAGCTCTGTCTTAGCTGATTTTCACTATTTTAATTTAGCAGGAAAAAATAATATCATTTTTGCTGGAATCGAACCGGGAATGCTTGGTTTGTAAAATCCGAGGCGCTCTACTCATGAGGCCACGGATGTATCGCAGATATGTTCTTTAAAGTGGCTATATAAGCGGAAAATGACTGCATGAATATGGCCATCAGAAAACTGTCTTGTTCGTAACCCCGCAATTGTTAGGCGGTGTGGTCATGAGAATATACTTAATTTACTTTTACAAATGTATCTTGTGTATACAGACGGTTGAACGGGCGAGAGACCTAAAAAATAGAATAACCTATGGATATGATTGATAAGAGATAGTAGGCCTCGTGAAAAATTTTCAAATTGTTTCAGTTTTAAACGAAATTATTAAATTAATTAGAATTAAAAAAATATTATATTATTAACATGTTATGAAGTTTGACTAGGTACATGATCAATAACGAATACCTCACCAGAGATAATTTCTAAAAAAATATTTTTTGGCATAATGACGTTTTATCGCTGATAAGAATTGCGCCGGCAGCATAATGTATTCGTATGAGAATAGTTCTATGACCGCAATACGAGGTTGATAAGAAAACTGACCCCAGACTTTTCGAATAATAAATTTTGCGTAAAACTGGCCTTGAAATTCATAATGGTGATAACACGTATGAAACTGGCTCGATGACCAGAATACGAAACTGATAAGAACATGATGAAAATTTATCTCCTGTTATGTAGGTAGAATAATCTTTTAATACACAGGGGTAGGACAGCTGTGATGGAATTTGAATTGCCCCTCGACAAGTATAAAACAAAAGCACGAAATGTAGAATTTGTAAAAGAATAACAACGAATATGTATGTAGAGGTTCAGATGGGGATAGGACTTAGGACTGTAGCCAGAAAAGAGGAAGATAAGTATCATTACGAGTAGTTCAAAAGCCCCGAACCTCAACTTTTTAGAATAACCTATGGATATGATTGATAAGAGATAGTAGGCCTCGTGAAAAATTTTCAAATGTTTCAGTTTTAAACGAAATTATTAAGTTAATTAGAATTAAAAAATATTATATTATTAACATGTTATGAAGTTTGACTAGGTACATGATCAATAACGAATACCTGACCAACTACAACAAATTCTGAGAAAGGCAGAGGACATATTTTCAGAGATTAAGCCACTCATCAGGTTAACTGAAGATGAGAAAGTGCAATTTACACAAGACAAATATTGTCATATTTGTGAACAACCTTTTGCAATTGGAATAAAACGTGTACGAGATCATTGTCATCTAACTGGAAAATATAGAGGTCCAGCTCATGAAGAATGTAACCTTAATTATCAAGATAGTCGTATAATTCCGGTAGTATTCCACAATTTGAGTGGTTATGATGCTCACTTTATAATAAAGGAAGTTGCAACTGCATTTGAAGGCAGAGTGGATCTTTTGCCAATTAATAAAGAACGATATATATCATTTACAAAGAATGTTAAATATAGTGAAATTAAATTCCGTTTTATTGATTCATTCAAATTTATGGCATCATCTTTAGATAAACTGGCGTCATATTTACCTAAAGAACAGTTACTTATAACAGAAAAGGAGTGGAACTATTTGAATTCTTCAGAATTTGAGCTAGTGACGAGAAAAGGTGTATTTCCTTATGATTACATTAGCGACTTGGAAAAATTGGATGAGGTAACATTACCACCTCGGGAAGCGTTTTATAACCAATTAAATGAATCTGATATTTCTCATGATGATTACCTACATGCACAAACTGTGTGGAACACATTTCACATACAAACTCTGGGTGAATATTCAAATTTGTATTTAAAGATCGATGTTCTACTTTTAGCCGACGTTTTTGAGAATTTTAGAAAGGTATGTGCAAAAACATATGGTTTGGATCCTGCACACTATTTTACTCTACCAGGATTAACATGGGATGCTATGCTGAAATACACCAAAATAGAGCTGGAGTTGTTAACCGATGTCGATATGGTTATGTTCATAGAACGAGGAATTCGAGGTGGAATAAGTCAGTGTTCAAATCGATATAGTAAAGCGAATAATAGTTATATGATAAACTATAACGATCAAGAGGATTCCAAATATCTCATGTACTTTGATGTTAATAATTTATATGGTTGGGCAATGTCCCAGTATCTTCCAACACATGATTTCAAATGGGTGAATACGGATATAGAAATTACTCATGTATCGGATGAATCTCCATTAGGTTACATCTTAGAAGTCGATCTCGAGTACCCACAACATTTGCATGATAAGCATTCAGATTTACCATTTTGTCCAACACATGAAGCACCTACTGGATCTAAGGAGCAAAAACTGATGACTACATTATTTAATAAAGAAACGTATGTCATTCATTATAAAAATCTGAAGCAGTGCATAGCTCATGGACTTATTTTGAAAAAATACATCGAGTTCTTCAATTCAATCAGTCTCCGTGGTTAAAGAAATATATTGACTTAAATACGGAAATGCGTAAGAAAGCTAGAAATGAATTTGATAAAAACAAATATAAGCTTATGAATAATGCGGTCTTTGGCAAAACCATGGAAAACGTACGTAAACATTCAATAGTAAAATTGCTTACTAAGTGGGAAGGTCGATATGGAGCTAAAGTTATGATAGCTAAACCGAACTTCCACAGCAGATCTATTTTCGATAGAAATTTGGTTGCCGTTGAATTAAATAAGACTGAAGTTTATTTTAATAAACCCATTTATATAGGAATGTGTATACTTGATATCTCTAAAACATGTGTTTATAAATTTCATTATGATTATATTTTACCAAAAATGGATAAAAATTGTAAACTGTTATATACTGATACCGACTCTCTAATTTATGAATTTAAGTGTGATGATATTTATAGAATCATAAGATCTGATGTTAATTATTTTGATACTAGCGATTATCCACAGAATAATGTATATAATATACCTTTAGTAAATAAAAAAGTTCCTGGGGTTATGAAAGATGAATTAAATGGGAAGTAATGACCGAATTTATAGGATTAAGATCAAAAATGTATAGTATAAGAGTAAATAATGAAGATTCGATAAAAAAAGCCAAAGGCGTTAAATTAAATGTAATAAAAAATAGTATTAGTTTTGATGATTACTTAACATGTCTGAATAACTCTGTTGAACAGATAAGAACCCAGCAATACATACGATCAGATAAGCACAATGTATATAGCATAAGACAAAGTAAGATTGCATTAAGCTCTCATGATAATAAGCGGTTTTTAAAAGAAAATTCAGCAGACACACTTGCTTGGGGACATTTTAGTATAAAGCAATAAAAGATGGTTTGATAACTTAAAATGCTATTTTTATTTATAATATTTCATTTTTATCGACCCATGAATTGTGTTTTGCAGAGAACCCTAGCCACTTTACAAAAAATTTATTCTGTTTCTTCTTCAATACTTTTTCAACAAGGTAATCATGTGGATATTTCGTCTTTAGTAGTTCTTTTTCATAAAATCCTCCTTTGATTGGATGTCCCTCATAATCCTCTAGAAGATATGTCACAGGATTCGTATTTTGTATGGTTTTAATTTTAAAGATCTCAGTCGTCCAGTTCGGCGTGTACCCCTTTTCAAATATATGTTTGTGCTTGCTGATGCGAACATAGTCATCAACCTTATATTTTGCTCTCCCCACCATTTTTATGTGATTATATACTGTTTGTAGTAGAAGATTTTTATTAATGTGATTAACATCAGAGGGTCGCATTTTAATTGTCCTATGCTTTTTATTATTATATTCATAAACAAGATTGTGTACAAAATCAATCCAACGATAGGAACCATGCTTACTAAATTCTTTCCACATCATGCCTTTCAACGTCCTATTAAATCTTTCAACTATTGAGGCTTTCATTATACTAAAAGTCGAATAGTGTTTGATTCCATATTTTAGCATTAGTGTCTGGAATGTTTTATTATAAAACTCTTTACCATCATCTGTCTGCAAATGTTTAGGTACCCGGCCGCTTTTTAGAATTTTTTCCATTGCAGCCGTTACCTGTTTTCCAGTTTTATTTTTAATAGGTTCTACCCAAGCATATTTTGAAAATGTATCAATCACTGTTAGCAAATAGTAGAAGCCATTATTTTCACGAACATAAGCACCCATTTCAACCAAATCTGCTTGCCAGAGATCATCCAAATCTTTCATAATGACACGACGCCTGGGAAAATTTCGACGAACTGCTCTGTGCAGCTCACTCACAAGGGCCTCTTTACTCATTGTTAGCTTTGACTATAAGAGATTCTACATTTATTAACCCTTGTAAGTTCTTTTCAATGTCTTCGCACTTTGTATCAATATAAACTTTTAACTTTTCAAATGACTTATTTATGTGCGATTGGGTCAATGTTTCCAGTTTTTCTCTAGTTATTTTAATAATATTATGCACATTCGCAAGCTCTTCCTCTAATTCACTCTTAGCTGTTTTTGTTTCTAAACTACTATGGGACTTGCAGAGGTCTAAATATTTATCTATTGCCTCATCTATATATAGCTTGTTTACAGCATCACTATCTTCTTCTGGATTTTTGAGATTCTTAATATTGCTGAATTGCATATCATAGTTATTATCTGATGTTAGCAGAAAACCTACTCAGGGGTGCAGCTGTCTAAAGTTTTGGTATTTTCGTTATATTTTTCAGAAGCAGGAGAATTTTCATTGGCAATCTCGCTATCTCCGTAGGGGTTGTATATCGAGCCTTTAAGGGTATCGGCAGGTGTAGATTTGTCTTCTCTCTCAGTGAATCTTCTTAATGCGCTAAGTTTGGTTTTCAAAACTTCTCGTGCACTATTTAATCGTTCATCATCATCATAGTCTAAAGATTCAATGTTCGAAACAGTTTTTAATGTGCCAGTTTCATCAATATTATTCGGCATAGATTTTCCCATATCATGGATATTTCTTTTATGACGTAGGAAGTTATCCCAACGAGTAAAGAATTTACAGCAGATAGGGCACTTCATAGTGCTTGCTGGTGTATATGCTTTTAACACTATCACTTGGTGTGTATAGTCTTATATTATAACGAGAGGGGGGTGAAGTATCTGATAAGAGGAGTAAAGAGCAGAAGGAAGAGGAGTAAAGAGGGGTAAAGAGGAGGAGGAGGAGGAGGAGGAGGAGGGAGTGGGGTTGATTTGGTGTTATTTGGTGTTATTTGGTGTTACTTCGGTGTTATTTGGTGTTATTTTGGTGTTGCTGGTGTTTTTTGGTGTTATTTCGGTACTGGTTTGGTGTTATTCTAGTGTTACTTTAGTAAAGCATCTACCCCACGGTGTATAATGAATTAAGAAAGACTATCGAGCTGAAAACAAGCAAAAGAACTTTTTGGAAATAATTAAAAAACAATTAAAGATTCTCAATGATATTATCTGGAAAATACATTGCCCCCATATAGCTCCCTATTGCTGTAGAAACATAAAGTAATAAGAGCTAGTTTTTGTTTTTGCTCTTATTGAATGAGACCGACCGTGAATTTTTACTACAAGAGGAAAATGATAAAAATGTAGGAATTTGTATTAATCACTCGAACTGAGTATATTGAGCTTAGCCCCTGAAATTTTAAAAATCCTTTCGAGAATGTTAACGCATATTCAAGCACATAAAGATAACCGAGTAGGGATTTTGTTTGTTGCGGCAGATCATGGATTTAATTTGAATATATCAACCGAAGGCATGTGTAAATTTTAGAATTATGAAAACTCCTCTAAATTTATCTGCATTTGAAGCAGAAATTAATTTAGTTTCTAAGCATATGTTTTTTACTGCGTATGAAGATAAAGAAGAGCCTACATTAGTAGTAGTAATAGATTTTATTGAACGACCAAAGATTTTTGGGGGGTAAAAGGGGGTGATCATAGCATGCACATCTCATTTAAAACGGTGGTGTTAAACGATTAACAACGACAGCAGCAACATGAAGAGTTTCATTTGTGTAAATTGTGAGAAATCTTTTACAAGGGCCCCTGGTTTAAAAAGACATCAAAAATATAACTGTAAGAAAATGTTAGAGCCTTCTACCCCAAAAGAACAACAGCAGCTCTCAGCATCACGCCCCAAGAAAACAGCGGAACAACAACAAACCCCGACACCAAACCCCGAGAATACAACAACACAACAACTACCCTCACCATCAGCCCCTGAGAAAATGGCAGAGCAACTTACTTTGAAGACACCAAGTCCAAAGAAAATGGCTAAGCAGTTTACTTTTAAGATACAATTTAATCCTACATGGGATGAAATGCTACTGGGGGTACATAATAAACTACCCTTTGGCCTAAAAGCACAAAAGTATTTATTAGAAGAACTGTACTTTGAA
The DNA here is from genome assembly GCA_963930735.1 of Dioctria linearis. Taxonomy (NCBI): domain Eukaryota; kingdom Metazoa; phylum Arthropoda; class Insecta; order Diptera; family Asilidae; genus Dioctria; species Dioctria linearis. Next base: position 210,068,459 of record OZ005742.1, on the reverse strand, counting down.
AAGTTTGAAGAGGCCTGTAAAAAATTATTGAAGGAAAAAGGACAGATGAAGGTGTTAAAATTATTGCGCGGTTCAAATACATTAACAAATTAAATGAACATCTGTTTAAAACGGTAGAATTTAATACGATTTTGAATGGAGAAAACCTTAAGCAGGAGTATCTTACCAAGGTTACGAGCCCTATAGTGCAGAAATTAACTGAAATGGAGACAGAAAAAACAGCTATAATAATGCATATGTGCTTTATTAAATTCTTTTTCGAAAATCTACAGCCTCTGGAATCACAAAAATATATTGAACATGTACAGATAAATCACAGGGAGTACAAGATGGATGAAGACTGCAACTTAACATTTATTGATGAGAAAGAAGAAGAAATACCAGGCTATAGGCATATGTAAATGTTGACTGTAAATAAAGATGCGTATTAAAAAACCAGTAGTGTATTGATTTCGCCTTCTAATACTCAGGGCAGCCGCTCTGCGGTTGGTGTAAAATTGAATTTTTTTTAAGCCTCTACACCTATAATTTTTCTTTAATGATCAAGCGGGGTGGTTTTTTTTAAAAAAATAAGAACCGTTTTTCATTATTAGAAAAATATTCTTTTATTTTTGGAATTTATCATATTTATATACATAGTCTTTTAAATCCGTAAGGTATAGAGCTATTATCTTTTGAAAAATTTGCGCTTCTCCGCTTTAGGCCTGTATATTTTTACTTCGGGGGTTGATATTACCTCGTGATTTTCTGTGCGTCGTATGTTTTGCGAAATTATGGGGATGCAGCCGTTTTCCTCAGAGTTTAATATCATACTTTCCATCGAGTCAAGATTCACAAGTTCTGAAGTCTTATGATCTAGGCGTATACCCTTTACTTTATTTGTTGCTTTAAATTGGTTTTCTTTTGCACTGAAGTATTCATACGCATAATTTTTAGGGCCTCCGCTCACAAACCGTCTTATATAACTACCTTTGCCAAAGCATTCCAATTCATCAGTCATATCGCCCACGAATTCCCCAGTTGGTGGGTCATATTCTCTCTCCCTGCTAACATAAATACTGCTTAGCCATTTTCTTTGGACTTGGTGTCTTCAAAGTAAGTTGCTCTGCCATTTTCTCAGGGGCTGATGGTGAGGGTAGTTGTTGTGTTGTTGTATTCTCGGGGTTTGGTGTCGGGGTTTGTTGTTGTTCCGCTGTTTTCTTGGGGCGTGATGCTGAGAGCTGCTGTTGTTCTTTTGGGGTAGAAGGCTCTAACATTTTCTTACAGTTATATTTTTGATGTCTTTTTAAACCAGGGGCCCTTGTAAAAGATTTCTCACAATTTACACAAATGAAACTCTTCATGTTGCTGCTGTCGTTGTTAATCGTTTAACACCACCGTTTTAAATGAGATGTGCATGCTATGATCACCCCCTTTTACCCCCCAAAAATCTTTGGTCGTTCAATAAAATCTATTACTACTACTAATGTAGGCTCTTCTTTATCTTCATACGCAGTAAAAAACATATGCTTAGAAACTAAATTAATTTCTGCTTCAAATGCAGATAAATTTAGAGGAGTTTTCATAATTCTAAAATTTACACATGCCTTCGGTTGATATATTCAAATTAAATCCATGATCTGCCGCAACAAACAAAATCCCTACTCGGTTATCTTTATGTGCTTGAATATGCGTTAACATTCTCGAAAGGATTTTTAAAATTTCAGGGGCTAAGCTCAATATACTCAGTTCGAGTGATTAATACAAATTCCTACATTTTTATCATTTTCCTCTTGTAGTAAAAATTCACGGTCGGTCTCATTCAATAAGAGCAAAACAAAAACTAGCTCTTATTACTTTATGTTTCTACAGCAATAGGGAGCTATATGGGGGCAATGTATTTTCCAGATAATATCATTGAGAATCTTTAAATGTTTTTTAATTATTTCCAAAAAGTTCTTTTGCTTGTTTTCAGCTCGATAGTCTTTCTTAATTCATTATACACCGTGGGGTAGATGCTTTACTAAAGTAACACTAGAATAACACCAAACCAGTACCGAAATAACACCAAAAAACACCAGCAACACCAAAATAACACCAAATAACACCGAAGTAACACCAAATAACACCAAATAACACCAAATCAACCCCACTCCCTCCTCCTCCTCCTCCTCCTCCTCCTCTTTACCCCTCTTTACTCCTCTTCCTTCTGCTCTTTACTCCTCTTATCAGATACTTCACCCCCCTCTCGTTATAATATAAGACTATACACACCAAGTGATAGTGTTAAAAGCATATACACCAGCAAGCACTATGAAGTGCCCTATCTGCTGTAAATTCTTTACTCGTTGGGATAACTTCCTACGTCATAAAAGAAATATCCATGATATGGGAAAATCTATGCCGAATAATATTGATGAAACTGGCACATTAAAAACTGTTTCGAACATTGAATCTTTAGACTATGATGATGATGAACGATTAAATAGTGCACGAGAAGTTTTGAAAACCAAACTTAGCGCATTAAGAAGATTCACTGAGAGAGAAGACAAATCTACACCTGCCGATACCCTTAAAGGCTCGATATACAACCCCTACGGAGATAGCGAGATTGCCAATGAAAATTCTCCTGCTTCTGAAAAATATAACGAAAATACCAAAACTTTAGACAGCTGCACCCCTAATGAATATAGGTGTATAGAATGCAATAAGTCGTTTAGTCGCAGAGATAGCCTTCAACGGCATAAGAAACGGTCGACTCATGCTTTTAAATGTGATATCTATGAAAATAAAAATACATTGGATGGAAAGAACCATTTAACATCCTGTAATGAAGATGATAATGATGATGAATACAAACATATGAAAAAATTGCGAAAGTTGAGTGAAAATAAAGATTATTTGTATACCCAAGCACCGGGGAGCAATATTTTAATGGCTAAAGCCGAAGGCCAGGGTCATGATAATGATGATGATGATGCCAATAATGATATTCGAAAAACTACAGACCCCAATATACTGGTGGATGAATTAAGGCTGGAATATAACAAAAACTCGGGGAGAAGAGCTTTAGAAATAATAAAAAGATTAAAGATTCTCAATGTAATTATTTGAAAATAAAAACTATAAGTCTGAAAATTATTTATATTTTTATTTTCCCTTTGCCTATACCTATGATAGAAGGTTTATAACACGCGTTAGCGGCATAAAATTTATACTTCTTTTCCGTCGCCTCGCGTTTTGAAATTTCTTCACAATTTACTGCATCGTCGACCTCCACATAAAGGCAATAAAAACTATTTTTCATAGGCAAATCAATGTATTCTTTGGGGCTTCATTTTTTAAGTGCATTCGCCAAATTATACATCCGCGGCATCTCCTTCAATATCAGGCGCGCATAACCCCTCTTGCAATAAAAAATTCGTCTGGCCTGGAACATCCATTGGAAAAAAATAACTATACATGCCACACAATAAGGTTGGCTAGACTTAGACATGGCTAGCCAAACTCACCTTACTCGCAACATAACAGCGGCAATATAAGCACTATGGTGTTATCAGCCGATTTTCCTTGTGTGAATGCTAGTGATCATAGCATTGCAAAAAAAGAAAAAAAAGCTTTGCAGGGAGTTTCCTGGCCCCGAGAAACATGCTTTCTACATAATTAAAATTCATGCTCGTCTGGTAGTAAAATTTTAGAAAAATAATCTCTTCGCGTTTATAAATATTTTTGTACGTGTGTGAGTGAATGTTATCATTTTGAATGAATTTCCAAGGCCTGTTTTACGCAATAAGGTGAGCAACCATCGTGCATATATCTCATCTATAGTGGGTGTATTGAGCAATTAACAGCATGAAGAGTTTCATCTGTATAAATGCAAAAAATCATTTACAATAACAATGAGTAAAGAGGCCCTTGTGTGCGAGCTGCACAAAGCAGTTCCTGCAGGCCAGATGAATCTTTTAAACACACCAAAATCTGAAGGAGATGTCAGCACAACCTGCTTTTAAGATGCGATATCAACAGTGAATAAACAATGACCTTTTCGGGGTAACTGCTCAAAAATATTTATTGAAATATTTATATGAATATTACAGGGGTTTTCAAAAATAAAATTAAAAATACCTAAATCATCAGATTAATAACTTTTATTTAAATATTTACATAAATCAGATTTTGCATAGAAATAAAACACCAAACTTTTTTTACACAAGTTCATAATTTATCTCATTTTTACAAATGCAACATTCCTCAGGGAAGTATGTCAGAAATTGCCTTAAATTTGTAAAATTTTCAATATGGTTTACACTTATTATATTTATATCGGGGTCTATTACGTTTACACATCTGTTACAATATATTTCTCCGAGGCATTTGAAATACAACATTAGAATGCTTATTTCAAGCTCGATGTCGCTGCTGACGTTGCTATCGCTATCCCGGATCTCTTCGTAGCTGTTGTCACTATCTAGGATCTCTTCTTCATGATCACTATTAGGCGGTGCCTCATAATATAAAATACTTGCTGCTGTATGTGCCAGGTAGATAGCCGTTGAGTTGTTTGATTTTTCATGTCACATAAAAATTTTTCAGTTTTGATATTTTGCATTCTTAAAGATAATGTAATCGTTGGTATGTACCTGCATATACGTACATAGACGGAATGACACATTGTAATTGCAGCAGAAATTTTTTCATAGACAAAATTATGAAAATATGTGAATATAATTCGCAACTGATGAAAACTCGCATTCATAAATTCCTAACAACCTGCCACCCGATTATAAACCCAAGCAATAAAATTCAAACCAGCGTTAGATATTTAAATATAAAAACACTGAAGAAAAATCTTGAAGTTAAAAGTTAACCGACAAGTTTTAATTTGTGTTCCATTAGCAGAATGGAATTAAATCTTATCATCATGTACTCCTCAGCACTGATCAGAGTAAAATAACACCTAACCCCTTTGATAACAAGCGGTTTGTGAAGCCTAACTCAGTAGAAACGCTACCCTGGAGACATTTCAGTATTATGGATCTGGACTAAATATGATCAATTACATAAATCAATGTTTATCTTAATTGTTTAAAAAAATATATTTTATGTATAATACCCACTTATAACAACTTTGTAATCATTAGAAAAAAGATAAGTAAAAATTATTTTTGCAACGCTAGCATAAAAATTCTACAAATCTGAGTTTTTACAAAATATTTAAAAGCTATTGCAAGTTTGTTTAAGAATTGACGGGTAATTTAAAAATAAAGCAAGATTAATATAATAATGTGGGACATATAATGAGATATACGGACAGAGATTTTAAAAACTTTGCCAACAAGTAGTCATAAGTTTTTACAAATACATATAATATTTGGAAAACGGCTTAGTTATCTCACGATTTTTCCGTTAACCGACAAGTTTTAATTTGCGTTCTATTACAGATTAAAATTAGAAAGCTCAGCGTTAGATATTTAAATATAAAAACACTAAAGAAAAATCTTGAGGTTAACTTGCGACAAATATTCATTAAAAAATAAACAATGATATGAAGCAGAAGCAAACCCAGTAGACATATGTTTCTCTTTATCAATTAATTTAGATAAATCTTATCTCTAGAGGAAAACAACAAATTAAACTAAACGAAATGAATGTAAAATGAAGTAATCGTAAAAATTTTGAAAAACTGGATAAGTTTGTCACAAAAAAAGTTCCTTGAGACAGATAGTCATTGAAAAATATACAATGACATGAAACAGAAGCAAACCCAGTTGACATAAACCTAAACGAAATGAAATCAAACTGAAATAATCGTAAAAAATTTGAAAAAAATGGAAATGGTTCTAACAAAAAAGTTCTCTTGCGACAAATATTCATTAAAAAATAAACAATGATATGAAGCAGAAGCAAACCCAGTAGACATATTATATTTATCATAAAAATTTTGAGGAAATAAAATCACCCATATGTTTCTCATTATCAATTAATTTAGATAAGTCTTATCTCTAGAGGAAAACAACAAATTAAACTAAACGAAATGAAAGTAAAATGAAGTAATCGTAAAAATTATGAAAAACTGGATAAGTTTGTCACAAAAAAAGTTCCTTGAGACAAATATTCATTGAAAAATATACAATGACATGAAACAGAAGCAAACCCAGTTGACATAAACCTAAACGAAATGAAATCAAACTGAAATAATCGTAAAAAATTTGAAAAAAATTGGAAATGGTTCTAACAAAAAAGTTCTCTTGCGACAAATATTCATTAAAAAATAAACAATGATTTGAAACAGAAGCAAACCCAGTAGACATATTATATTTCTCATAAAAAATTTTGAGGAAATAAAATCACCCATATGTTTCTCATTATCAATTAATTTAGATAAACGAACAAGACAGTTTTCTGATGGCCATATTCATGCAGTCATTTTCCACTTATATAGCCACTTTAAAGAACATACCTGCGATACATCCGTGGCCTCATGAGTAGAGCGCCTCGGATTTTACAAACCAAGCATTCCCGGTTCGATTCAAGCAAAAATGATATTATTTTTTCCTGCTAAATTAAAATAGTGAACCCCAAAAAGGCTATGTCGGTTCTAAACCAATTTTTATCGAAATTTTTCTAAGTCCAAATGTCATTTCTGACTTATGAACAAGACAGTTTTCTGATGGCCATATTCATGCAGTCATTTTCCGCTTATATAGCCACTTTAAAGAACATATCTGCGATACATCCGTGGCCTCATGAGTAGAGCGCCTCGGATTTTACAAACCAAGCATTCCCGGTTCGATTCCAGCAAAAATGATATTATTTTTTCCTGCTAAATTAAAATAGTGAAAATCAGCTAAGACAGAGCTGATAAAGCTGCTGATGGCCAGACATGTGACATGAATCTGTATCAACCAAGACAAGGCGGAGGATCAGCCAGACACGTCACACCATAGAAATCAAAGGCAAGCAGCAAACCAAACATATGACGTCAGTGGTAATTATAAGAGAAAGAGACAGAGATGTCTGGCCAGCCGACCATCCATTCATATGACGTCGGAGGAAATTACGAGAGAGAGACAGAGAGAGACAGAAAGAGACAGAGATGTCTGGCCAGCTGAACCAGACCATCCATTCATATGACGTCAGAGGAAAATACGAGAGAGAGAGAGACAGAAAGACAGACAGAAAGAGACAGAGATGTCTGGCCACCCGGGCCAGACCATCCATTCCCCCCCTCCCCTCTGCCTCACCCCGGACAACAACAGAACCAAAAATTTTGTCTGGCTGTGACACCATGTCTGGCTAAACCGCCCTATTACCTACTGGTGTAGGGCAGTGGTGCGAGTTTTATCAACTCCAAATCTGGTTAACATTTCACGAAGGATGGATTGTAGACTCGAAGTTTGTTCCTTCATCGGAATGAATTTAAAAGGTAAACCGAATCGTGAAAAAGCATGGCATAGTAAAGCAGTGGAAGTGCTCTCAGGTCAGGGTGCACCTACATTATACGTCTGCAATTTCGCTCGCGTCCGTGGAACAGGACCTTTTCTCTGCCAGCAAATTGAGCACTGTTGGCACCAGTTTCTGCCATCTTCCGTGCAATTTATCCAATAGTATATGGTTTTGACTTTAGCAAGCGTATTGCTGATTCCTAGATGGCCGATAGAAGGATCTGATAATATATTCCGGATGAATTGGAATAGCAACGACAGGTAATGCCTTCTTTAAGGGACAGTGTTGGCCACATTGACCAATAGCCTCGAATCGGCGGGTGGAGATGCGTGATACTCTCGCGGGGCGGTCTTTCGCCTTTTTCGAGCCATTCCTTAACTACACTAAGCTATTCATCGTGCTCCTGTAGGGTCTCAATGGAATCTTACCCAACGGTCACCCTGGCTGCTATAACTTGTCTTTCATCTAGTCGCACACTATCGGCAATTGAAGCTAATGTATAGTTGCCGGAGTAATGCGTCTCCATTCCAAGTTTTTCATCCCCCTCGATGTTGAATTTCAAAATCAAATTCCTGTAGTCTTTCTAGCCATCTAACAATTTGTCCTTCAGGCTCCTGAAAGCTCGCAAGCCATCTTAAGGATGCATGGTATATTCTTAAAATGAAATGGCAACCTAACAAGTAAGGTTGGAAATGCGCGACGGCCTTTACTATAACGGGAAGCTCCTTACGTGTGACGCAATAATTCCGCTCTGGTCTTTTCAAAGTTTTGCTATAAAGCTCGATTTTTTTTTCTTTCCCTTCTTGCTCTTGCGATAAAACAGCATCTAAGGCATACTGGGTGGCATCTGTGTCTAAAATAAATGTCTCCTGCCCTTCCAGCTGTCCAAGAATAGGTGCAGTTGTCAGTTTTCGCTTCAGAATAGTGAATGCTTGTTGACACTCTTCAAGCCATTCAAATCTAGTGTTTTTCTCAGTTAGCCGAGTCAGTGATTTAGATATCTCTGAGAAATTCTTTATGAATCGTCTGTAATAAGCACAAAGCCCTAAAAAGGATTGTATTTCGGTCTAATTACAGGGGCACGACCAATTTTCTACAGCAGCTATCTTTTCAGGATCTGCTGCGATTCCTCTCTCAGATATTCTTTGATCTAGAAAACGTACTTCATTCTGGCAAAGATGGAATTTTGTCGGGGATAATTTTAAACCTGCTGCTATAAGGCGGTCAAAGACAATTTTTTGATGGCCTACTAGATCGTTGAAAGTTTTACCATGGACAATTATGTCGTCGAGGTATCCTAAACAGATTTTCCTTTCACCACACATTTTAAATCCCGCCAACTCTAGAAATTTTTCATTAGCTTTGTTTAATATAATATCATAAAAAAACTTTTCTAGTTCTTTTGCGCTCCTGGTATGGAATTTATAATACTGATTTTATTTTGCCACAATTCCGTGGCATCTTTTGAACTGAAAGAGTTATCGTATTTACCAAATTTCAGTTTCGGGTTTTCCTCTAAAAACTCAATTAGTTTAGTTCTTTGAGCATATGAAATTTTCGCACATCTTTTACCTCCCATTATCACCCTAAAGTAGCAGCTGATTCACTCTTAGTTTGGCATAACGAATGGTTGAACCCACTCGTTAAATAACGAAGGGTTTGCAATCGGTATATAACGAATGCGGATTTCAGGAATACCACATGTGTCGATTCCGAATGTTTTTGACAGTATAACGAATATTGAATGTACCTTCGTTATTCAAGAATAGGCCCCTAGATCTGTGCAAAATCGTTGGGATCTTTTGAGAGTCCATTACGTCTGGAATAAGATGGTGAACTGTTGCTTGGATGGCTTTGATAAGGACAGCGACTAGAGTTTACTTGTGGTGGTGTAGAAGGCGAGTTTCTTTTTCTCGTTATATTCGGAGCGAATGGGATTCCCAGCTCTGGTTTTCCGGAGGGGCCAGTAACGTTAATCGCTTCCCTACTTTTAGTACCAGTCATTACATCAAATTGAACTATTTCGTTCTCTGCTAGAGGGGCCAGTGCTTGATTGGGATTCCTCATTTTCATGCTGGAAGCATGAACAAATAAAATTGTTCTTTATTGTCGTTGCGGATAATGAAGCCATATTTCCTTTTAACGTTAAACCACTTGACTTTTCCTGTGATATTTTTCGTTACTATTCTTTGTATAACCTTATCATAGATGTTGGAGTGGGTATTCTTGAGGCTTGCTTGGAGATAGGTTCGTTAATGACTTCCGTTTTAAGTACTCTGGCATACGAATAAGGTGTTGTCAGCTGAGCACAATTAGTGATGACAGCTTGTGACACTCGTACATTACGACGACATCTTTACTAGCTTCAATGTGGATAGCTTTAGCCAAGGCCTCTTTCAAAGTTTCAGGTATGGGATCCCGCGTTTGCCTCTGCGTATCCATATCTGCGATACCAGAAACTGACCTAATGCAATTTTACTGTTGCAGCCTCCAGGGCAGGCGCCAAAGCTTATGTACGTCAGCTGCTGCACATCTGTAGATAATTCTATTGAACTTTCGGTCGTCTTCGGTAGCCAGCCTCGAAGCTGGATATACGCCATAGATCGTTGGTATTTGCTCGTAAATCTCTCAGCTATGGCTTGGCTCAGTGATTCAAACTTCTGCTTTACTTTTTCTGGTAACGTTTAGTAGAAAGTTAGGGCTCTATCTGTCAGGTATGGCTCAATATACAAGGATTTTAGTTCTGCATACCATCCACTGGCACGAGATACTGCAAGAAAATGCCACCTGTATTTATTCCACGGCTTCTTACCAGCATAGTCCTTGGGAGTCAACACTAGCCGTGTTGGTCTAAGGACTGGCATCTGGAGGTCATCAGGAATGGGACTCTCCACAATCGTAGTACTTCTAGGTGTCTGGCTGGAAACGAGGGAATGTTATGTCTCAACCATGTTGCTGGCTCCATAATTCCTACATCTTCAGCCATTTCGGAAGTGTTATTATTTCTTATCGTGGAACATTCCCTGCCACTGAAGGAGCTTACTTGATGTGATCGAGTGGCTTGAGTACATTTACTTGCATTGTCATCCAAATCAAGCCTATTTTCTGCTTCAGGCATATCAGAGTGTTCCATAACCCTAGAATTCTGTGGAGTGGTACAGTTTGCCAACTCATCAATTGCTTGCTGTACTGCTTTTGAGTGACTAATTCCAACCTTATGTAATCTTTACAAGATATAATAAGATAATAAGATCCAAAATTTATAAATCCAACTAACCGATCAATTATATTTAAGTTTCAACCAAGCAAGAATGAGGCATACATTGAAAGCATAACGAAATTATTTAATAGTGAGCTGTCGCTCTATTAGGGTTAGCAGAGGTCTTAAAAAACACTCAGAATCATCGTCTCACTCTGAATGCAGCCAAATGTATATGTACTTACATTTGGAGATGTTCATCAACAACTTACGAAACAGCTAGAAATTGTTCAAAACAGAGAATACTTGGCTAAACTTATTGATATAATATTGACACTTCTTCGCAGGGTTTGCCTTTGAGAGGGCACCGGGAGGACTCATTTACTAATAATAGAAGGTAATTTCTTGAAAATTACTCAATTTTTTTGTAAATATGATTACAAATTGTCATTCCACTTTGAAAAACACTACAACTACTGCAGCCCAGATATCCAGAATGAAATAATTGAAGTGATATCTAGAAGAAATTGTTGAAGAAACTAAAGCATGTGACTGTTTTTGTTTCAGTGTGGACGAGACCAAGTGATAAATTAATTTTGGATATATTGAATATACACCATTTGGGTGATGTTCCAATTCTTGCACAGTCTTATGATGGCGCTAGCGTCATGTCTGTTAAAAATAAAGGCCTACAAGCTATTATAAAACAAAGTCACCCTTACACAATATTCATCCACTATTTAGGGAACAAACTAAATCTCGTGGTTGTGGACTCATGCGCCAATGTTTCACTAGCAAATACATTTTTTATCCGCCTCGAAGCTTTGTATATTCACTTCTCACAACCTCATCATCATGCGAGCCTGCAAAAATTACAATGCACTCTCAGAATCTATACCAGTCATGAAATGGGAAGTCTAAGTACTACCAGATGGAGTTGTCGCTACAAAAACTGCAAAGCAGTACTGGCAAATTATGATCCAATTAAATTAACTTTGGAAAAAGAGAGCCGTGATAAGCACATAGCACATAGCACATAGCACTAGGACTGCTAAAGATTATTACGAAACCAGAATTCATCGTTTCCTTACACACATTTCACTCAGTTCTTGCTTAGTGAATGGACTGAGTAAATTTTTCCAGACCCAAAATTCCACTCTTGGTCAGGGTAGTGACCTCATAGCAAGGCATAGGTACTTTCGAAGCATTCAATGATCAGTTCAAAATTTGGACAGACATCGAGCAGTTTCTGAAAAGCATGACATTTGGCCAAAAGCTGTAAGAGTCTCAAAAAAAGGCATCAGCAAAAGGACTTTTGTACAGAGTCGACAGTGGGCGAAAGCATTACATTAGATTTGCCAGCCGATATACAACCACAAGATCAATATTTACTACCAAGTAATAGATACTATTATAGAAAGAAGTTTTCTGCTATGAGGCGGATATGAAGCACAATGCTTCAAGAATGATTCTCTCACATGTCTACTGCTCAACATAGAGAATGCAATTGCCGATTTGCAGAAAAAAATAAAAAACTATGGTTTATTTAATTGGTTTTTGGCGATTTCTGTTAACCACATTATAACACCATCAAGTAAGTTTAATATAAATTAACTCGAAAAGTAATAAAATAATAGTTCTATTCTCTTCCAGCAGCATAATTATAACGATATTAATCAGAAGAAGAAGAAGGAAAATTAAATACGATTTTGAGCTTAACACATATTTCCTGCATATAAGAAAACAAATTGCTTCGTCATATTCAAACTGAATATGGAAAGATTAGACTAATAATAGTAAACAGATTTTCTAAATTATTTCCGATTATGATAATAGCAGTAAGTTTTCCTACAGAAAATGACAAAAGGTTATATATCTTAAGAAAAATCTTAAATGTAGTCTACTTTTCGTTATTCTAGAAAAAGATTTAATTTAAATGTTCCAAATTAGACAATTTTTAGTAGGTATACATATATTATGTTAACTTATGTAAAATGTTCTTAGTCAGTTTCGTTGTATAAGCAATAATTTTCTTATCATAACAAGAATTTTTCTCAATACCAGAAGCGTTTCTGCATATTAATCAAATTTTGCTTCTATTAGATCTATGGTTTTATTGCTGTTAAATGAACTTTTCATCTTTCTGTATAGGGTTTCTCACTCCAGTAGAAATTGTAATGCTTGTAGAATTAAAAAAAAATCACATCTGTTTTGCATTCCATCGAAGTGAATTCCAGTCAAATGAATAGGCGAGATTTTTTTAAAGAATCAACCCTTGCTCGAAATCAAACAACGGTAATCAATAAAATAGTTTGCTTGATGTAAGAAAACTTGGCCTTAACTTTTTAGATTTTACACATTTTTGAAAAACAATACTTGATTGCCAATGGGCATTGCTGGAGTTGGTATCTGTGAGTTCGCCCATAGCGGATTCCTTTTTGGATTCGGAATAGACATTGTCTGTGGACGGTAATTTTTTTCGAAATCGTTCTTACCCCACACTTGACACAATTACAATTTGGCATACAATTTAAATACACGTGTGATCAGTGATTTTATAAAGTTAAAATGAGTGCTGTGAGTGAAAATAATAATTCCTAGTTGCTTGAAATAGTTGTCATATCTGTTTAACTGCCAATGAAATACAAATGATTAATTTTAATAATCTAAGAATTGATATGCTATAAAGTACTTAACTCTTGACAAAAAAACTTATAATATACAATAGAGATTGTTTTTATGAAAACCTATACTTTTATTTGTAAATTTAAACATTTCTCCATTCAAAAACTTTCGACATTCTACTAAGATTCAAATATATTACCTACATGCCCTCAAAAATTAGCAAATACTTCAATGCAACAAGAACTATTTTGCAACTAAAACATAATTCTAAATAAGATTATTTTATATCTGTTGTACTAATTAGAACTATACTTTATGGTTGCTTTATATATTATATTGTAGTCCAATTAACCATAAAATATTTTTGTAGCTGTGTGTACATTGTTGATACAGAAATATCGTGGTAACTACTACAACTATATCTAATGCCTGTAATTATCATACTATGATTGAGAGATTATAATAGTGATGATTGCAATAACTTTACTTGTTCTGAATAACTATGCTATAGCTGTATTTGCATAATGTACCCAAAATGCTGTTTTTTCGACGTCAGATTCCTTTAATAGAATTTGATGAAATGCGCTTTTCAAGTCTGCAATTGTAAACCATTTATTTTTTTCTACATTTGCTAGAAATTCGTTGATTTCGGGAATGGGATATCGGTCGGGAATGGTAACTGTATTAAACTCTCGTAGTCAATAACCATTCTATACTTTTCTCTCTGGATGCTTCCGCTTTTTTGGGGACGATCCACACAAGAGAATTGTATGGTGATTTCGATGGTCTGATGATTCCATTTTCGAGCAACATTTTTATTTGACTTTCGACTTCGCTTTCTAGAGACATAGGATATGGATAGGATTCGGAGTAAATAGGATCACTAGTGGTGGTACGGATATCTCCTTTGACAGTTGATGGGTAGGTCAATTTCTAGTAGGGGTCGGAAAATAAGTTGGAATATTTCTTTATAACATTATTTAGTTCAGCAATCATATTGGATTTTCTGATATTAATGGTGCTTACTGAATCGGAAATTTTAAATTGGAATATCGGGTTGAGTGGTCATATAGTTCCTGTTTGTATGAATTACAGCTCCTGGATCTTTTAAACTATCATTGCCGATTATACCGTCAAAAGAAATGACACTGGGTAATATGAAGAATTTCAATTTTTTTTCTTAAGGTCCAAATAAGTTTAATATGGCATGATATGTGATCAGAATGTTGCGTTCCACAGAATTGGCATAAAAGGCTTTTTCATTTGGAATTATTTATATTATGGGGTTGAATTTTTGTTCGATCCTGTATCTACTAAAAATTTTAAAATTTCGACACTCTTCGCTACGTGCTCAAAGTAGGGAAGCGAAGAGCTCCTGGGCTTTCTTCCGGTTGTCCTAAGCTTGGATTATCATGATGTAGTCAACGAGAGTTTGGTCAAGATGCTCGTCTTCGTAATTTAAGTTTTTATCATAATCGCTTATATAATTTTGTTCATCAATTTCAATTCAATTCAATTTATTTCAGTTAATTGTACAAAGAAGTCTTAACTTAAAAATGTACGAAGTATGACTTAAATGTAGTAGTGATCGCAGAATCTTAACAAAAATAGAATTAAGGAAAATAGATAACTAGATACTAATAAAATAATTCATATGCAACCATAAAAGTAAGAAAAATACAGAGATCTTAACACTAATTTCAGGGAAAAATAAGACACTAATTCTAATTCAAACAAATAATAAAAAAGAAAGAGAAAAATAATAAAAAAGAAAGAAAAAAATAATAAAAAAAAAAACAAAATACATCGTTTTGGTAAATTCGTTGAAATTTATTATTACGTGAGTTTCATATGATGGAGGTCTCTTAGCACTAAATTGTCGCATTGGAGGTCGATGAGGATAATTTACTACTCGTGAGTGTATGGAGTGATCGACTTCCATTGGTTCTGATTTTGAAACGGGTTTATGAAAAGGTGGATGGTGATTGATAAATGGCTGTCTTGGTGGCCGGTGAATATACTGGGCTGGTTTATAGAAATTAGGTGCAACAGGTCTCTGAAGATTGTGGACTAGTTCTGAATAGAAATTCATTCTGGGTGCTGGAATTGTGTTAAGATTTTTTGTACAAATTTTATTTCTTCTGGGTGGAGCAGGAGGAGGTGATGCCTGGTGTTGTATTCTTCCGTGACTATGGTGAGCTCGATAATCACCATTTTGTAATTTAAGACATAAATGAAGGGCTTGTGGTAAGATTTCCCTTGAGTCCCCTAACAAATGTATCCAGTGCTTTAACATGATACGATTGAGTCATAATATTGAGTGATTCATAGCTTATTTCCATGGAAGAAAGTTTGTTCAAAATTAATGAAAGATGGTGATACACTGTTCGATAAAATTCATGAATTGTGTTATTTTCTTGAACTAATGTAGTCATCTGGTACTCTAAGGTACCCAAATCTCTTTTGTCTGCGTAGTGAAGTGTGAAACATTTGGAAAGTTTTTCCCAATTCAAAGGGGTATTGTAAGATTCGAGTGCAATATCTGCATTAGCCGTAATTTTGCTCCGATTGACATTGTGGATGCCGTAATATTTTGGCGTTCCCTTAAGATGTTCATAAATTTTCAAAATACGATCTACGCTTTTCTTCCAAGAACTGAATACTCCTTCTTGGCCAGAAAATTCCCTTAAACTTTTCACAACATCAAGAGTCTTGTCCATGGCAGACAATTCGTGTCTTGCCCGACCTCTATAGGTTGGTCCATATCATTGTTTATGTCTACACCTGGATTGATAATTGAGCTAAAATTTGCCTACCTTCCTTTCTTAAAGTATTAGATATAAGGACTGTTAGATCAGCTAATGTAATATTCTGTACAGGAGGATTCTGTACGGGAGGATTAGCTGGAATTCAATGGACTGCAGAAACAAATGACTTACATTACAACTAATAGATGAAGGACGTACATCTGGATGAGTCTTGAGATTTTTGAGTTTTTCTGTAGCGTATAGATACTTCGGTGCTTTTTGTCCTTATACTATACAAGGGGTCCTTTGTGGTAGTTCTTCTTCAACAGATCAGGCGACCGTCGGCGGGTATTATATCCTTGGTTATGGTTATCCAAATGATTACTCGTCGACTCCGTTTTCTCTGAAGCTGGTTTACTTTGTTGACTCCGGTCTTTTCGTTTAAGATGACTTCAAAGAATATTAACCCTTCTACTTGCCTCAGTAGCAAACGTGGAATATTTTTTTGAAGTGGTGATTTTGTCAAACGCACTGCCTTGCACTAATTAAGATTATGATCACAAAGTTGGAATGATTAGTACTCTAAAAAATTATTTATTTATTCGTGATTATAATTTAAATTTTCACTTTTAATGTTTATAGTTACAGAGTGAGACAACAGCCCAGCAGCAGCTGCATTTTTTGATGAGATCGAGCGGATTACCTATTATTACGACGGAAGCTGTAACACGAAGAAGTCGATCAATCTAGTTTTGTTTAAACTCGAATTTTAATAAAGGAAAGTAATTTGTATATATAGAATTTTCGTGTTTGGAGTTTATCTCACAACCCCCTTTAGTATACACACCCGTCTTTAACCATTGGTCCTTTTGAGCCGGATCGTTGAATTAACTGCCCGAAACCCAGATAAACCCCAGGTAATTAAACAAAACTAGCATTTTGGGCTTAGATTACGTAGAGACTCGTAAATAACATTTAAATTAGTGGTTTGAAAAAATAAATTTTAACATTAAAAATTCAGTGGTAGAAACTAATTTAAATCCAGAAAACAAACAAAGAAAGGCATCGGAGCAATTTGGATATTCTTCGGTGCAACTGTAAATTACGGTACCTATTAAACAGCACGGAGAAAAGTAAGCCGTCCAACAGTCACTATTGGTGCAGTTAATTATTTCGGCACTTGCAAAAAAAATAAAAATAAATAAAAATCAAATTTGTGGGATACATAGAAAATTGAATTAGATCAGTGGTGAGAAGTGCAAATGTTTTTGTGTTTATTTCGAGTTGAGGAAATTGCTGATCTATCGTTGTCTCTTTGTTGCAAGTTTCGGCTAATACAGTCCGTAGCGAATTACATGTGATTTACATATATTATTGGTTTGCATCAAAATTTGTATAAGCTGTACTGATCTAGCAATGTGTAATAGTACTTTAATTTCATTTACGAAAGTCTACTCGAAGGCACTAAATTTGTTTGAGGGTCACACACATCTAACGATATATAGTAAAGTAAAACCTTAAATAGATTTTCTGCGAAGACTTGATTGCTTGTGTTAGTTCGAAATTTAATTTGAAGCTCGTTGAATAAACGATCATGTCGAAAAATAAGAAAAAGTTAGACGATTTGGTTCAAAACCAAGCAGCCATACATGAGCAGATAAAGAAATTTTTGGATAATTACAAAGGAACTCCCAGCGACAAATTTTCCGTTGGTTATATACAAGGTAGTTTGGATAGTTTAAACGATTCATGGAAATCTTTTGAAACGACCGATCGTGATATTTATATAATCGCAAATCAGGAAGGCATCACGGAATTGTCTTATGAAACGGATAATGTATATAGCGTAGTTGAATTATTTTATTCTGAAATTAAGGGAAAACTTGTAGATGATCTCCAAAAGATTATTAGCGACATGAAGCTCCTATCGTTGATAACACCAGCAATCAAGAATCTTCTGCTAATAAAATAGCAGTTAAAGAAAAGGCGGAAGATACATTAGGAAATAGTTTTAATGTGAAATTGCCGCGAATCTCACTTCCTACCTTTAACGGAAACTATCAAGAGTGGCCATTTTTTCATGATTTATTTACTTCATTGATTCACTCTCATCTGACTCTACCACCGGTACAAAAGCTGCAATACCCCAAGTCGAGTGTAAGTGGAGAGGCCCTCTATCTTAATCGTCACCTCACAATCGCCGACGCATGGAAAATGTTATGCAATCGTTATCAAAATGAAAGGATATTGATAGGCTCCCAATTACAAACCCTTACGAGTCTTCAAACGATTCACACGGAAAACGCCGCCCTCCTGAGAAAATTAGTTGACATTACTCAAGAATGTTTAGCTTCACTCGAGAGTTTAAAGATTAACGTGACCGATTGGGGACCCATGATCATTTTTTTACTTGTTCAACGAGTCCCTGCCGATACGCGATAGTTATGGGAACAAGAAATTGGCTCATCCTGAATATAATAAATTAATCGAGTTTCTCGAGAGTCGCTGTCGACCTATTGAGAGTGTGAATTCCGTTAAACCAAAAATTAAAAATCCAATCCGTAGAGAAATCACTAAATCAGTAACTCATGGCTTTCATTCGACAACAGCCCTGGTATGTCCTTGCTGCCGCGAAACCCACGTTTTACGAAAATGTCCTAAGTTTAAATCGCATGAACTTAAGGCTCGCGTGGAAATTGTGAAGACCAATAGACTGTGTTATAACTGTTTAACAATTAGTCATGTTGTAAGGTCTTGTCCGTCAACCCATGGTTGTTCAAAATGTGGAAAGCGACACCATACCTTACTACATATAATGGATGATACAGTTAGGAATAATTAGCCCATACAATCCCAATCTTCTCCGGAAGAGGTAGACCCTATTAAAGAGTTACAAAACTATTTCGTAAAGGAGCCCAGAGCAGTTCTGTTTGCGACCGCTCTCGTTCATATTAAGTCGTGTTCGGGCGAGTACATACCATTTCGTGCTTTAGTGGACCCAGGTAGTCAACCAAAGCAACTCAAAGGTAAATAACGTAGTTAGTTTACTCAACTGTTGTAGGTTGGAAGAACAACCACAACGATTTTGGGAAGTAGAGGATATTCCCGAGAAGCCTTCACTGTCTCCGGAAGATCAATTCTGCGAATCCTTCTACGCAACCACCCATACAAGAAATAAAGATGGTCGGTATATCGTTCGGCTGCCATTCGCAGACGAATTCTTAAATCAGGATAAGTTTGTTCATTCCCGGGAAATTGCATGTAAACGATATGAGCGCATTGAAAGCAAACTTCAAAGAGATTCCATACTAAGTGACTCATATAAAAAATGTCTAGCAGAATATCTCACTTTATAACACATGGAAAAGTTATCCCCTTCAGAGATGGAGAAGCCGACTAGTGAGTGTTGTTACTTGCCGCATTATGCGGTCATCAAAAACGACAGCACAACAACTAAGGTACGCATAGTATTTGATGCTTCGTGTAAAACGACAAACGGCTTCTCCCTAAATGATCGATTACTAACAGGACCCTCCCTTCACAAGGACATAGCTTCCCTTTTAATAGAGTGGAGATTCAAGAAATTTGTTTTCTGTGCAGATATTGAAAAGATGTATCGCCAAATTCGTGTGCATCCAGACGAACGCCCAAATAGAAGACTATCGTCTATTGACTGTAACATTTGGCACTGCTAGTGCCCCATTCTTAGCTATACGCACGATACACCAGCTTGCTGCGGATGAAGGAACAAAGTTTCCGAAGGCGGCTCCAATATTGCTAAATAATCTATATGTGGATGATGTGTTTGCAGGAAGTGACGATATTAAGGAGGCACTTCAGATGCAATCTGAATTAGAAGGCCTCCTTAAATGTGGAAAGTTTGAGCTTCGAAAATGGGCGGCCAATGAAGCCCATATCCCGGAATCTCATCGTCTACTCAGTTCCACTCACGTTAATTTGAGAAAGGAAGATATGGTTAAAACGCTGGGTATATATTGGGATCCAGTTAAGGATGAGTTTCGATTCCAAGTGTAAATGGATCTACCTCAACAACCATTTTGGAAACGAAGTGTACTTTCACACATTGCCCGTCTTTATGATCCATTAGGATGGCTTGTGCCGATCATTATTACTCAAAAAAATTTTTTCAAAGGCTATGGCAGGAAGGCCTTGCTTGGGATGAACATCTTTCGTCAGAGATGACGACATTTTGGTTGAATTTTTGTGTAGAGTTGCTTTCAATTGAAACCCTTTCCATTCCTCGATGGATAGAAACGTATAATATTAATAGCGTGAAATTTCAGATTCATGTCTTTTGTGATGCTTTCGAGCGAGCATACGCTGCATGTGTATATATTAGAGGAATTATCGACGAGCAGGTAAAGGTCTTTCTATTAGCAGGGCGAACGAAGGTCGCTCCAGTTAAACCCATTACTCTGCCACGTCTAGAGTTGTGCGGAGCGGTACTTTTGTCAAAACTATTGAAAGGTTTAAAAAATAGCATTTCGATGGAAAATTCTTCAATATACGCTTGGACAGATTCCACCATCGTGCTCTCCTGGCTTCGTCGACCCCCAAATACCTTGAAAGTATTTATAAGTAATCGAGTGTCTGAAATACTTCAAAATGTAGGGGCAATTAAATGGAGTAATGGAGGATACCCCTGCTGATTGTGCAAGCCGAGGAATTCTTCCACAGAAAATCAAGGAGCATTCTCTTTGGTTCTCAGGCCCCTCTTGGTTGGTACAAGAAGAACATGCCTGGCCGGAGAGCCAATTTAATCTAGTAACGGACCCAACCCGTCTTGAATTGAAACCGGTAAAGGCGCTTTCGCATTCAAGATAAGTCTTACTTTACATCCATCTTAACTCGATTTAGCGCAATAAGGCGATTGATGCGTTTTACGGCATATGTTTTTCGTTTTCTTAGTAAATGTAGAAAGAGGAATGCGCCTCTCGCAACGGATTATCTATGCGCTAAGGAAGTAGCATTCAGTAGATGGATAGTATTTACTCAAAATCTATATTTCAAGGACGATTACGAAACTCTAAACAAAGGCACCCCATTACCCAGAACTTCGAAACTTTTATCTTTAAATCCCTTTATTGAAGAAGAAAAGGTCTTACGCATCGGTGGCCGTCTTTAACACTCTTCACTCCCTTATCGAGAGCGACATCCTAGGATACTTTACAGAAGTTGTTGTCATAAATGCATATATTCAAACATTACACGGGGGCCCAACCCTCATGCTAACCTTTATTCGAAAGGAATTTTGCATACTACGCGCGAGAAATTTGATAAAATCTTACTTCCATAAGTGTATTACATGCTTCCGATTCTCAAAAAACACACTGTTGGAACAAGATTTTTTGTTCTATAAAAAATTACAGCTTTTGTTTGTTCCAACATTTGGCGCCCGAGCAGGGACCTTTATTGCGATAATGCAACGAATTGTGTAGGTGCCAGACGACAGCTAAAGGAACTACGCCAAGCATTCTTTCAACAGCAATACCAAGAAGATATCAACTCTTGGTGCTCAACAAATAAAATCAATTTTCATCACATTCCTCCCAGGGCACCCCACTTCGGCGGCCTCTGGGAAGCCGCCATAAAGTCAGCAAAGAAACTTCTCTTCACAACTTATCAAGGAGCTTTATTGACTTTTGAGGAGCTTACAACGGTTATGGTGCAAATTGAGGCAGTACTAAACTCTAGGCCGATCACACCATTGTCTTCGGATCCGAACGATACCGGGGCGTTAACTCCTACGAATTTTCTGAATCAAGCCCCAATAGAATGCTCTCTTGAACCAGATTTCAAATCAGTAAAATTTTCTCTTCTTCGCAGGTGGCAACGAGTTTCAGCTTTGCTACAGCACTTCTGGCAAAGGTGGTCCAAAGAGTATCTAGGCTACCTGCAAGAGAGGATGAAATGGCGCGAGAAGCAGCACAATGTTTCAGTAGGTACTTTGGTTCTAGTACATCAGGACGACCTTCCTCCGTATAAATGGCGACTAGGAAGGATTATTTCGACTACACCCGGAATTGATGGCAGAATTCGCGTAGTTCATATCCAGACTATCAACGGAGTTATTCAAAGGGCCATACATAAAATTGCACCGATTCCCACTGATGAAGATTGAAAGCAATCATATCCTTTCAATGGCGGCGGCATGTTTGATCATATTATAAACTTATTTAGTTAAATCAAAGCTCAATTTATAATCATTGTTCTCATTGCATTTAAGAATTCAAAATATGTACACATTTATTTTCTAATTATGTATTCCATATCAAATCTTTAACTGTCATATAAACAAATCAAGTTGTTAATATAAAATCCACTGACCTTGCTATTGTTGCTATAATTTTGTATGCTATAATCGAACCTTGTTCGAAATTATAGACATTGAATTATTTCACTGTTCAACCACCGAGGAGTAAACTTCAAATACAGTCTGTACCAAAAACAAACAAAAGTTGTAATTTTTTATAGAACAAAAAATATTGTTCCAACATTTGGCGCCCGAGCAGGGACAGTATCTCGAAAATTGTCAGAATTCCACATCAATATGCTGATCAATAAAATTTCATTTGTCGTTGCTGGTTTCAATTATTCGATCGTCGCGTCGTGGGAAACTGGACAATAAATGTGCTTGCAAAAAATATTAAGCTGAAAGCATCGTAGATCATCCTCATCAGAGTAATAAATGTGCAGGTGGGATCTTTTTTAATTTATTTTTCTGATTCACACTGGATAAATTCTATTGAGGTTATCGTCGAGGGAAGCTGGACCTTTTATCTAATTACATACAAACCGCGTGCTGGCAAATTTTTAATTGAGGTTACCTTCGTGGGATACTGCACTTCTATCTAATTGCATAAAGAATGCGTGCTGGAAAATTTTAAGAGGAAAAGATCGAAGTTTATTCCTCAACAAATTGTTGGTATAATATTCAGGTGGGAGCTTTTCAATTTAATTTATTTGTTCGTACGGGATAAAATTTATGAACATTTTAATCAAATAATTTGCATTACACGATCTCGTTTATTTACGCATTCAATACATATACTTATCGAAAATAAGAAGTGAAATTGAAAAAAAAAACAATTCATGCCTATACGTGAACAATATAGAAATTGGTGTTAATTTTCGATTGCATTTTGACAACAGATTAAAATTCAGCGTTTGGTGATTGCTGATTGAACGATTTTTTAACGATAAGAGTTGTAGATAGAACATTTATTTTTCAATTACAAATCTCGTTCTTGTTAAAATTCGGACATTTTGATGATTTATAGATTGCAAATCCCTAATTATTCATAGTGGTGGCTATTAACATTTTCAATAAATTAACTTAAAGGGCAGCTAAATACAACAACACAATTGTTAAAACATTTATAATTTATCATTTTACGATCTAATGGCGGAAAAGCAAGAGAAAATTGCTGAATTAAAGGTTCAAAGAGCCTCCACAAAGGGCTGCATAACGCGTATCAAAAACTTAGTGGAACAGAAAGCAGATTCACTTTCTTCTACCGAGGTTGAATGTAGATTAGGGATATTGGAGTCATACTTCAAGCAAGTGTTAGTTTACCAAACATCGATTGAGAAGTTATTACCGGAAGACGCGACTGAAGCTAATGTTAGGGGTGATTTAGAAGATTTGTACTGTGCTGCAAAATCTAAGTTATTATCACTAATGGGCGGGGGTCGTAAAACTAGTCTTATATATGAAGCTGGTAGCAAAGTTCTCGTTGCAAGTTCTTCTACTGGAAATTTGCCCAAGCTTCGACTGCCTCAGTTTTCAGGCAGATATTCGGAATTTCCAAACTTTTATGGTTGTTTCACGAAACTTGTACACAAAGAGGAATCTCTATCGAATTTAGAAAAATTTAATCATCTACTTTCATGTGTTAATGAAGCAGCATTACGGACAATAAAAGCGTTTGAAGTGATGGAAGCCAATTATGAAAAGGCTTTAAATCGACTAAAGGAACGCTACGATAATAAATTTTTAATTTTCCAAGAACATGTTGTTGATCTTTTCAATTTACCGAAAGTGTCCAAGAACTCTGCCTCTCAACTCAGAAGTTTAATTGACAGTGCCAATGCCCACTTAAGTTCTCTCGAATCGTTAGGGAAATCCGAAGATATAGTTAACGCTTTTCTTATCTATATCGTAAATTCAAAGCTAGATCCGGAATCTCAATCAGCCTGGGAGGAGAAAATGGAGTTTTCTGAATTACCTGCTTGGAGTAATTGTGCTGATAGTCTTATTCGACTTTGTCAATATTTGGAATCCCGTGAGGCAAAATTACAAACAGTAAGCAGCTCAAGCTCAGTTAATCACGAAAAAAAAATTAAACCATTCAAGATCATCTAACACTAACATAACTTCCTTAGCTACGTCTCAAGCTTCTTGTGCATTTTGCAGTCAAAGTGGCCACGTCATCTACAAGTGTCCAAACTTCATAAGAATACCAGTCTATGATCGACTTCGCGAGGTTAAGAAACGCGCCTTGTGTGTTAACTGTCTATTCAAAGGACACTCTGTAAAAAGTTGTATAGTTCGCCGGTGTCAGGTATGCTCGATGCCCCACCATAGGTTGTTGCACAGATACTCTACGAATCCCAAAATACAACACTAGAGTCCTCTAACGATCCAAATCAGGAGCAAGTGAGGGCAAATATTCCTTCAAATCATAATGAGGCTTCGACCCTTGGAAACACTTCGCTTCAAACCTCACACCTGACGGCAATAGCGAAGAACCATGTTTTCTTAGCTACTGCAGCAGTAAAAGTCAAAGATAAATTTGGCAAATACCATCTTGCTCGCGCATTACTCGATTCAGCGTCACAGATCAATTTTATGACGGAGAGCTTGGCACAAATGCTCAAGTTGAAGCGAGATAAATTCGAAACAAGCATTACTGGAATCGGAGCTACTAGTTCAAAAGTACGATATTCCACACAAGCTATAATTCAATCACGCGTAAACAATTACGAGATAAATCTTCCATTTTATATTCTTTCAAACATCACTGGAAGCCAGCCAGAGCGGAAAATCGAAGTCGAAGATTGGAAAATTCCTGCCAATATTCAGTTAGCAGATCCTTGGTTCTTCGAACCTCAAAAAGTGGACTTACTTCTAGGGGCAGATAATTTTTTCCAACTGCTGTGCGTAGGACAAATTAAATTAGGGGATAATTTACCTATTTTACAGAAAACTCTGTTGGGCTGGATTGTGTCCGGAAAAAGTTCAGAGCCTCTAAAAGGTGAGGCTTATCATTGCAGCTTAGGGTTTGATACAGAAGAGTTAAACAAATCAGCGATAACTCACGATGAAGCCTTAAATAATATCGTTGAAAAATTTTGGGAAGATGAATGTATAGCCTTATCAAAACTGGTGTGGAATGAGGAGCAGGAAGAATGTGAGCGCATATTTACAAACACTTTTCAACGTCTTCCTAATGGAAGGTTCATGGTAAAACTTCCGTTTAAGAAAAACCCTAATGAAGAGCTAGGAAATTCATGGGAAATAGCTAAGAGCCGACTTCGCTACTTAGAAAGGAGACTTGCCAAAAATAATGAGATAAAGATACAGTATTCAGAGTTCCTGCGTGAATATCTAGCGGCAGGGCATATGGAAAGAATTTCTCATCAAGACATTCCAAATTCTCATTATTTTATGCCCCATCAATGTGTTCTGCGACCAGAAAGCTCCACAACCAAACTACGGGTCGTATTCGATGCATCATGTCGCACTACATCGAGTAAATCATTAAATGATTTACTCATGGTCGGACCTACGGTCCAAGATGATATAGTCTCAATAATGCTCCGTTTTCGTTTCTACAAATTTGCATTGACTGCGGATATATCTGCCATGTACCGACAAATTTTAGTATCGCCGGAAGACAGAAATTTCCAACTAATGATAAGGAGAGAGAGTCCTGCAGATGATGTGCAGATCTTCAGATTGAATACAGTAACGTATGGAACAGCAGCTGCCCCTTTTCTAGCTACTCGCTGCCTGGTTCAACTTGCTGACGAGTGCACTAAAACAATGCCAGATGCATCACGTATTATCAGAAAAGATTTTTACATGGATGATTTAATAACAGGAGCCAACACTAGCGAAGAAATTCATCGCATTCGAGAAGAAGTGGAATATATTCTAACTATCGGACAGTTCAAATTTAGGAAGTGGTATTCTAATGACCATAAGCTTTTGTCAGAAATTCCTGAAGCAAATCGAGAGAAACCTTTGAAGATAAATGACTTAGATATTATTAAGACATTAGGAATTGTGTGGGAGCCGGCTGCAGACGAATTTCGATTCCATTACGAGCACAATATCGCCATATCGTCGAAAACAACTAAAAGGACAGTTCTTTCAGATGTCGCACGATTATTCGATCCTCTGGGGCTTATCAATCCGGTGGTCGCTTTGGATTTTAAAGTTACATTGGGATGAATCGATTCCATTGGAATTTAAATATAAATGGAGTAACTACATAGCTGATCTCCTCCAGGTACATAAACTGAAGATACCTAGATGCGTTTACTTAACTGAAGATAGGGTGCGGACAGAAATTCATGGATTTTCAGATGCATCCACTAGAGCATATGGGTGTTGCATCTACATTCGTAGTACATACGTCAGTGGTGCCGTATCGGTTAATTTGTTGACTGCTAAGTCAAAGGTTGCGCCTATCACAACGGTGAGGTCCTTACCTTGCTTGGAACTATGTGCAGCATTATTACTGGCGAAATTATTAGATAAAACTCGTTCAAGTCTTTCAAAATCCTATGACAAGATGTATCTCTGGACAGATTCAGAGATTGTTTTAGACTGGTTCGCATGTCATCCATCAACGTGGAAAACTTTCGTGGCTAACCGCGTTTCAGAAATCCAAAGTTTAACAGCAGATGCAACTTGGAGGCACGTAAACTCTAAAGCTAATCCTGCCGATATCATCTCCAGGGGTTGTCGTGTAACTGAACTTTCAGATTCAATTTGGTTCTGTGGCCCAGAATTTTTGAAGCTTCCTCCAGATGCTGGGTTATCAGCAAAGACCGATATTCTTGCAAAACTTCTCTAGAAAAAAGGCAGGTTAAATCCATATGGATTTGTACTGCAAGCAGTACGTTCCTTGAAGAGATCTACTCATGCAGTGATTCATGAAAAACTGCCGACGCTTTGCTTGGGTTTTCCGATTCATGCTTAATATCCAAACCCGGATAAGTAATAGTAAAAATACTAACGTGGGGAAGGTACAAACACGCACCGGACCAATTTCTGCGGAAGAAATAGATAACGAATTTTTAATGAATATTTGGGTTATTCAACAAAAGGAGTTCTCTGAAGAAATACGTGCGTTGGAAACTGAAACAGGCTCAAAATTCAAGGATAGCATCAGCAAACTTAACCCTTTTTTGGATGGCGATAATAAACACAAATTGTTGAGAGTGGGAGGTAGATTGAAACACTGCAATATACCTTATGACTGCAAATTTCCTATACTCTTGCCGAAAAGTAACCCTTTCATCAAGTCGTACGTAAAATACCTGCATTATAAAAATTTTCATGCGGGTTCACTAACTTTAGTTAGTATTATACGCCAGCGTTTCTGGATTATAAATGCTCGAGATTACACCAGACAAATCGCCCGAAGTTGCCTCCATTGCTTTAAATATCGGCCTCGATTGATGCAGCAGATAATGGCAGATCTACCAATGGGACGAGTAAATCTTTCTCTACCTTTTATCCACTGTGGAGTGGATTTCTGCGGGCCTTTTCAAACCACATTCAACATGCGCGGAAAGACAACTTATAGATCATACGTTGCTCTTTTCATTTGCTTCGCGACCAAGGCCGTACACCTTGAAGTGGTGTCAGACCTAACCTCAGAGGCCTTCCTTGCGGCATTAAAGCGGTTCGTCGGTCGCAGAAATCTTTGCAGGCACCTTTATTGCGATAATGCAACGAATTTTGTAG
This sequence comes from Dioctria linearis, assembly GCA_963930735.1. NCBI lineage: Eukaryota > Metazoa > Arthropoda > Insecta > Diptera > Asilidae > Dioctria > Dioctria linearis. Next base: position 210,040,459 of record OZ005742.1, on the reverse strand, counting down.
GTGCCAGACGACAGCTAAAGGAACTACGCCAAGCATTCTTTCAACAGCAATACCAAGAAGATATCAACTCTTGGTGCTCAACAAATAAAATCAATTTTCATCACATTCCTCCCAGGGCACCCCACTTCGGCGGCCTCTGGGAAGCCGCCATAAAGTCAGCAAAGAAACTTCTCTTCACAACTTATCAAGGAGCTTTATTGACTTTTGAGGAGCTTACAACGGTTATGGTGCAAATCGAGGCAGTACTAAACTCTAGGCCGATCACACCATTGTCTTCGGATCCGAACGATACCGGGGCGTTAACTCCTGCGCATTTTCTGAATCAAGCCCCAATAGAATGCTCTCTTGAACCAGATTTCAAATCAGTAAAATTTTCTCTTCTTCGCAGGTGGCAACGAGTTTCAGCTTTGCTACAGCACTTCTGGCAAAGGTGGTCCAAAGAGTATCTAGGCTACCTGCAAGAGAGGATGAAATGGCGCGAGAAGCAGCACAATGTTTCAGTAGGTACTTTGGTTCTAGTACATCAGGACGACCTTCCTCCGTATAAATGGCGACTAGGAAGGATTATTTCGACTACACCCGGAATTGATGGCAGAATTCGCGTAGTTCATATCCAGACTATCAACGGAGTTATTCAAAGGGCCATACATAAAATTGCACCGATTCCCACTGATGAAGATTGAAAGCAATCATATCCTTTCAATGGCGGCGGCATGTTTGATCATATTATAAACTTATTTAGTTAAATCAAAGCTCAATTTATAATCATTGTTCTCATTGCATTTAAGAATTCAAAATATGTATGTACACATTTATTTTCTAATTATGTATTCCATATCAAATCTTTAACTGTCATATAAACAAATCAAGTTGTTAATATAAAATCCACTGAACTTGCTATTGTTGCTATAATTTTGTATGCTATAATCGAACCTTGTTCGAAATTATAGACATTGAATTATTCTCTTTCACTGTTCAACCACCGAGGAGTAAACTTCAAATACAGTCTGTACCAAAAACAAACAAAAGTTGTAATTTTTTATAGAACAAAAAATCTTGTTCCAACACACACAATCTCAACTAATGGCTTCCTTCCCAAAGGAAAGGGTTACCATGAGCAGACCTTTCTCTTATGTTGGCGTAGAATTTAGTGGCTATTTGTATATTCGGCCGTCCAAGAATAGGGGCACTCGTGCATATTAAGGCTACTTGGTAATTTTTGTTTGTCTCTGTACGAAAGCGATTCATTTAGAGGTTGTAGGAGATCTCTCGACCCCAACATTCCTTGCTGCATTTCGACGAGGGTTGTGCTGTAAAGTGTATTCAGATCGCGGCACGAACTTTGTTGGAGCTTAAAAGCAACTAGATGCTAAGTTGCAATGCTCAAACGTTCAGCTAATGTTACGCCAGCCGAGATTTTTAGCATGGAAGGCGTAGAATGGGAATTAATTCCTCCGGCTTCTCCGCATTTCGGCGGATTTGGGAAGCCGGAGTAAAATCGGTGAAGTACCATCTCAAAAGGGTTGCAGGAAAGTCGTCCTTTACTAATGAAGAGCTAACCACCTTAACGACCCAGATAGAGGGTTGTCTGAATTCTCGGCCTTTATGCCCTTTATCGGATGACATAAACGATCTCGAAGTTTTAACCCCTGGCCACTTTTAAATGGGAAGTTCTCCTATGGCGCCACCGAAGGAAGATCTCTCGAATTGCAAATTACACACTTTAGATCGTTGGCAGTTTATACAGAAAATTAGGCAAGAATTTTGGTCCAAATAGAGTAGCGAATATTTAGCTAGACTGCAACAAAGACCCAAATGGTTCCATAAAAAGGAGAATGTTAAAATTGGTGACCTTGTGCTCATCAAGAATGAAAGACTGCCACCATTAACGTGGATGTTGGGGCGTGTTCTCCAAGTACACCCAGGCAAGGATGGGTTACTACGGGTTGTAAAGATACGCACCAAGGATTCCGAAATGGTCCGACCAATTATAAAAATGTGCGTACTACCAAGTATAGAGCCATACCAATTTACCCACAGAATTCACACCACTACATTAAATTAAAACTAAATTAAATTAAATTAAATTAAATTTTAAATTACATTGAAAGAAAAATAATAATAATGAAGTATTATCGATAAGGCATCATGCTAGTTTATTTAAGTTATGGGGTTCCTTCAATTTCCTATCCGTAATCCTAATTCCTCCAAACTCACGACTACTTACACTAAGCTACATTGAGCTGAGACATAAGAGGTGAGACGAACGCCTGATCATCATCATGAAGTTGCTTGCAGTTACCATGCCTCATACGATCCTCTTGAAATCAAGGGATTTCAAGGGGGCCCAAAATGTTGAAGAATTAAAGTAGTTACGCTATAAGAGTTCTGGGACACTTTTTCCATACAAAAAGTGTCCGGAAAATTCCATCTATTTTAGTGGTTCTGAACAGGGCTCTGAGTAACTGAGGATTCCGTCTAGTGGCCTACGTCACAGGGCCTGCCAGGGAAATTCCTTTCCTACCGTCAGGCTGGCTGGTCCCCGTAAGCTGTTCAAGCTCTCGTCTTAGCTGATTTTTTAATAAAATAATGTTGGATTTTTTTTGCTGGAATCGAACCGAGACCGCTTGGTTTTGTTAAATCCGATGCGCTCTGCCATGAGACCATGGAGGTGCCGTCTGAATATTCTTTAAAGTTTCTATATATGGGTAGAGTTCTGGGCCAGAGTTTTTATCTAGAACTCTCACCCGCAGATGATACCACCGTCGCTAGGTGGTTTTGAGTCCATACTAAATATGTGATTGTGTTTTGGATGTACATTGAGTCTTGACTGGCTTATGGCTTGGATACATCATTGAGCTTTGACTGGCTTTGGCTTGGATGTGTCATTTGGTCTTGACTGCGCCCTAGCGGTATTAGCCGGTACTAGCAGCATGCTCCGGTACTACGGTTTTGGTGTTTTCTTGGTGCGCCTAAATGTAGGCTTTTTTATTATTATTTAGCGTTTTCAAGTGTTGCGCCTAAATGTAGGCTTTTGGTTTTGAACTAATATTAGTAATAATTAAAGTTAATAGCAGGACATTTTTATTCATGCCAATGGATTCTAGATGGTTGTGGTTTGGGTGCTAGGGGGGACGAAATTTTAATCAGAAATCCTCTACGGGCTCTGGTTTTCGAGGTATTAGCGATTTTACCTTTGCAGATATAGTTAATATTATTAATAATTCAAGGTAGCTAGGATAGTTTTGTTCATGCCAATAGATTCTAGAAGGTGTTATAGGGGCGGGAATTAGAGGGGGGGGTAAAATTTTTGTTAGAATTAATCTACGGGCTATGGTTTTCGAGATATTAGCGATTTTACCTTTTTTAGATATAGTTAATATTAGAAATAATTCAAGTTTTTTTTTGCTCATAGGGGCGCTGTGCCTAAATGTAGGCTTTTGGTTTTGAACTGATATTAGTAATAATTAAAGTTAATAGTAGGAAATTTTTGTTCATGCCAATGGATTCTAGATGGTTGGGGTGGGAGTATTAGGGGGGATAAAATTTTCATCAGAAATCCTCTACGGGCTCTGGTTTTAGAGATATTAGCGATTTTACCTTTTCAGGTATCGTTAATATTATTAATAATTTAAGTTACCCTGGGGAGTTGTAGATATCAGCATGATGTCGCCTTGGATTTGCTGTTTTCTTACTTGAATGTTTGTTAGCGAGGAATTTGTAGATATCAGAAGTTCTGGATCACTTTCTATGGGGATGCTGGGTATCAGATATTAATTGTTTACCAAACATTAGGCATACTTCCCCTGTTTATGATGTAATTTGATATCACCGCTGTAAACAAATTCGCATTTAAGCTGAATGGTTCATACACACCTGTGTAAACTTCCTGTTTACAAATTCGAATTTTAGCTGAATGAGTCATGCACACCTGTGTAAACAAATTTAAGCAATATCAGCACATTTATTCTTATCATGTAATTTGATACCACACTTCCTGTAGGCAACCAAAAATTGTTCCAAGAATTTTACCGATCGAAACGCTTCATTGGAATTCACATAAAGTAAGCAAATTTTCACATTTTCTTTTTATCTTGAAATGCATTCATGTAAACAATCTCATTTGATATTTGCAATTTCAAACAGCAGAATAAAGTAATCAAATTAATTTGAATGATTTATGTTTTTTTTTGATTATCGTGTAATTCGATATCATCTCAGCCTGTAAGCAAATTTGTTCGAATTCATCCTGTGCAATGATTATTGTAGCAGCAGGATCATTCATGTTTACAAACCGTTCCTATAAAAGCCCAAGCAAACTCTTGGGGAGATTGCTTTAAAGAAAGCTTGCATTAATGTGAAAAATAATGATGAAGCATGCTTCGCATGGGCCTTAATCTCAACGATATATCCTGCAGCAGCAAATGTTAACTCCGCTAGGACCTCATCATATCCACATTATTCTACTGTACTTAATTTAAATGGGATAACATTTCCCATGACGCTTAAGCAAATTACACAATTTGAAGGCCAGAACGATTTATCAGTAAACGTATTCATCCTAGAGCAAGAGCGTTCCTTCACCACAGTTACGAAACACAGGATGGAGCGACATGTAAATCTCTTAATGCTACAAGATGACTATGACCAGGCTGACAATCATATGGATGATGATGACGATGATGATGCTGGCAGATATCCTTTCTGCTGTATTAAAGATCTTTCGCGCCTTGTATCGAAACAAACTTCAAAATATATTGGTAGAAAGTATATATGTGATAGATGTTTGCTCTACTTTCGCTCTGCTGAAAAATTAGAATCACACACTCCTGAATGTGAGAATCAAAACGATTGCAGAATTATGTTTCCATCAGAGGAAAAGAAATGGTTGGAATATAAGAATTATAACCATAAGAATCCAGATCCGTTTTGTGTATATGCAGATCTTGAGTCAATATTGAAGCCGATTCAGGGAAACCATCAAAATACACAGCGAATCCAGGAACATGAAGTTCACAGCATAGGATTCTATTTCCAATGCTAAGCTCTCATATTACAGAGCATATCGAGGCAAGAATTGCCAACAATGCTTTGCATTAGAATTGCAAAAAATTGCATCCATAGCTGTACAGGAAAAGCTGAACATCAGGCCAATGCAACCCCTGACTAAAGAGGAACGGCAATCACATATGGAAACTACCTGCTGTCATAATGTGAAAAAAACGTTTGCAACCGATGAGGAACGAGTTCGGGACCATTGCCACTGAACAGGTAAATACTGAGAATCATAATTCAATTCATTTTTTCATAATTTCTTTTAACTGCAAAATACCGAGGGCCAGCGCACAATTCATGTAATCTGATGTATCAAGATTGCACCATAGTTCCAGTCATTTTTCACAATTTATCTGGATATGATGCCCACTTCATTATTAAGGATATAGCTACAGCCATTCCTGGGAAAGTGGATCTCCTACCAATAAATAAAGAAAGATACATTTCGTTCACCAAGCACATTGAAGGCAGTCATATCAAATTCAGATTCATCGATTCCTTCCGTTTTATGGCAGAATCCTTAGATAAGCAATCATCATTGCTGCCAATGGATAAATTAAATATTACAAGAGCTGTATGGCAGGAATTGGATGATGATGACTTTAAACTACTTACGCGCAAAGGAATCTTCCCATACGACTTCGTTGACGATTGGACTAAATTGGATTTCCAACACTTACCGGCGCAGGAGCAATTCTATAATAAAATGACTGACAGTGATATATCTGCCGAGGACTACAGCCGCGCAGAGAAGATGTGGAGGACATTTGAAATACAGACACTTGGCGAATATTCCGATCTATACCTGAAAACTGATATCCTTCTATTGGCTGATGTGTTTGAGAACTTTCGAGATGTCTGTATGAAGACGTACAATTTAGATCCTGCACATTATTACACCATGCCAGGTCTAACATGGGATGCAATGTTAAAATATACCAAAGTGAAACTAGAGCTGATAACCGACGTAGATATACTGCTATTCATAGAGAGAGTTATTCGAGGTGTTATAAGTCAATGCTCGAACAGTAAAGCAAATAATAAATATATGGATGATTTTAAGCCAGACGAGAAAGAGAAATACCTGATGTACTATGATGTAGATAACCTTTATGGATGGGCCATGTCACAGTATTTACCAACCGGAGGATTCAAATGGGTTGATGCTCCCAATATCAACGTTTTCGAGATTGCTGATGATTCACCAATTGGATACATATTCGAAGTCGACTTGGACTATCTTCAACATCTACATGATACACATAAGGGTTTACCGTTTTGCTCTGAGCATGCAGCACCACCTAGAGCAAAATTAGAAAAGCTTTTGACAACTTTACATCCTAAAACTAAATATGTTATACACTACCGAAATTTGAAGCAATGCTTATCACATGGCCTCATCCTGAAAAAAGTGCACCGGATTCTTCAATTCAACCAATCAGCTTGGCTTAAACCATATATTGACTTAAATACCACCAAACGGAAGCAGGCTACCAGCGATCATGAGAAGGACAGCTATGAGAAGATGCATAATGCAGCTTTTGGTAAGACCATGGAAAATGTACGCAAATATAGCGATATCAAGCTTTGCGTAAAGTGGGAAGGTCGCTATGGTGCAAAAGTTCGGATTGCGGCACCCAACTTCCACAGTGCAACGATATTTGATGAGAATTTAGTTGCTGTGGAAATAAGGCGACTCAAAATCTTATTCAATAAGCCTTTCTATGTTGGAATGGCAGTTTTGGAAATTTCAAAGATATGCCCCTATGATTTCCACTACAGTTTTATGCAGCGTGAATTTGGAGATAAATGTAAAGTCATGTATACAGATACAGATCTCTAATGTATGAACTTGAAGAGAAAAATGCAAAATGCTGAAAATATAAACAAATTTGATACAAGTGATTACCAGAAGATAATCAATTCAATTTACCGCTTATGAATAAAAAGATTCCTGGTCTAATGAAGGATGAGCACAATGGGAAAATCATGAATGAATTTGCAGGCTTGCGCTCGAAAATGTACAGTCTACGTATAAACGATGGTAAAACTGTAAAGAAATGAAAAGAAGTAAAGACTAATGTAGTCCAGAGGCATATCAATTTCGAAGACTACGTCGAATGTTTGAATACCAAGCGAGTATTAACTGCTAATCAGAGCTCCATACGATCGCATAACCATAATGTCTACACGATCAGCCAAAAAAAGATTGCATTGAATCCATATGATAACAAGCGGTATATTATGATTGGGACAACGGATACTCTACCATGGGGACATTACTCTATTCAATCAGAACAGCAAGGAGCAGACGCAGAAAACATATAATCTAAGGATAGTCTAAGATATGTGTTGTAAATAAAAATTGTATTATAGCTAAAATACCATTTAATGAAATAGTTTGTTTTAATTGTATTATAGTCTAAGATGATATACACTATTGTAAAATAAAGGAAAATATTATAATTATAGGGTAACCGATTTAAGGAAGCCTAATATAGAATGATACCTTAAGAATTAAATGTTAATCTAGAATGATACCTTAAGAATTAAATGTTAATATTTTTCAATTTATAATAAATCAATAATAATATTTTATATATGGTATTCTTTTTATTCAATTTCCCTACTAAGTCCAGAGCTCCCGAATAATATTTGCCCACTACAGCGAGCTCCTAATCGGGCGGTTGAGCGTTTTACCCAGAATGTTAGGACGGCTTGAGAAAAAAACATTTACACGTGGGCTCGACCTTGACCCTGGCATCACCTTTGAAACCGGAAGGGAGTCTGATCCTTGACCTTCATCCGGAAGTGTATTATATATAAGTGTATAATCAAGCATTTCATGGGGACTCCATATTGCTTTTCAAAACAGGTCTGATAACAGCTTAATAACTTTTAAACAGGTCAGATAACAGCTAAACAGCTTTTCGAACAGGTCTGATAACAGCTTAACAGCTTTTCAAACAGGTCTGATAACAGCCTAACAGCTTTTGAAACAGCTCTGATAACAGCTTAACACCTTTTCAAAAGGGTCTGATAACAGCTTAACAGCTTTTTAAACAGGTCTGATAACAGCTTAACAGCTTTTGAAACAGCTCTAATAACAGCTTAACAGCTTTTCAAACGGGTCTGATAACAGCTTAACAGCTTTTTAAACAGGTCTGATAACAGCTTAACAGCTTTTGAAACAGGTCTGATAACAGCTTAACAGCTTTTGAAAACAGCTCTGATAACAGCTTAACAGCTTTTGAAACAGGTCTGATAACAGCTTAACAGCTTTTGAAACAGGTCTGATAACAGGTTAACAGCTTTTGAAACAGCTCTAATAACAGCTTAACAGCTTTTGAAAACAGCTCTGATAACAGCTTAACAGCTTTTGAAACAGGTCTGATAACAGCTTAACAGCTTTTGAAACATCTCTAATAACAGCTTAACAGCTTTTGAAACAGCTCTAATAACAGCTTAACAGCTTTTAAACAGGTCTGATAACAGCTTAACAGCTTTTGAAACAGCTCTAATCACAGCTTAACAGCTTTTAAACAGGTCTGATAACAGCTTAACAGCTTTTCAAACAGCTCTGATAACAGCTAAATAGTGTTCGAACAGCTCTGATAACAGATAAATAGTTTTCAAACAGCTCTGATAACAGCTAAACAGTTTTCAAACATCTCTGATAACAGCTAAATAAATTTCAAACTAGCCTGGTCGACAGACGAAATCCCTTGTGAAATGCTTGATTATACACTTATATATAATACACTTCCGGATGAAGGTCAAGGATCAGACTCCCTTCCGGTTTCAAAGGTGATGCCAGGTTCAAGGTCGAGCCCACGTGAAAATGTTTTTTTCTCTAGCTATCCTAACATTCTGGGTAAAACGCTCAGGATTAGGAGCTCGCTGTAGTGGGCAAATATTATTCGGGAGCTCTGGACTTAGTAGGGAAATTGAATAAAACGAATACCATATACAAAATATTATTATTGATTTATTATAAATTGAAAAATATTAACATTTAATTCTTAAGGCGTCATTCTAGATTAACATTTAATTCTTAAGGTGTCATTCTATATTAGGCTTCCTTAAATCGGTTCCCTATAATTATAATATTTTCCTTTATTTTACAATAGTGTATATCATCTTAGACTATAATACAATTAAAACAAACTATTTCATTAAATGGTATTTTAGCTATAATACAATTTTTATTTACAATACATATCTTAGACTAGCCTTAGATTATATGTTTTCTGCGTCTGCTCCTTGCTGTTCTGATTGCATAGAGTAATGTCCCCATGGTAGAGCATCCATTGTCCCAGTTATAATATACCGCTTGTTATCATATGGACTCAATGCAATTTTCTTTTGGCTGATCGTGTAGACATTATGGTTATGCGATCGTATGGAGCTCTGATTAGCAGTTAATACTCGCTTGTTATTCAAACATTCGACGTAGTCTTCGAAATTGATATGCCTCTGGACTACATTAGTCTTTACTCCTTTTGCTTTCTTTACAGTTTTACCATCGTTTATACGTAGACTGTACATTTTCGAGCGCAAGCCTGCAAATTCGCTCATGATTTTCCCATTCAGCTCATCCTTCATCCGGAATCTTTTTATTCATGAGCGGTAAATTGAATTGATTATCTTCTGGGTAATCACTTGTATCAAATTTGTTTATATTTTCAGCCATAAACTCATGTGCATTTTTCTCTTCAAGTTCATATATTATAGAATCTGTATCTGTATACGTGACTTTACATTTATCTCCAAATTCACGCTGCATAAAACTGTAGTGGAAATCATAGAGTCATATCTTTGAAATTTCCAAAACTGCCATTCCAATCAAATATCGTTGCACTTTGGAAGTTGGGTGCCGCAAACGGAGCTGTTGCACCATAGCGACCTTCCCACTTTACGCAAAGCTTTATATCGCTATACTTGCGAACATTTTCCATGGTCTTACCAAAAGCTGCATTATTCATCTTCTTATATGTAGCTGTCCTTCTCATGATCGCTGGTAGCCTGCTTCCGTTTGGTGGTATTTAAGTCAATATATGGTTTAAGCCAAGCTGATTGGTTGAATTGAAGAATCCGGTGCACTTTTTTCAGGATGAGGCCATGTGATAAGCATTGCTTCAAATTTCGGTAGTGTATGACATATTTAATTTTAGGATGTAAAGTTGTCAAAAGCTTTTCTAGTTTTGCTCTAGGTGGTGCTGCATACTCAGAGCAAAACGGTAAATCCTTATATGTATCATGTAGGTGTTGAGGATAGTCCAAGTCGACTTCGAATATGTATCCAATTGGTGAATCATCAGCAATCTCGAAAACGTTGATATTGGGAGCATCAACCCATTTGAATCCTCCGGTTGGTAAATGCTGTGACATGGCCCATCCATAAAGGTTATTTACATCATAATACATCAGGTATTTCTCTTTCTCGTCAGGCTTAAAATCATCCATATATTTACTATTTGCTTTACTATATCTGTTCGAGCATTGACTTATAACACCTCGAATAACTCTCTCTATGAATAGCAGTATATCTACGTCGGTTATCAGCTCTAGTTTCACTTTGGTATATTTTAACATTACATCCCATGTTAGGCCTGGCATGGTGTAATAATGTGCAGGATCTAAATTGTACGTCTTCATACAGACATCTCGAAAGTTCTCAAACACATCAGCCAATAGAAGGATATCAGTTTTCAGGTATAGATCGGAATATTCGCCAAGTGTCTGTATTTCAAATGTCCTCCACATCTTCTCTGCGCGGCTGTAGTCCTCGGCAGATATATCACTGTCAGTCATTTTATTATAGAATTGCTCCTGCGCCGGTAAGTGTTGGAAATCCAATTTAGTCCAATCGTCAACGAAGTCGTATGGGAAGACTCCTTTGCGCGTAAGTAGTTTAAAGTCATCATCATCCAATTCCTGCCATACAGCTCTTGTAATATTTAATTTATCCATTGGCAGCAATGATGATTGCTTATCTAAGGATTCTGCCATAAAACGGAAGGAATCGATGAATCTGAATTTGATATGACTGCCTTCAATGTGCTTGGTGAACGAAATGTATCTTTCTTTATTTATTGGTAGGAGATCCACTTTCCCAGGAATAGCTGTAGCTATATCCTTAATAATGAAGTGGGCATCATATCCAGATAAATTGTGAAAAATGACTGGAACTATGGTGCAATCTTGATACATCAGATTACATGAATTGTGCGCTGGCGTCATCATCATCCATATGATCATCAGCCTTGTCATAGTCATCTTGTAGCATTAAGAGATTTACATGTCGCTCCATCCTGTGTTTCGTAAGTCTAACTGGAACTGTGGTGAAGGAACGCTCTTGTTCTAGGATGAATACGTTTATTGATAAATCGTTCTGGCCTTCAAATTGTGTTATTTGCTTAAGCGTTATGGGAAATGTTATCCCATATAATTAAGTACAGTAGAATAATGTGGATATGATGAGGTCCTAGCGGAGTTAACATTTGCTGCAGCAGGATATAGCGCTGAGATTACGGCCCATGCGAAGCATGCTTCTTCATTATTTTTCACATTAATGCAAGCTTTCTTTAAAGCAATCTCCTTCGGCAGAGGTATATACGAAGATCCCCGAATCGACTCAAACTTGTTTATTTGTACTGCTAGATGTATAATTGAGTGCAGTGCCCAGCCACTGTCTTTTTCCTGGAATTCTTCCAGCTGAGTGTTTATTGGATCCAAAATGTTTGATTTAAACCACTCCTCTAAGTAATCATCTGCACTAATTGGAGTTGTAGAGACTTTAATATTAAAATAATGTTTTAAGGTATTTTTAACACGACGCGTAAATAATTTGGCAGCGTCTTTCATAAATAGCTTCGGATCGATATGTTTTAAATTCGCAATAACACCTCGCCGAATTCTGTCTGCGAGCGCTGTCTTTATTTCCTCCCACTTTACAAAATCACTTCTTCTTACGCGAGTAATTCCTCCACCTCGACGGGAAGTTCTCAATAGCGCTCTCAATGCTTTAATTTGCTCGAGACAGCTCTCGAAATGTCGTTTCCTAGCACTCTTATTGCACTTCCGAAATGCAACTTGAAATTTATGTGTGTTTCTGTTGCACTTTTTAACAATATAGTCTTTATTCTCTGAATTTGTTAAACACTTCGACACATCCTTCCGCAAGTTTTTAATTATTGAAAAACTTTTATCTACTAACACCGAAGACTCACTAAAACTGACTGATGAACATGAATGATCCTGCTGCTACAGTAATCATTGCACAGGATGAATTCGAACGAATTTGCTTACAGGCTGAGATGATATCGAATTACACGATAAACAAAAAAAACATAAATCATTCAAATTAATTTGATTATTTTATTCTGCTGTTTGAAATTGCAAATATCAAATGAGATTGTTTACATGAATGCATTTCAAGATAAAAAGAAAATGTGAAAATTTATTTACTTTATGTGAATTCCAATGAAACGTTTCGATCGGTAAAATTCTTGGAACAATAACATTTTTGGTTGCCTACAGGAAGTGTGGTATCAAATTACATGATAAGAATAAATGTGCTGATATTGCTTAAATTTGTTTACACAGGTGTGCATGACTCATTCAGCTAAAATTCGAATCTGTAAACAGGAAGTTTACACAGGTGTGTATGAACCATTCAGCTTAAATGCGAATTTGTTTACAGCGGTGATATCAAATTACATCATAAACAGGGGAAGCATGCCTAATGTTTGGTAAACATTTAATATCTGATACCCAGCATCCCCATAGAAAGTGATCCAGAACTTCTGATATCTACAAATTCCTCGCTAACAAATATTCAAGTAAGAAAACAGCAAATCCAAGGCGACATCATGCTGGTATCTACAACTCCCCAGGGTAACTTGAATTATTAATAATATTAACGATATCTGAAAAGGTAAAATCGCTAATATCTCTAAAACCAGAGCCCGTAGAGGATTTCTGATGAAAATTTTATCCCCCCTAATACTCCCACCCCAAATTTCTTATTGACAAAAATGGTACAAGTTTTATCTAGTTTATACTTTTGATGTTTTTTTGGCTGTATTTTTTAATATTGCTTTTGCCAACGAAACCTCCCGAAGGAGAAACATATACAGGGTGTCCCGTCAGCGGTCTGGCACCCGAACGCTACGGATAGGTCATGTTTAGACAGCAAAAAATTGCATAGGTGGGGAGAGGCAAGTCCTAATGGTTTCGGAAATAACGGGGCTTAAAGATATTTGGGTCATCGCTACCGTGGGCCATATCTTTACTGTAGTAGGCTTAGAAATAAGGTTACTCTATAAAGAACTTTTCAATTCAATTCAATATTTGGGTATGTTTTTATAAATCACCATTATCTTCAGAACGTTACACCCTACGATGATGATTTAAAATTGTTTAGATAGATAATCATTGTACCTTTCGAATGGTCAATAAAATTTTCTCATCATCCTCTCCCTTTTGACGTAATGGCTCAACAAAGTTAAAATTTCGAAATTTTAATTCGGTTTTATTTTTATGTACCTAATTACTTTATTTTTTGTTTAAAGCCTGTCCTCAACAATAATAAATTATTATATTTATAATTATATTGGAGTTAAGAAATCCAAAAGCTTGGCTTTAAAATGACCTATCACACTTTGTACCCAAAAGGTAACTCTTTCTCTCTTTTTTGGGTTTTAAAAACCTCGCCCCAAAAGATAATTAATTGCCTAATTTCTGACAATAGTTGAATTTTTTCGCTAGATTTGCAAAAGTTACAGGGTAATTTATGAAAACATACTAAAATATCTTTAAGTTCCGCTATCCCCGAAACCGTTAGTACTTACCCTCCCCACACATATAATATTTTGCTTGTCTAAGCATGACCAATCCATAGCCTTCGGGTGCCAGACCGCTCACAGGACACTCTGTATGTATTACAAAACGGTGAAGTATGTAACAGCCTATAATCAGTCTAATGTTTCCAATAATAATCATCACATCGCCATAATTTCTTCTATCAAAATCAATAAACATCACAGACTTTTATAAAACTTTGGCAAAAATAATTTTGTACTTTTTAAAGTAAATGTTGTTATTTAAATATATTTAAAAATCAGTTTTGCTCAAAATATTTGCCATTTTTGTCAGTAGAAATACATAAAAGCTAAAATACCTATTCTTATTGTAATACGATCGTGATAAAAAGATACGGCTAATAAAAATAATTCTAAAATCAATCCGATCTGGGGTGCCGGGTTTGGGACGGATTTCTTATAAGTTGTTTTAAAAATAACAATGCATGAGGATATTCTGTATGATGTAGAAGCGTACCAAAAAAACAAGCCAAAAATAAACCTTCAAATCGGTAATTACTACCCAAAAAATTCCAAGGGGCTGATCTACCGAACAGTCCGTAGCGGGGTAGTCTTCAGCGCACTTGCAGAAAAATTACCAATTTTCGTATGATAAAATCTATGTCGGGTTTAGTAGATGTAGGCTATTCCGAACTTAGGACTACGATATCTTTAAAGTACTAAAATATTTTCCCCTACATCAACGCATTCTTAGCTAATTTCCCAAAATACGTGAAAATTAATTTTTTTTCTGAGTCAACCCGAGAAAGAAGTTGCCAGTTTTCCTATCATTTTAGATCTACATTTTATAAATTTGATGATGGCCAAAATTTGCTCTGTTAACAAATCTTTTTGAATTACATGCCGGACAGATGTTAATTTTTATACATGTTAATCAATAATCCATTTTACCGTATCATAATTATTTCTATGGGTTATAAATGCAATGAAAAATAAAATGTTGTCCACAATATTCGTATGTAATAAAAAAAACTGTAGGTTCATATACCTACATAAAAAATTGCATGTCTCTAATTATTCCAAAATCGCGAGACATATTTAATTCTTTTTAAATTTAACTCGGTAGTTCATCTCACAAGTGTTGTTAAAACTTTTTCTTAATAGACAAATTTAATTTGAAACTTTTAATTCCGTAATTATTTAGATTTATTATAAAAATACTAAAAGCGAATGCCCATTTTAGGCCTACCATCTTCAGACATGCGAGATTTTATTTCGATTAACCAGGGGAAGTCTGGAGGAGGGGGTAAAGTTTGATCTAGTACATATCGGAAAATCTAGTACAGAACCGATTTCCTTAGGTCCTAAGAAGAAGTTTGAGTACCCACACTCCTAACCTTAAACAGTTATTTATAGCCATCCCCATACTCACTTTTTTAGTATTTCCCTCTTTTTTATTAGAACTGAGGTACTAGATTTTTCACCAAGGTGTGAGACATTGCAGCTGATAGCCTGTGGCCTAATTCTGTGATTATTGTATATACATTTTTATAGGAACGAGAGAGAGTAGTGTGTTCTCTGTACCCATGCTTTCCTATATATTTTTACGATGATCTTTCGTCAATAATGGCGGAATGTGGTTCTTAATGGGAATACCTTGTATTGTACATACCTTGATTTTTCATACCTTAGATCGCCTCTAACTCGGTAGGGCGATCGGCAAACGGATTTCACTGATTGCCTCAGCCATTGCCGTCTTTATGTTCCAGGCCATGGCACAAAGTGATTTTGCTTTTTTTTACTTGCAAAAGTACGAAATGGAGTAGATTTAAAGAGCGATTTTGCTTTGCAAATTTATACGAAATCGTACTACTCTAGTACATTCAAAGAATTTAATGTCACGGCCCGGAACATAAAGACGGCAATGCCTCAGCCCATTACCAGCTACAATTCGCTGAAGAAAATTATTCTCTGCATACAGGGGTAGGAACCACTAGCGGGGAAGGGGGGGTCATTAACGCATGTTGCATATCAAATTAAAGGCCTCGCCGCGTATTATCGGGTGGTGTAGTTTTACTTGATACAGAAAACCCGTTTTCATGTACTTGAGTCACATACACCCCAGCTACTACATTTTACATATTTTTGCGGTTCTTTCTTCCATGGCCATTAGTGTTCTGTTATGAACATTTTTCTCATAGGAAGTCATTTTCCTCGACTCACGAATTCCGCACAATCACGAGAAGTAGGAAATGACCACTTTTGCACCCAAGAAAGTCGCTCAAGCTACATCCGATCGCCAAAGCCTTCCCCCGCTGATATGAAATAAACATTGTTAATAAAATATGTTCAGAATATCATAATGCATCGTTTAAGACATCTCTCATGTAGGGAGGTGTCGTGCCTAAAGTTGTGCCCTATAGGCACAATCCTTTGTAATTTCATTAGAAAAGTGCTCTAATTAAACTTAGTAAACATATCTATGCAATAACGGCAACAGTGTATGACGTCATTCTTAGTTGCTTATAAAACGTAGAAACAACTTTTCGTATCAACACAATTTTATTATCAACATGAGACAAAATTTTAACGCAGAATAATCTGGCTCCTAATTTCAGATATAGGTCTTAATGGGAGTCTTGGACGTTGGACGTAATTGAAATTTTTTGTGAAAATAGATAATTTCAAGGCATCGAACCTGCAACCTCAAGGTTCTGAACTAAAATAAAAGTTATCGGACAAAATAAAAAATGCAAGCTCAAAAGAAAAAAAAAAATTTTCTGAAAAATTCCTCTTAATCTCACCTCTCTCCAGTTCACTGAACGAAATTCAAATGATTGTCTACAAGAGCTACTGTATCCTGTCTGGTTGAGAAATAAACTTTCAATTACTTTTCGTAACCAATGTGTGTCCTTCCCGTAAGAGGATCATCTTTACCTATTTTTTAAATCGTGAAGGATTAAGATAACGTTAGACCTTTAAAACGAACGATTATTGACGGACATAGGATAATGTGGTTTGACCTTAAGCAAAAAAAAAAACATTAGAAAAAATCTCCACACAAAGGGCAAACTGAAAAGCGCGAAAGTGAAAAAATCCCATTCCTTTCTGGGGGTTATTATTCGCTTCAAGGAGGCAAAGGGCACGCCCCAAAAAGGGCCTGAAAAACAGCTTGAAGCGACAATGAGTGAGTTTCGCTATAGCTTTATCTGTGTAGGTATATACTCTGTGCAAAAGTAGTGTTTTAGACGCAAAACATAAAGACATGCCACCGAGGTAAGATGAAAAACGACAGTCAATTATGATTGAGGTTTTAAAGTAGCACAGAATGGTTTTAAATGAGAAGAGAACAAGGGAAGCTTTGGTGCCTCGGTTTCCCTTTTCCCAATTTATTGTTGTTGTTTTTTTTTCTTAATCCTCAAAAATATACATTGCATGGTACCTAAGGTATAGTAATAATTTATGTATGCATGTAGCACCATAGAAGTTGGGAGAAAAAATTTCTGAACGTGTCGGTATTTATGGAAGGATTCATTACATTGTTTGGACTCTGGCCAAAAACTGAAAACTTTTTATAACAATTATTCTAATTTGCATGAATTTGGGAAAATTATTTTGGAAAAGTCTGATAAATATTCATGGGGCGGAAGCTATTCATGCGGAAAAATGTAAGATTTTAGCCAGGTTGCGACGTAATTGATGTACGCTAAATAAGAATTCAAAATATTTCTATGAACGTTAAGTTTGCGCATATGTTTTGTACTGTAATTGTTAAAAGGTAAGTTGGTTATGTTGTAAAGATAAGAAACCTATTATCCTCAATCATCCTCCTCTAAGGCTCACAATGCCACCACCCACAAGCATTATTTGTTGAACTCCGTTGCTAGTGGGCCTCCGAAATAAATTTTTTTTTGATATATACGACCAGCAAAAGGTGGCAAGTTGGAGCTATAATAATGGAAAACTTGTCAAAGTATGTAGTAATAATAAAATTTAGAATCGATACATGAAATGTTTTGAATATGGGATGATAAAATGAGAATCAAATTTATATCTTACATATTTGACAACATCACGCGATAATACCTTTGAGAATAAGAAAAGAAAACTTTAAAGAAGCAAGAAATATGTGGTACAATTAGATCCAGCAATGGATTTTTAAGGGAATTAGCTTTATGTGCAAAAGTTTTAGATAGAACAATAGGAAAAAATTAATTTTGGTTTAAGATCAATTTTTTGCAATACATGAAATCAAGATAAGTGGCATGTATATCCGCCCCCAATGCACAATTCGTTGAACAGTATAGAAGTGGTCATTCCTAACGAACTTCATTGGTATCTATCTAAATTCGAAAGAAGTCATGAGTATCTTAGAAACTTGCGAAACGCACCAATATCCCAGTAATACGAAAACTTTTTGTTGCCATATTCAGTCCAATTTCAAAATTACATCTGAAATTTTCAGTTCTATGAAACTATATCCAAATATGATTCATACGAATGGCAACACTATAAAGAAATACTCCGTTTTTTCAACCGAATTTATAATTTTTATAAGAAAGCCGTGTATAACTAACTAACTACCGTAAAGGCCACCTCGAAATTCAGTTCCGACAAATCATTACGAAAAATGTGATTTTTACAATTTTTTGGTTCCAAAATGTTTATATTTTTCAAAAAGTACCTACGCGTTAAATATTTCCGCGTTTTTCAACTACAAAACTAAAATTCTTTAGACCTAGATTATAGATTATTTACTATTTGTACTTCGCGGAATCGAGTTTCAATGCGTGGAAAGCTCTTAAATCATGGAATATCTAGAGTTTGGTTTCAAATAAGTATTTCTCCTTTTTTTAGCAGATGGTTTTATGGTCGCATGTGAGCATGACATTAAAATATTATTAAAATATTAGTTACCGCACTGACAACTATTATCCAGCAGCTGTCAGGGGAATGAAGTATGCCATGTACGGGAACGTAAAGAACTCGACCGAGGATAATGCCGGAAGGTTCTAAGAGGAGAGGTGGTCAGAGATCTTTTATTCATTCAGTCTTTGTTTGTTTTTCTTCCATCGATTTCGGTTCTCTGCCACCTCATACTTGCTCAGGTGGCAGAGAAGCGAAATCGATGGAAGGAAAGTTTTTTTTTTTAAAATAGTACGGTAAAGTACATCAGTAAAAAAGAGAAAGGAAGAAAGAAAACCCGAAGAGGCAAAGATACGAAAGGCGAAAGCAAACGGAGGGAAATCTACGATGGCGGAGAATTTGGAAAGAAAAATATGGACCCGCTGAAATTATCGCATATAATTCGACATAGAGTAATTTTATTCAAAAACCATCTGATGGAATATTTTAACTAGCCTTTATACAAAATAGTGAAATTTTTTTAGCGGAAAGGACAAAGTCCCCAAATTTACCCGGTATATTTCGACACCGCAGATTGCTCCGAAAGACATTGCGGAATTCTATTGAATTTAAATAACGCTAGTATAGGTTTTTTTTAAAAGAGCGAACTCCTTTAACTTGTTCCATACGTCGTAATATTGCAAAGACTTCGAATAATATAGCGGCACTCAAACATATTCAAATACTATTATTAAAATTTGTTAAGAACATAATGTAAATTGTTCTATACGTCGCAACGTTGCAAGCTGCTTCCAATAACATTCCGGGAGTCTATTATATTTAAATGATATTAATGCCAATACGTGGCAACGCTGCAAGGTGATTCAAATATTGCGCGACTCTATTATAGTTAGATAATATTGTTACAACAGCTGATAAATCGCTATATAGTTGAATAATTGACTAAATTGTCACGCGAGTTAAATTATACAGTAAGCAAAAAAAAAAACAAGATTATTGATTTTAATATAATTTTATTCCACGAATTAAGTTCAGTACTTGTATTGTTAAAAATTAACTGCCTAACTTGATCAGTTTTTCCTTAACGCTTGCTTCTTGACCTTCTTTTAATTATCATGTTACTGTCTGAAAAAACTGCAGAAGTGTAAAATTGTGGAAACTTGGGAAAATAGCAAATTTAATAATGATAAAGGAAATTCCGAAAGTTACGTGGGGAGTTTACTGCCTGTTTATGTATATTGTGAGTATGAAGGTAACTAACTCGCGTTTTTTATTGAAAGAAGTATAAAGAAAAAAAAATCCATGAGATTTATACCCTAGACACACAGCACGAACTAATGAATCATTTGTACTAACAATTCATTAAAATACCGTGTGTCAAATGGTATACGTCATTATAGCTCAAAAATCAGATGATAATGAAGTACACTAATGAAGTGTTTTCCTCCTTCATTATAGCTATAATGAGGAAAAATGTGCTAGATTCGGCATATTATGTAAATTTGAAGCTCCGCTGTGCATCTGCCGATTTGAAAAATAAGAAGAAGAAATGTAAAGAAATGCAAATAACAAATTATATATTGTCAATTTTCTTTTTAATATAAAGTTTTTCTGATTTATAAATTGTTAAATTAAAAATAAAATAAATAAAAACAAAGTTTATCGCGTTAATTCGATCCATATCGCTTCTTTAATGACATAATAGTATCAAAACCAGTTTGACAGTGCAACTTAATTAAAGAAATGGCTGTGTGTCTGCAGTTTATAATGAATCATTATAGACTAATGAATCGTTAGTTATTTCTTCATTAAAAGCCCTGTCTGTCTAGGGCATTACCCTATCTGCTTAGTTATATTGCAAAGTTTTACTTTATTAATGAAATTGTGATCGAGAGATCAGATGATCTGTAAAGCCCAACCCAAGGGGGTGACACGAATAATCGCCGTGGTATTTGTTTTGCCGCGCTACGGAAGGCCTTCTCGAGTCCTTGTATCAGTGTACGTTTAATTAAGATCAGAGAGAATCGAAAAGTAGGGGAAATTCTTTTATTGTGTGCTATTCAATATAGGATCCTAGAATTAAGTATAGATAACCACTACGGAGTGAGTTTAAGCCGGAAAACCTATAAGGAAAATTTATTGTATTCTCATGCTATGAGGGTAAATTTAAGCCGGAAAACCTACGAGGAAAACGTATTGTATTCTCATGCTCGGAGGTGAATTTAAGCGCATCAATAAATACTGCATTTTATTCATTTAAGTATCAAAAATAAAGTACTGAACATGAATCTCTGAGTGAGTGGTTTCCTTTCTCTTTCCTCAGTCTACAGATAACGTGAAATAAGATCATCATCAAAATTGTGTGCAGCTGGTGACTTCAGGAGAATGAAGCACAACACATTTGGACTGACAGTATCTCGGAATATCATCACAGGTAAGGCGAAGCCAGATCCCCTCAGGGCGATGTGTGTAAAAGTGTGAGCATTCTTAGGTATTTCTGCCAAGCACGATTTTTTATACTTATGGCACGTGATAGCTCGGAATTTTGGATAACCCACCCTGTACTCTCCGCCAATAGCCGAGATGCTAGAGTGCCGATCCGGTTAACAGGCTATCACGGAGTGTGACGGCTCACAACAGTATCACTCCATAATCGGAAAACGTTGGGAGTATAATAATTTTTACAAATTTTGGAAGATGTGAAATTTATATTGGTATACAATCGAAAGATACAAGCTTCAGGAACCTGAAATATTAGACAATTCGAGGTTTAGTGGCCACAGTTAATGAGACTTACACAACACGAAATAGACAAGGTCCTGGAAGTAGCGTTCGATCGAAGGATTAGTAAAACGGATGATACTTTTTGCGCAATCTTGTAGAAAATATAAAAGTCGGAGTTTTAGTTCACCTATGTACATATATATCGCGATTATGGATCGAATTTATCGGCTCTTCTACTGCATACCACTAACAAAAAGTACCCATACTTCTTGAATGCAGAGCTACGTAAGGATCTCTTCTGCATCCTATACTTTTTATAATCAAAACTTCAATCATGCGCTGTTTTTATTATACAAAGGCGCAATCATTATAGTTAAAAGACGACCAATATATTTATGAGATATTCTGTAAGATATCAAACCTCTATCAAAATTGAAGTCTATTTATGTTTACTATATTTCACTCTAGTAGAGCTTTATTATTTCTCAACAGAGTTTCTATACTATTGTATTTAACATATTTGATAATCTATACTTTTTAATTCCGGATAAATATATATAAATAAAATAAAATAAATATATATATTATCTTTCAATACATACACGAGCTGTCGTTTTTGGAATATTTGAGCTATTCTATTTCAAAATTCTAACAACTAAGGAAGTACACAAGGTAGATTTAATAAATTTTAGCATTGAAGCGCTTACCTCTATGGACATGCCTATGTTAAAAAGCAATGGACATGGATAGTGCTTCAGGAGGTTTCTTAGAGTGCTCTTTTTTTCCAGTGCGTTAATACTAACAGTAACTCTAGCGAAGGAAAATTACACATCTACAAATTGGTTCTGAACGTAATACATACAGCCGTATGAACAGCTTGGCGGAACAAGGCTATTACATTACAGGAACACACGTCAAATTATATAGGAACACGGTGAAGGGATCACATTTTAAATTAAGATTTTGCTCATGATAACATGGTTAACCATCGTATAAGACCAATTAATTTCTTAATTGGAATGGAACGTATAAAAGAAATACAATTATTCCAGAATATGTACAGGCAAAATTAATTAATTAATCTGCAAATAAAAGCGTTAGAGCTGAGGACTACGAAAACTGGAATGGCAAATAATTTAAAATGAAAAAGGGTTAAAGTTAATAAAATCAAAATTTTATTTGCATGCCTCTTAACCCAAAATAAAAATCCCAATCAAGACGAACAAAACTTCGGCAATCGGAAAACCAATTTATGTTTTTCATCATTGACTCTGAAACGTCCCAATTTAATAATAAACATTGTTCATCCACAGACTTTTCGAACAACGAAATTACACAGATTCAGTAGCAGAGTTTCTGCCACTGGTACTGAAGACTTCATTAGACAATGGCTGAACAAAAAGTGAAGTAAACAAAAATCGGAAAAATATTACAGATTTTATATTTTATCTTCTACTTTCTTGATTTATTTTTTTCTTTCGTGGTCCAGGGAAATTTCTATTCAACAACGGCTCCCGTAAGTTGCAGAGAATTGTTGCGACTAAATAACACACATAAAAATGCTCTCCACTTGGCTATAGAGCCTTTACAGGATAAAGTTTCACTTAGAAAGCTTTAGGTTATTTCCTATTATGTGCCATCAGCGTGGAGTGTTTTTCGTGACTCGTGACATCCTCTACTCCCTGATTACTGCAAAAATGTGTAAAGCGTGTGTAAGTAGTTTTTTGCCTCCATTAAGAGTTCCTGGATCTTAATTTAGAGTTTGCATGAAGGTTGGAAGTAGTAGAACTATCAGTCGAGTAATTCTTAGCAAATTCCCTGATACGTAATTTATTAGATTTTGTGTTCCAAAAATAACAACAGGGTACTATTCCGATATTTTCTCAGCTAATTAGGCTTTCACCATGATGCATCCATCTCATACTCTTATGGGCGTCCATTTTCAGTTAATTTCATGTGAAACTTAGAACCAGTTGGTCTGTTGGTAACAATCTTAAGTGGTTACCGGGCGATAACGGTTGAAAATTCGGGTTCGCACTCGCCATTAAGGTGAAGCTACACGGCGAGAGACTTTGGCCTCCAGAGACCCAGAGACCCGTGCATACACTTCGGAAACGCAGAAATCTCTAAAGAGACAAACAAAGAAACAGGTCTCCAGGTTCGGCCTCCGGTTTCCGAAGTTGGTTCATTTGTCGTCTCCAGGTCTCCGCAGAGACTATTTGTGTATTCTGGTCAGTTAAGTTTCGATCTACTCGAAAAGGAAAAGGAATAAAGTGGAGTGAGTTTGACAAATAGTTGCAAAGATATTAATAAAAACTTAATAAATAATATAATGGATTTAGGGCAAGCAATTTGTTCCGTCAATAGAGTTCTGGTTATTTTATTTATTTTTGAGAAGAAAAAAACACATTTCTTGTGTTTATCCCGTAAAATTTGTACAACAAGGTTACATTTTTTAAGCTTTTTCAGTTTTCCCGTAACATGAAAATATTGATAACTTTTGAGATAATTCTTTAACAATCTCCTACTTGATAATTAACAAAGATCTCTAAACGCCAAACTTCAAATTTCGTGTAGTTTCCAGAGTAGTGTAATGCAGTTTTTTCAGTGCTGAAGGGAAGACAAGATTGAGCAGAAAATCAGCATTCTCCTATTAAACACATGAATATGGTTTCGGTAGCTCAGATGGTAAGGGCGCTGACTACCCAGTGTTCGTGAGATCGAATACCCATTTAGCTTACTTTTATAGCTTCCGTTTCCTAAATTACCTACTACCCCACCCAAAAATTACCTCTCTCTCTTCTCCAGCAACCCTACAATACCCAGTGAAGAAATATTTGTGGTTAAATAGAAATATGTGGGGGATTTTAATAGAAACCACTACAGGATAAGCACCTAGCGTAGTGGTGAAGAAAAATGATTCAACAAACTAAAGGAGAGCATCGGATAACAGAATCGGATAGAGAGATTATATAGAATTGCCACGCTCCCAATAGGAGTGAAGAAGACACTTCCCCAACTGATAGTTTTGCGAAGACCACAGCCATATAGCTATCAATACACCTCCTATACAAATGGGATAATTGCCTTTCTCTGAGTAATAATTTCTAAGCTGGTTAATTAAAGCTGTAGTCGTACAGAGCACGAAACTTATGAAACCTAAGCAATCCAGCAGTTGTTGGCTCGTCAGTGCTTATAGTTCGATACCATAACTTCCCATTCGTCACTTCACTTAATAGGGATAGATAAGCGTAGATCTTAGTGTTGAGTGAGATTACAACTAATAAATCAGTGCGGCCAATAAGAGGGACTATTTGCTCTAACCCTCTGATCTCCTTGGATGGACGGATTGCAAAGAAGTTGAGTCCTCCGGGGGAAAGACTCTGGAACTTAGGCCACAGCAAGGCCCATTATTTATCAGCAATAGCTCATAGGTCCCAGCCGGATGCCCGAACAAAATTCAGAATTGGACTCCAACATTCCCTGCCTGCCTCATGCAGTTCCTCCAGAAAGTATGAGCCAAGGAATCTGTAGCGCTGTCCTAAGAGAGCCGGGCAGTGATATAAAAAGTGAGTCACCACTTCGGATTCTTGTCTGCATCCTCTACATATAGGATCATCAACAAGTCTCATCTCTTGTGCAGGTGACCCCTGAGAAAAGACTGCCCAGTGAGAATTGACACCAGTGTTCCCAGAGTTGGCTTGCTCAGTCCCAATATCTTTTTCGTCAGATTTGGGTTAGATTTACCCCACAGTTCCTTAGTAATTCTGCCCGTGGGATCATCCAGCCAGAGGCGACTGTATTGGCAGTTAGCCCAGGCCGAAATTTTAGATGAAATAATGTTTGGTGCAATCCCGATTGTAGACGAAGATTCCTCTGAGTTTGCACCAATACGAGCGAGCTCATCCGCCCCTTTGTACCCGCTGATATCGCTGTGACGTGGCACCCATACAACGAGTACCCTGTTATACAGCGAGAAGGAACTTAGTTTTGCACTCCAGTACTAATTTGGAGGTTAAAATAGGTTTTGACAAGACTTTTACAACTGCTTGGCTAGGAGGTCGCTGTCGCTGCCAATGTCAGGAGCGATGGATTGCACGATTTTAAAGATGGATTCGTGTGGAAGTTTTTCTACAGCGTGAATCCAGCTGTGATTGAGATGCAGCCTCAGCGCTGCGGTTGATGCCCCCTTCTTGATATGTATCTGCACGCGGTGTATATTGAGGATAATCTCGAGAGTCCGAGTATTGGTTGACTTGAGAGCGCCGCCTACGCTAAGAAGGTACAGTCTCTGAATTTGTTCCAATATCTTACGATGATGGGCGAAATCCATTGCTTTTCACCACACCACAGAACCGTAAGTTATCATGGGTCGGATGACGCTAGTGTACATCCATAGGATCATCCGTGGTTTAAGTCCCCACTTTTTCCCTGCGGCACATTGCGAAGTCCCTGAGTGCCTTATTCGCTCTGTCTTCGAGGTGTGGTTTCCAGTTTAGCTTCTTATCTAGTGCGATACCGCGGTATTTAACCCTATCCTTCAGCTCCAACCGTGTAGAGCCAATATAGGGGGGGGGGATTCAGATTGGGGATGTTCTCTGACTTAGTGAAATGACATAGATCTGTTTTCAGTGGATGGATGGACAATCCAAAAATCCGTAGCCCAGTCAATGACTAGTCGGATTGCGTTTTGCACCAGTCCACAGAGTACAGATTCATAATTACCTCTGACTAATATCACCAGGTCGTCTGCGTAACAAACCACCTTATATCCCCTCCGGGTGAGTGTTGACAGAAGGTCATCCATAATGAGCACCCTCAATAAAGGTGATAAAATACCACCTTGGGAGGTGTCCCTGTGGATACTTTTCACTCTGTTCACCCCACCCGGACTGGCAAAGATAGTTCTGTTATTCAACACGTGTGCGATCCAGTATATAAAGAACTGGTTCACTCCATGCTTTGTTAACATTTATGTGAACTTATATATAAGCACATTGTTGAAGGGGCCTTCTACATCGGTGAAGACAGCCAGCGTAGATTGCTTAAAAAGGAAGCCCTTTTCAATCGAGTGGATAACCGTCTCAACTGACCTTCCCTTCAAATATGCATGCTGGTGTTGTGACAAACTTCTTCTGGGTATGGAGCATCTCAATTTCCACTAGCAGATGAGCTAAAGTATTGTGAGTAGAAACAAAGTCAAGCTTATTGGTCTATATGCCGTAGCTGTTGAGTAGTTTACCCGGCCAGCCTTGGGAATAAACACAACTTTAACCTCTTGTCATAGCTTCGGAGTATAGCCCATATTAATGCAGGCCTTAAATAAAAGGACTAGGTTTCTAATCAATGTGTCGCCCGAGTATCGAAGGAGGGCTAGAAAAATGCCGTCCTTGCCCGGGGACTTAAAGGGTTTGAGCGAGTTCACTGCCCATTTCACCGACTCTTCCGTGATGAAAGTCACTTCACATCCCCTCCTTAAAGCAACCCAGTCCTCTTGAACAGGTTTAGAATTCACCAGCTCCTAAAATCTCAGTCGTGGTTAACTAAAGATAAACAAATTATACCCATAGCTATCATCGGGCATTCACATAAAGCATATGTATAAAAAGCCCATCATCCTCTAAGCAAAATCTGCAGCTAAGAGTCCAAAAACTCCCTCTTCTTTCTCAACAATAGACTCGACATGAAAAACTTGGAATTTATTTGCCTTCCGATGTCCGTCTAGTACACTTTTCAGCATAGCTCTTTAGAATATATAAAAGAAACTCACACATCGGCGCATCGACCAACTAGACATAAGTATATATACATATATAGACGATCTTTAATTAGCAAGCTATCTACTAATTTGTTGCCAGTAAGAAAAGCCTTGATGCTCCGGTATCCAGATTAACCTAACTATAGGTATACTCGATTTAATCCACCCAGTTCGTCCAGAGATTTGATTTCGTGATGTAGTAGCCTTATAGTTATAATTATACCGCCTGAGTGTTAGAGAAAATAAAGAAGCCTTCCTTATTAAAAGCTGAATTTAGATTCTTGTGTTTTCGGATAAAACACATAAATCAGCGTTTAAAATTTTCTACACAGCAGGCATATTTTCTATTGCGGTATAGACGTTCTGAAAGATTAGAAGTAAGTTATTAGTTATCAAAAGCTTGAATAGAGTTTAGTAAGCGCATCACCTATAACTTTTAGTAGCCAGAAACCTCATTTTGTGCCCGTCACAAGTTCAAACCACTCTCAAATCTACAACATTAATCACTCATTTAAAAAGAGCCAAACAAAGAGTGATAAATTTACCAATAAACTCCCAAAATTTCATTATTCACATATAATACATACACAGACACACATAAAAGAAAAAAAGATTTATCTATTTGCAAAAAAGAACTGAATCCATCCATCTGAGTCTTAAGTGGAAGAAGATAACCAAAGCTGCAGAGCAACCAGAGGGTATTATTTTTATCTGCAAATGTAAAGAGTTTTCTTCTACCAATTCTATCAGGCCAACAACAATAAGCAGAAACTAATTCGCTAAGTCCACAAAACGGAAATCTTCTTTGAATGAGCCTTAGTATACAAAAACCTTCCAATTCGCCATCCTCCAATCCACTCTTCCAATCCATCCTCCACCAATCCACTTTTCCATTATAAATCATGTTACTTTATGGCAGCACAATAACAAAATAGATTTTGGCTGAGTTAACAATCTTATCACGATATTAAAGAGCAGATGTTTACCAAAAAGCGCAATATCTGTCTAAAATTCCCTAAAAATCAGTGCAACTTTTCGGAGGATAAAGAAGATTACGAAAATGGTTAACTTTTGTCATTAAGTGAGGAAAGCGGATTTGATGCAGTCGATTACCTACAGGGTGGAAAGGGTGATGATGCAGCGGAAGTTACATTACGTCCATATTCAATAGACTTTTAAAGCACGCAGCAAATCCCTAAGCATATATCGCGGCAGTAGTAATTCGAAAATCAATACTGTGTGCAATTACAATCCCCTGAATGATGACAAAGAAACCAAATCAGGCGTCAAATTGTGTAATGAAGCATTAATGCACACGAAATGATATCTCTGCTAATTACGAGATACCAAATGAGCCTTATCGCGTTGAGCGCGGTTAAATAATATTTGCATACGCGCTGGAGTGTTAAGCTTTGTTTGAATGATTCTCAACATGCACACACACAAACAAATCAGTATGTATTAGCGGAGTTGGAATTAAATAGGTGGCTAATTATATGCCATTGAATTGAGCTCCTGAACAAACCACCGAATTGATTAATTATGAAATTTTCTCATCGAATTCCATCTACTTCCCGATTTAACAAGCAAATAATATCTCATGGGGAGCGGTGAATCATCAGAAATTCTTTGCATTTTTTTATAAAACTGTAATAAAAGATTTCCTCAAGAAAAGAGCTGTAAATATGACCGAAACGTGCCTCTTTCTTTCGATCAATAAACTCGCTCGAACTTATATAGTATCTTACCCGACCCAGCTGATCATCTCACCTGACATGTCGAACTTAAATATTATGCTTATGTATAGAACTATGTATATAGTGTTGCGAAACGCAATTTGACTTAGTACCTTGTTGTGTTGTAGAGGCGCTACTACTGCAGAGCAGACGTAACCATAGGGTAAGCCAGAGATGCCTAGCTTCAAAATAAAATCAGCGATGTGTGGACCTGATGTAGGGAAAGCCGTAATTTCTTCTTAGAAATTTATTGGAAATTTTTTCCTTAGACACACACCAAATTGAATAAAAATTCTCCCCAAACCGGAAAATATTTCTTGAATTTATTGAAGATCTGCATGTAATGAAGCTTGTATTCTCGACTTATAAGAAGGCTTTCAACACATTGTACTGTGTTATTATTATATGTTTTGCATAGTTAGAGTCATGGACTAAGAAAAACTTTAAAAACTTTATGCGAAAGTTTGCGATTTCAACAATTATTTTCTCAATTTCAGAATGGCGGTCTATTTTAGACATATGGATCGCTAATTCGAAACATAGAGGAATGGGTGCTATAATTGCATAAATTTTGGAAGAGGGGTATCATAATCTTCCTGATGCTGTAGTTATGTAGGTACTTCACAAGATGATTTAAGTAACAGGGCTGGTAGGCCTCAAAAGATATTCGAATAGTGTGGTTATAAGACTAAAAAACATAAAGTTAAAGTCCTAGTAGAATCATCAAGCCAAAAAGAACTGTTTCTGAGCATCAAAATTAAATTATTAAGGAAAACAGGAAAAGGGATTTTGCTTCAATTTTCAAGGAGCTCTCTGTTACTTCTCATATAAGAGGAAGTACGATTAAGAAGGCTCTCGAATCTTTGGAGTAGAAGCCCAACTGCCTATCTGTGCACCAATCGCTTGTACTAGTAGTTGATGCTAGTCTTTCAACTAATAAATATAATATTATACGCCAACAAGTTAATTGCATTAATAGTAAGTTGTATCCACCTTATTTTTTTTATTTATTAGGTATAGGTAAAAAGAACCTAAAAAGCTATGCTATCCCACTGAAATAACTATCGCGGAAATTCCAAGAGAAATACAACTTCAGTCACTTATTGACCGTACTGTGAAGCGAGTATGCCAAGTTCAAGAACAGGTCTTACTGTCCATGAATTTCACAACAAACAAAAGTTAGAATATTATTATCAAGTGGGGTTGTGATCGTGCAGAACAAAATAAAAACAAAACTTGTCTGAAGAACAAAATTTTGACGGAAGTTTACTCAGTTTTTCTATGGTACCAATAAAGATTTACTCCGGAACCAACGATTCTAAAAGAGTTATCTGACAAAATCAGGACCTTATCGCCCAATCAAGTTCTTTCTTGTCAAGGAATTAGTAGAGCTTATAACAACGGAATTAAGAAAGTTGATAACCAATGTACAACACTGCTGCCTATAAAAATTCTTCTAAATGGTATCGAAGTTACTGTGAAGCCCATATTAATTTTTTGTATGCTAGATGACAATGCTGTGGCAAACATGTTACTTGTGTGGAACAAAACTCCCAGAAATGAACAACTTGAATATTATTTCACAAAAGGTCCTAGATAAAAATTTTCATTCATTTGGATTACCACCTCTTCATTCGTGGATACGGTTTTTAGAATGTTTACACCACATTTCATACCGATTAAGTATTAAGACTCGGCAAGTTCGAGGGACAACAAATAAAAACGAAGTAGCCGAAAAGAAAAAATATGTGCAAGATAAGATAAGCTCAAGAGTGGATTCGGTTGGATGATAGATATGCCCAAACAGCAAACGGGCAACACCAATGATGGAAATACGGCTCGCATATTTTTTAGAAATGCCGACAAGTATGCCGAAATAACTTGTGTTAATTTGGAATTAATAAAGCGATTCCATATTAGAATGCTTAAATTGTGCATTTCAAATAAACTTGGAAAACTTTGACGTTTATACCAAGCATACTAAGCCATTGGAACTATACTTGAGAGAATACCCTTGGTAATCGATGCCTGTAAGCATGCATAAAATTCTTTGCCATAGAAAGGATATTCTTACATCTTGCATTCTTACGATTGGACAACTTTCCGAAGAAGCTGAAGAGGCAAGGAATAAACATAGTAGGCAATATAGAAAATTATTTACAAAAAAGACTTCGAGACTTGACACCAACACTGATTTGCTACACAGACTATGAATCAGCACAGATCCTTTTATTCCTTTTCGCGCTTCTTCCAAAACTAAACGCGGACAAATAATTCCACAAGTTTTGGAATTGTTGGAAGAACCACATGATTTAAATATGTACTACCAAAGATAACAACATTGGTGAATACTCTGATTCCGATTAGATAAAAATATTTTACAAATCCGCATTCTTGTTTTTTTCTTAAGTGTTATATTAATAACTTAAGTTCTTTTTAATTCATTTTTTTTTATATTATTTATGCGCTTTAAAAAAGTGATTACCTGTGACAAATAAAAAATTCCTAAAGATTGTTTCTAAATATATTGATTATCATAGTACCTAATTGTCGTATTTTTCTTCTTAAATATGCAAAATAAATAGGAATTATATGAATAATTAGGAATTTTATTAGTAGCAACCCCATATTAACCAATGAAATCAATAATTATTTAGCTAAAATAATTAAGTCCCCCTAGATTGTGAAAATATCACACTAACAAGAGCGCCGACTGGAGTTATTTTCAGATGCAATCATACCTATAATGTGTGCCAATGCTTAACGATTCGAAGGAAAAAGTTTCCAGTAAATTTCTAAGAAAAATCTACATCAGGTCCAGACATCGCTGATTTTATTTTGAAGCTAGGCATCTCTGGCTTACCCTATGGTTACGTCTGCTCTGCAGTAGTAGCGCCTCTACAACACAACAAGGTACTAAGTCAAATTGCGTTTAGCAACCAGTAGGTACATAATACATATATAGTTCTATACACAAGGATATTATCCTTCCCGAACTAGCCGTTAGATTGACCTCAGGTGTCGAACCGTTCTAATATTTCGGTCGTTAACCTACTCTTAGGTGTCGAACTTAAATATGGTATATTATCTGTGCGTATATAATATATGTATATACATATATTACCCTATACACACGGCTCGGCCGTTAGCCTGCCTAACTTTTCTATGCATGCGGCACAATTAAAAAAAAAACACTGAATTCGAATGGAATGAATTGTTGTATAACGGAGATGAAAAAATTCGCTTGATACATCTGTCGAGAATCTGGGCATCATCGCCGCCAATTCAGTTCGGTTGTTCCAGCTGGACACGTGCCAAATTATATGCAATTTTCGGTTCAACTGAAAATTCTTTACACTTTGCATGATTGCGTGAATAATTTCAGTTTAATTGAATTTTTCTCGTTAGCACCGGTCTTAGAGGCTGTATGCTGTTTAGTCAGACTCAGATGCTTCGAAAATAATTTTAAAGAGAAACCTGGGTGTCGAAATATGAACATCGACAAGAAGTAGGTACATATACCTATGATTTATTGGAAACACGAGCTAAAAGTGATGCACATTGAAAACGGTAGGTTGTCTGGTGTATGATCATAAAATGCCAAGAAAAATTACATTTTTGGCACAAATCTGATATGGCGGTGTTATGAGTCGTTGTAGCAATTTACTTGATACTCAGGAATTTGGGATTTCCGCAATAATATTGTTCTTTCTTTCACTAAATTATAAATGTGAACATGTGTAGTGAGTGTAGTGAGTGTAGTGAGCGGAAATCATATATGATTTAATTCGAATGAAGAAAGAGATGGCGGTGTTATAAGGGGACTAAGTTTAGATTCAATGAATACAAATTGTAATTGATTTGATCAAGGATATTTTTTATTTGTTACTTTAGCCAACTCTGTTGTGGACTGACCGTTTTCAATTTACCTCAAGCCTATGTAAGTTGAAGTCAAGGAGTTCTCTGGAATTAAATTTCCACACATGGCTTAATGAATATATATTTGAATATCTTGGAAGATTTTTCGTTAATTATATAATACATAGGTGTTTATATTCGTGAGTTACAACTAATCTTATAAGTAGTCGTTTTACGTTGTAATGATGAAATGTTAATCCAACTGTCCACATATGATTTAAAGATGAACCGCTTCTTCTAAAATTAATTCTAATGTGTCATGTGTTCAAGGAAATTATTTATAGAGTTTTCGCTCTATTTCGAATCTACGATATCTACGAAATCTAGGAAGCTCAGAATGAAAATATCTCTAGGTACCTACCTACTATTTATTCTTGATATTGTTGATTCTATATACCTATGTAAACATAAACATAAACATAAACATTTATTTATTTGAGTACCCCTGCCAAAGGCACGCATAGCGCTGGGCACATCTTAGAAAGTTACATAGTAGATTTACATATTGGCAAAACAAATAATAAAATAATGCGGATAACATTAGTCGTAATATATAGTACAGTATAAAATATAGAATATAAAATATAAAATTTAACAAGATAGAAGTAGTAGCTTAATGTACAGCACAGTACAGTACAATATAGCATAGTCCAGTGCAAATAGACCTGCATAGTTAAAAAAATAAAATAAGACAAGATTAATGTGTAGCACAGATAGTCGAAGCTTCTGAATGATGGATATCCGGTAACCAATCCAAGCCTGGGACCGGAGTTTGTAAGGCAATTGAAGTTTAAATTAATGAAGGGATTAGTGATAGGATGGAAGGCAGAAGGGCATTAGATAGGTGCTGTCGGGAAGTCCAGAGCTTCAGACTTAAAAGAATTTAGTGATAGGATGGAAGGCAGAAGGGCATTATATAGCTGCTGTCAGGAAGTCCAGAGCTTCAGACTTAAATGAATTTAGTGAGGCACTTCGTCTAGCCTCATCAAACATACGGTTCCAATATACGGCTCAACTCAGGAACACAGTTTTCCCACCGAACTGCGTACGAACCCTGGGAAGGACAATTCTGTGGTTGTTCAGGGCGCTCCAAGCGAAACGTCTAGTGATGTAGTTTGGTACTAGACCGTGTCTGGCCTTGAACATCAACTTTAGGGTGTTAAATTCGTACATGTTAGCAAGTGCACAGAGAAGAAGCATCGCAAGAAACTGTGGGAGAACATGTGAACCTCGTTTGAAACCGAAGACATATCTAGCGCAGGCCTTGAACGCACGGATTAATTTAGACAGATTACCGATGGAGATTGGGAAAAGGACTACATCAGTGTAGAAAAAAAACGGTAGAATCAGAGCCGAGAAGAGCCTTGCGCAGGTTAGCAGATCAATATGGTGGGAAGCAGCATAGAGCAAACGCAAACTATAGTATACCCTAGAAAAATTTTGTTTATCTGAGGCTCCCAGGTGAGGCCTGAGTCCATGAGAGGGCCGAGATTTAAAATCGGCTTGGTTGAGAGTGTAACGGTATGGCCAGAAGATGAATATTTGCAAGATCAAAAGATAAGTTGGTGATGTTTCTAAGACGAATTGAATATACGATGGCCTGAGTCTTGGAGGGATTGAGCGACAGACTGTTGTTAGCAGACAACTCCGCAATCCCAGCCAGAGTTGAGTTAATAGTTCCCGCAGCCGCGCTGATATTGTTCACGGGTGCACCAGAGTATATCTGGAGATCGTCTGCATATATGTGGAAACGCACTCTGTTCAGAACTGCACTGACATCATCTATGAAGAGCGAAAACAAGATCGGGGCCAGCACCGCTCCCTGTGGCACTCCATCAGATACCGATCTCATCGCAGAGTAAGAGTCATCGCACTTTATCATGAATTGCCTTTGCCTTAGATAGCATCTGATGAATGCACACGCAGATGCTGAGAACGCAAATCGTGTACGCAGCTTGTCAATCAGTAGTGTGTGCATCTGCAGAATGTGTGGTAAAATAATCTTGTAAAATTTGAGAGGAACATCATTATATCCAGTTGCATTTGACTTTATTTTCCGAAATGCATTCACTATGTCAACTTCTGAGACATTACTGAAGCTAAAAACTTCAGTGTTGGTGGATGCGTGGGTGACACTAGGAACCGTGACATGGGAGCATGGAATGGCCTCAGGAATGGGAGAGGAGGGAACATGCTGCACATCCGCAGTGCAGTTTTGTTTTATACCTAGATGTCTTTAATGTGCACGCAAAATTATGCAGATAATTTTTAATTTTCTTAGTCAGCCCTTAATGCAATTTCAAGCTTTTTGCGTAGATCTGTATAACCAGATTATAAAAAAATTTATAATAACTCTTAATTACTATCGCAAATAAGTGAATATACAGATAACGAATCGAATAGGAAAATTGAAAACCAGAAGTCAGATACGCTTGAATATAAAATCGACGATGTCTCGACCTGATGCACTGACATGTATAATATGGACTGACTACGTGAAAGGAAATGCACTGCAAAAAGTGGGCTCACTTCTAAGCACTAAGTACCAACTGAGGAGAACTGTAAACAACAAATAAATAAATGGGTCCGTCGAAATAAATGTTTTAAATTAATTATTTAGGGTTATTACTGATAAAATTGTTTTACCAAAGGCAATATATTCATAAGATATGAAGCAGAAGTTCGAAACGTTTTACTATAATCACTTTTCGAGCTGCGCGCTTATTTTTTCAACTTCCCGCCAATGATTTTTATAATGTTGGCACCGGCGCGGCGTAAGAACTTTTATTGACATAAGCAATTGAGCCCACATGAAATAGAAAATTAAGCAGGCCATATTATATATGTCAGTGACCTGATGTAGCAAAGTCTCAATTCCTTCTTAGAAATTTACTGGAAATTTGCTTAGAATATAGAGCAAATAGGAATGGGTGAATCGTGTATAATTCGTGTACATGAACGTAATTTGTCAAAAGCAAGACATTATACATAGGAGTAAGTGAGATGCTGGAAGGAACATTTGTCAAAGCTGAGTGAATGATTGTCAAATGTGCTTTTGTTTTTTGAACAGATTTACTCAATTTAAAATTCTTTTGTGAAATTTAACAAAAGTACGGAATCAACTCTCTCCAAAACTATTTATCTTTGAAGTTTATTGTGTGCAGCAGAGTTTTATAGTGCCACTAGTCCTGTAAAATGTTCATATTAATTAAAAAACAGAAATGAAGTATTCGGTCAGTGCTTGCAAATATAAATCGGATTATAAGCTAGGGAAATCGTGTTTCAGGCAAGTGCACTATCTAAATTATCTTTTTTGTTAATAGAAGCAAAGATTTATATGAATTAAATGTGTGAATTATGTCAAAATACTCTAGAAAAAGGAAATTTTTACCGCATATTCTCCGCACAAAACCTTTGAAAATTGACAAGTTGCTTAGAATAAGGACGGCGTGTAAATGCATGTAAAACATGGACAACCAACACAACCAGAATTCAATACGATAAATCTGGCTTATCACCATTCCTGTTTGCTATATATTCTAAGGAAATTTGTTCCTTAGTAGTTTTATACATTATTGCAGGTTGACAACGGCAAAAGAAATGAATGCTTATTGCCAATTTGAGGTCGACCAAGGAACAAATGAAAGTATTGTATCTGAAAATAAACTCCAATCGACCGACCACCAAATTGAATAAAAGTTCTACCAAAACATTTCCAGTAAATTTATAAAAAAAAAAATTTCTTATTGCATATTTACACGTCTACGCTCATAAAATTGTTGTCGGCCTCCATAAATACGTATAAATTCTAGGAAAATATTTCCACTAAATTTCTAACTAAAAATTGAGGACTGCTTTTTGAATTCTTTTCAACGATTTCTACACTGCTGCAGCCTGAATCCTTGCTATTCCTTAGAATAAGACCAGGTTCCACGAACAGATTCACTAACGGACTGCTGTTGTACTTTATTGTTACCTTGAATGTAAGAAGGGACAATACCAAACGACATAAATGACAGATAACATAAAGACAAGAATATACTTCTGATTGTCATCTTGGACTGTTGTCACCTGGTGGGTTCGTATTTTCTAGGAGCGAAATATCTTTGTAATGGGTCGCTGTAACCTGCTGTCCCGTGTTCGTACCTGAACAACTCGAACCAATCCGTCAATACCGGCGTAGGCTTGTTCAATTACACCTAAGTGGCATGTTCATTTCTTACTAAAACGATATCTCCCTGTTTTATGTTAGGCTGTTTTGTGGACCATTTTGGCCTGTTTTGTAGTTGGTTCAGATAATCATTCGACCATTTATCCCAAAAACGTTTGGTCATTTGCTGTAGACGTTTGCACTTTTGTGATGGCAGTATCATGGCCGTAGAATACTCAACTTCAACAATCGCATTAAATGCTTGACCGATTAAGAAAAGGGCCTGGTGTGAGTAGAAATAACCATCACAGTCATTTCTGATGTAGCGTAATGCCCTAGACACACACCGCTCTTAATGAAGAAATAACTAACGACTCATTAGTGTACGAGTATAATGTTTCACTATAAACTGCAGACACACAGCCATTTCTTTAATTAAGTTGTACTGTCAAACTGGTTTTGATATACCTATGACATTAAAGAAGCAATATGGATCGAATTAACGCGATAAACTTTGTTTGTATTTATTTTATTTTTCAATTTAATAATTTACAAATGAGAAAAACATTATATTAAAAAGAATAAGTCTGTGATTTGCATTTCTTTGCATTTCTTCTTCTTATTTTTCAAATCGGCAGATGCACAGCGGAGCTACAGATTTACATTACATGCCAAATCTAGCATATTTTTCCTCATTATAGCTATAATGAAGGAGGAAAACACTTCATTAGTGTACTTCATTATCATCTGATTTTCGAGCTATAATGACGTATACTATGTGACACACGATATTTTAATGAATAGTTAGTACAAATGATTCATTAGTTCGTGCTGTGTTTCTAGGGTATAAGGGCCGTGAAGTCACACAGGCTTCGATCTGAGCGAGCACTGTTCCATACTCTTCCAAGGTACAGATTAGGTTTTCTAGTGTTCTGCACAGATGATGTTTAATTGACCAGCGTCCCATATACCCCTAAAGTGTAGAGAAACTGGAGGATTGAAAAGCCATGTGACTGATTTTGACACAAGACACTGAGAAGCTTCCGGTAATGATTGAATGATGGCTTGAGTAATATCCCTTTCCAACAATGACTTGCCCTCGACAAAATTGGTGCCACAAATAAACAGGCAAAAGTAGGCCTTTTTTCGAAGCGGCGAAATCTTTAAAGTTATAGGTTAGTCAATGCCGAGCCTTGAGAATGACTTGGTTACATTATTGGGGGAGGAGGTAGATTCCCCATCAGTTGAGTAGTTGTTGCACTGCGTTGTTTGGCACATGTAATATGATTATGTAATCTGCTAGTAATGCTGCATCTTGCATCTAAAATTCAATATTTCTCACGGCTTGTACTTAAGACTAGGGATGATCCGCCATGCAAAGTAGTGTAACATGATGGTGCTGTGGCAAAATGATTGAATGTCTTTGCGAATATGATAACATGGCGTTGTCCAAACTCCAACCTTCTCGTATCAAGCCACTAGAGTCTGTAAATGGATTTGATTTTAGTAGCCTACTATTACGAGACAATGGTTCATTGTACTAGATGACTGTAGTCTTCCTGGAAAGCTATTTGTTGTACTAGCTTTAGAATTGTTGTTTCAGCAGCATTCCATTCAGTGGTGTTGAGAAAGTTCAAGCATTTGTTTTGTGGATTTCCTCAATAATGTATGAATCTTAAACTGCTGCTATTACTCGAATTAATCGTCAACTAGAGGAATACCTTAAAAGAATGTCGTCGGTCAACTTATTTAGAAAAGTAGTTAAAGCTGCCTGTTTTGCTTCTAAATACGTACGTTCTGTGATGTGATTCGACCTTGGCCAATCCTCTTGCTTCTGGATTAACATTCGTTGATATGTGCGTTGATCTGTGTGCACATAGACCTTCCTATACATCTCCTCGATGTCTGCTTTTATCACTATTTTGTATTTTCTACAGTTGAGAAGCGTTGCGAATAATTTTGGTTGTAATGTGGGCCCCTTTAACATATAATCGTTTATAGATTTTCCATTTGTTGTTCTAGCAAAGGCGTCGAATACTACTCTTAACTTTGTTGCAGTGCCTTTGCAGTGTCTTTGAAGACAGCATGATGTGGAATGTAGTAGTGTGGTTCATTGTCGGTGGGAGGAGCTACTTCTTCCGTGTGGCCAGCCTCTATATACTCATTTAGACAATTTCTGTAATCCCTTTCCAACTCAGAATTCCTTAGAAATTGTCATTGTAAAGATGAGAATCGTTTAAGGGTTTGTGGCCTTGATTATCTTTATATAGCAGCTTAATTGTTTTGAACGGTAAGCTGACTTGGTATTTTCGGTTGCTCAATCGTTGATGTGTCATTTGAAATGTTTTTTTTTTACATTTTTTCCTCTTGAATTAAAATATTTTGTATTGGGAGTTCTTCTAGCTCCCGAAATCGCTTGAGTTGTGTATCGAGATTGACATTGTCGTTGTGCAAATCGTTGTCTTCTCATCGAGTGTTTTAGTAGCAGGTCCTAGTAGGACGCATGAGCTTGTGTCCACTTTTAAACTCTTCAGTTGTTGTAGACATTCCTCTGTTGTATCGAGTAATGATTTAATTCCCTTGCTTGATTCCATATTTTGTTTGGTTTGATTTAGTATGACCTTGAGTTGATGGTTTACTAAAACTCTCTTGTTTTCATACCGCTCCTTTAGCTTGTTCCAGGCTGGTATATAATCCTGATTTGTTATGGAAGTATGTTTTAAGACCTTCTCGGCTTCACCGACTAAACATGTTTTTAAATGATGTAGTTTGGGCACATCTGTTAGTCGATCATTGTTATGTACTAATGATACAAAAAGATCATGGAATGTTCCCCATCGATCATAATTGCCATTATATGTAAGTAATCCTAGGCAACGAGGATTCTTGTTGAATACTTGTGGTTGGCTGCACTGAGGCATACCTGTTAGGTTGTGACTCGAAAATAGTTGAATATTTACGAATGCCTTTTAATAAGACGCTTATATATTCTGAATATTTGAGCTCTGGTTTACTATAGTTGTCTTCATCTTAAAAGGTCTTTGATTGTTCCGAATGCAATTCAGCAGATGATTCGTTAGGTGATAAAGCAATTGCACTATAACCCTCCCAAATTTGCTTCAAATTTGAAATCCTTGTTTCATTGAGTACATTTGGGTATTGCAGTCTTATTTGCATTTTCAATAAATTTGTCTAATCTGCTTTTTAATAACTTTGCCCTTGTGAGTAATTCTTTTAGTGAAGACATACAATACAATACAATACAATACAATACGTTTATTGAAGGAAAAGTACACAAAATTTTGAAATCTTTTAAAGTACTAGTTACTATAATTGGCACTAGATAGAACGTACTAAGCAAGTATATATCTAATCACTTAACTTTATATAAATATATGAATTTTCATCAAAACTAGAAGAGTTAAATGTAACTAAATTACAGAAATTACAAAAATACTAAATTGCAAAGTTACGAAGTTGTACAGATTTAAAGTTTTTAAAGTTTTGAAGTTTGTGGTTTCAAAAGGGGATAAGAAGGTATTAAAAGAGAATCGAAGATACAAAAGCAATGATGGAGACAACTAGGCTAGATGAGATTTTGAGTAACGGTGATGTATGAAACCGTAACTTGTTATAGCTATGTGAACTTAAGAATATAACAAATGAATTATATTAAATCGAAAGTTTCTATTTCTTGGATGAAGCATCCAAAAAATGTTTGACAAGGTAGCTTGGTTCCTGGATGGAACCACCAAAAATATTTGACAAGGTAGCTTGGCTCCTGGATGGAACCAGCAAATGTTTTGATACGCAAGGAATAGTTCCTGGAACTATGACAAAAGCTATGTAAGGAAAAGTTACACCATATGCTTGTATAATAAACAGATGTAAATCTCCTTGTTGTTTAACAATACTGTATTTGCAGCACGTGTAAAACGGAACAGTTGCTGTAGAACCGTTCACAAGCCATGTGCGATGATATTATCTTTGGTGGATAATGTTAGTGTAGCGGTATGTTAAAATTAGGACGAGCATAAAGAGAATTATATTTCGATTTAATAAAAAATTCATATGAAATTTAGCTTAAGCATTCTATTTCACAGCTAAGCACTTATTTACAGAAAATCTAGAATAATCTTCAACATTTATGATATTAACGTACCTACTAATTAAATTACAAAATTTGAGCAAACAAAGGATAATTCGCATGTATATTCCAGCTAGTCCAATTTGGGAAGTATAGGATTAACTGTCTTGAGTTTATCCTGTACAAAGCACTTTAAATTAATACTATCACTAAAAAATACTATTAACTATGATAAATGAATTCAGTCACTTTCTTAATAAAAAAAAAATGTATTCACTTGACCACAATAATGTCACATAATTCACCTCCACTTAAAAATCTCATGTAAGCT
The DNA here is from genome assembly GCA_963930735.1 of Dioctria linearis. Classification (NCBI taxonomy): domain Eukaryota; kingdom Metazoa; phylum Arthropoda; class Insecta; order Diptera; family Asilidae; genus Dioctria; species Dioctria linearis. The sequence goes on along the minus strand of OZ005742.1, from coordinate 209,999,009 downwards.
TACTCTTACCGTAGGCAAAGTATAAAAAATTCAAAAAACTTGAAAAAGGAAAACTGAAGATTTGAAAAACTTGCTCACACAATCTGAACTGCTTGAACTCGAAAAAATTAAGAGAGCGATCCATCCAAATGCTCGGCCTTATATAGGGTCTGAACCGCCATTTTTTGTGTGACACCCGCATTTGTGTGAAACTCCGCAATGCAAATTACTCAGAATTTTGTATATTTAAGTAGCTGTGATTAATATTATTCGACTAGGAATATTAACATTTATCTATTTCCATTAAAAAACTTCCATCATTAATTAAATTCGTCGAACAAAAATGAGAATTCCATAAATTCTTGTAATTTAGCATCTCTTTAACGCCACCATCGTGTTTTTCGTTAAAAAAAAATACCCCGAATTCATGTGCCATATGTTGGCAATACATAAATTCTGACAGTTCCGCGATATTTACAAGTTTCGTTTCGCGGTCGTGAGCTTTCCGTCTGTTTTCCCAGGAAAAGTGTGCTGCTAACACTAAGGTAAGTTGTGCAACTCGTGTTGTGTGCATTATTTAGTGTATGTGTGTAATTAGATTATAAGAATATCTCGTTTGTTGAGAAATTTGTGATCTTAACCTGTATTCAGGTTATTCAGGTGAAATTTTTACTTGTTGATTTTCGCGGGAAAACGTCACGGGAAGTTAGTTTTGTGTTACAAATCCATTCAATAACTCATGAACTTCGGCGGTTTTATTGAATTATTACGCTTAAAAATTTGTTAATATATCAATTTTTGAGTAGATTCTTTAACCTCGTGACAACTGTCAAAGGTGAAAATTTATGTGTAATATAGGTATTATATATATTATAACGTGTGTTTTGTTATAATTAATGTGTTCTGTGATCGTCCTTCAATAGTTGGTGCAAATTTCAAGTGATGGAAATTATTTCTATTTCCCATAGTGTTGCTGTTGCTTTTTGCATGCACTTTGCTTATATTCATTTGTATTGGGTAATTTGGAAAATTTTATGCTTTTTTGTGTAAATTGGTTAATATTTCTTCCCTATAAGTAACTCATTCTTTAATTCATGAAATTAATTCATATTTTCTTTTCATTTTAGCTAATTTTATATGTACTTAGATAGGTAGGTACCTAGTATGCGTGGGGGGAATTTGTATGCCAGGTGGTGTCCCAGCCAGGGAATCTTAAGTATAAGCTAAGGGAGACCACACACGCCCGAGTCAATTGAATGTCTAGTCAGCGACTGGTCTGTAGACTTGTCACCGACTGATTGACTATTGTAGCATGTGCGCATATTGCATCGTCTTCTGCCAGCTTAGTAATCCAGTCAAAGACGATGAGCTTGAGTGCTATTTCGATTTTCGTTAAAATTTCATAGAGTTGTTAAATACTAGGGAACTGTTTTAAAAATTGCAATAAGAACATAAACCCTGTAGTAATTTACTAGTAGTTGAGGAGAAGGAAAAGAAGAAGAAGGACTTCAAGAAAAACGATGTGGAAAAATCTATCCATCCTTTCCGAGCATAAACATAATTACTTAGATATGAATGTTTTTAAAATAAACCGAACTTTACTTAAAAGTTGAAAATTTCATCCAAACTATAAGATTCCTAAATTACTGGCGGCATCGAGAAAATTCACAAATAATTTAAATTTTTTCCACTTTCAATTTTCAGGATCTTCTCTTCAGAAAAGAAATAAGATGTCATCCCGTAAATATTATATGTAAAGCCCTTTTTTAAATGTTTATAGAAATATGTATACTTTAGTCAGGACAAACTTTATTATGATTTAACAAAAGAAAACCCTTTACTTACTGCGGCAGCAATCAACAACAATCAACTGATTGATATTAAGGTTCTGATGCAGCCGGAGCACAACAGTCGGTTCGATTCAGTCAGTTGCCAGTCGGCAACTACCTTCTGAGATTTTAGTTGCTACTGACATAAAATAGATCAGTTTGCGGTGCCGAACGCTGTTGCGTGTAATTAGCAAAGTCAACTGACCTTTTAGTCACCGACTACAGTCGGTGATTGTGCAGTGTGCGGCCTGCTAAGTATTTCAAATTTTTTTTGGTTGTATTAATTCCTTTTCCGTTTCTGTCAGTTTTGTTCAGCGCTGAACGAGAAGGGAAAAGACAATGGCAATGCGGATGCATCTTAGCAGAATTCCCCGAAACTTATAGCAAGTTGAAGATCAGGGTGGTAAGGAATACCCGTGCCTCGCGGTTACCCGAGCGCAAGCTAGTATAAAGGGAAACGAAGAAAAAGAGGAACAGCAGCTTTCGTGGGAGTCCGCTCCGAAGACGAATGGGATGTTATAGACGAGACTGAGGTAAAAGAAATAAGGCTCCAGAAAAACACAAGACCAAAGTGCATAAATGATCCAAGGGACATGGGGATTATATTGAAAGACTTTCATGACTTACGGTTCGGAGGACACTTCGGATGGAATTCTAGAAAGGGTAAGGCGTTTCTATCATTGGAGGAGAATGAAGAATGATATCTCTAAACGTGTTCGGCACTGTAGGAGTTGTCAGAGAAATAAACATTCCAAAACGGACCAAATGCCGTTGGTGATAACAGAAATTTCGGAGAAGCCTCTCGATAAAGTATACCTTGACCTAGTTGGCCCGCTGCCGACAAGTCACAATGGCAACAAGTATATTCTGTCCTCACTATGTTTATCGATATTGAAACAGTCCCAGATCAAGAGGCGAACTCCGTGGCCCGAGATTTATTTGAACAAATACTTAGTCGATACACATTACCTAAGGAGCTAGTAACAGATCAGGGTGCAAATTTTACGGGCGGATTCATGAAAGCATGATGCAGATTGCTGAAGATTAAGAAACTACAAACTACAAAATACTGTAGACAGACAGCTGGTCAATTATCTGAGGAGCTTTGTCGATGAGGAACCTAGGAGCTGGGACGAATTTTTGAGGATGGCGACGCACGCGTATAATAACACAATGCATATGGGTACTAAACTAACGCCAATTAAAACCTTGTTCGGGTTTATATCCGAAGTTCCTAGTACTTTGAAGCGTAATGCAGAGCCAGTGAATAATGCCGACAGGTATCATGTGGCGCTGCGGTTTAAATTACAGAAAGCTTTTGAAATAACTCGAAAGAATTTGCAAAACAGTAACCTCACGACAAAAAAGTACTGCGATAGATCAACTCCATGTGGCAGACAAGGTTTTAGTCAAAGACTTAGCGTGGACGGGAAAATTAATATAAATTTTTAAGGGACCATACGAGGACATATATATACACAATGCGGACAACATAACAATACTCCACAGCAGAAAACTCAAGCGGGTACATGCAAGAAACCTTGAAAAAATTTCAGGATTAATTTTAATCATAATTTTTTTTAATTTAACATCCCTGATTTACCATTATTTTTGACTAATTGATTTAAATTTTTCAGAACAACAGCCCACCAAAGTATAGATTAAATAGGAACTGAGGGTCACGGCAGTCTTTTTTCTATCTGTTTGCGGTGACCCAGTAACAGAACGAAAAGCTTTTGTTTGTTAGGAAAAGGGTTCGGGCTACAATAATACAGTAATGTAGTCTCTTACTTATGGAAGTTGTTAATTAAGTTTTACCTAACAAAACTGATCAAAGATAATTCCTTATTGTCAAAAACTCTGTTTTACTTCTTATACTGTTGTCAAATCAGTCCATCTTGAACTCTAGAGTTAACGCTATAAATTTGAAGCGGAACAAACTTTGAATAAAGGTTGAAATTAATATAAATTCTGTATCGTATTGAAATTCTCGTTATTCTTCTAGAAATCGTATTTATGAATTTCGTTTAGTGTAACCCTAGTAGCCAATATAAAAATTTTGCAGTTTGCACACTTGCTCAAAATTGGCGAGCGTTTACTAACAAGAGAAATCTCTTCAACTACTGTTTAATAGAAAGAGATTACCCATCAGAGTAGCGTCATTTGAAAAAATAGAATAAAAAATGAATGCAAATTTTGAAAGAAAGAATTGCATGTAGCATAAGGAAATTGAGCATGTGTGTGACAAAGAGGAGAAATACTTGTTTTTTTTCTGAAGGAGAAATGTTTACATTTTACAATATCCAAACACGCTGTTTTTTACACACTGGCGAATAAAGGTGGTTCACTGTTGTTTTTTACAAACTAACGAATAAGTGTATATTGAACCGCATGGTCAAGAGGCCCGGATTTTATCATTTGATGTCATCCTGCCCCTATTAGGAATTCGATTCTATCGATTGTAGAAAACTAACTAGGTAGTTACACGCGTTAGTAGAACTGACACTGTCACCGACACAGACTTGTTTATACCCCTACTGAGTGATCTTTTTTGCTCACTAGTCAGTAAACTGTCTGAAGTAGAATTAAAATGGATGAATGTGATATTAAAGGTAAGATCTTCTGAAGTTTTTATTGAAAATTTGTGTTTATATTTCTAATTTTTCTTTCTTTTAAGTGGGAAATGACTGAAAAAGTTTAAAATACATTGTAATCTTTTTTTAAGATAAAAATTATGGAAAGAAGTTTGAATAAGGAAGAAATCATTGGCAATGAATACAGAAGAGTATCTGCACCGTTTGTCGACATTTTTATATATAACTAATAAGTTGATCGGACAAAACACGTGTAATATATTGATGTAAGGCTGGTAGTTCCTAGTTAGCTTGTAGTACTAGACCTATCTAACAAGTAAAATAGCTGTAAGCTGTGAACTTTGAGCTGTACACTTGATCATATAAGTAATAATACACTTGTAATAAATAAAGTAAAGCATACAATACGTTTGTAGTCAATAAAATTGATAAACGAAATTACAGTCAGTTCTACCGACGCATGTAATCCCTGTGTTATGTATGTAGACGAAAGAAAAATTAAACAAAATTCAACGAGTTATGGAAGCAGGAATCTCCAAAACTGTTGTATGTTTTCTTCTAACTTATTGTGAATATTTCCTATCAGATTTCGTGGAATTTTGTTTAATTATTCTTTCGTCCATATCTACAATTTTAGGTCCATTATTGATAGAGAAGAAGAGATTGTTGGTTCTTGGATTAAAAATCATGGACAACGCCGCTCGAAAATGTTCATGTTTTGAGGGATAAAAACAATAAAGAGCCATTAATTCTAATCTGTCTGAAAAATTTACAACAGAAAATAAAAAAATGTTTACTAGAGTAGCGTCAGATTAGAAAAATATTTAAAGAGAGAAACACAGTGCTAACTTTTCCTACTTCGACCTCAGTCTAACTTTAAGAACCTCAACCTGATGAGCCTTGCAAACTTTGCAGCTCACAATACGAACTTTGACTAATTCTGTATGATAGCACTTAATTGGGCTGTGGGCTTGAAAATTTAAATTATTTTTTAATAACTTACAACATCGCAGCTCGCACTGATATTTGGCACCTGTACCTAAGATAAATGAATAAATTGTGAGGTGGCAAGTTCCAGATTTGAAACGTAAATATTTCAAATACAAATAAACGGACGGAATTAAGGTTACCTTCATTTAGTTCGTCGATCGATCGAGTGGGTTTGTCAGTCAAAATGTTGCAGAGAATAGAGTGGACTCGTGATCGATGCTTATATCAAAGTCAATGATTCAGGTGTTATCGCTTGTCGATAGTTTTGTTCGCGTTACAATATTCGGCATTTACGTAACGGACAAACTGAAAACTAATTCGTTCGTGGGTGCGAAGGCTCAATACACCAACGACGATCTCGACACAGCCGCAATTCAAGAACTTTTTTACTACTCATTTATCTTTTAAATTCAAGTACATACATAAGTACATAATTAAACATATTATGTAAGTACCTTAAATAATTCATGCACAGTTACTAGATATATACAAAATTACTGAAAAGATCAAAACAACCAGGCTTGAGGTTAACCGTCCAAGTGAGTGTGGCTGACTGACTCGGTTGCCCTTGGAATGGATGGATTGCGAAAGCATAAATGCTCGTTGTATGCAGTGAGACCACTGATATGTAATATATATACATAGCCTACTCGTTGAAACAAAAATGCATGAAAGGAAACGGCACCACATCTATATATTTGTCTCTTTCCGTGAGAGCATTATTTTCCACTGCACTGTAACGATTGGTAACGAGAAATTGCGTCAAGTTCAGTGATATTTGCAGAACTGGCAACTTGGTAATCAAACCTTTCCTATCAAATCAGTCTTATAAAAAACACTTCTTTCGACATATAATTAAAATTTAAAAACAAAAGTGGTCCCAAATATTTTTGTGGTAAATTTGGAAAATCTCACTGACATGTATAGTAGTAAAACTCCAAATAATTTAAATATAGCACCAGTTTACGACACACAGTAAAACACAATTCCCTAAAGTGAGTGGCAACAATTTGTGCCTCACAGGTTAAGCATTTGTCGATAAAATTAGGGAAATTTCCACCTTGGAAAACTAAGATTAGGATTTTATCACTAAAATGTAGGTAGGTTTTTCTCCTTCAAATGTAGGGAATTTTGGTTTTCCCCCCTAAAATTTAGGGAATATTCCCTAAAATGTAGGGAATTTTCATATTTTTTTTATGTGTTTCCCTACATTGTAGGGAATATTCCGTAAAATGTAGGGAGCATTAAATTGTTGTTTTGCTTTTCGCCTAAAATGTAGGGACTATTCCCTAAAATTTAGAGAATATTCCCTAAAATGTAGGGAATAGGTGATGGCACTGCACCACTCTTCGCCATAGGTGAAGGTGATAGAAGGCCACCTCTTTTAAAAAATATAAGGATGAGCTGAATAGCTCATTTCTTATGGTCCATACTACTAAGTAGTATGGAAGTTATATTGGTGCACTGGGCACGCTTAAAAAAAATATTGAAAAGCAATATATGACTTGTTTTCAAAACCAATGTGTGAATTATATACACGAAAATATGTTTCCATTAAAAATGCAGCATAATACCTAACTTATTGAATGTTCTCTTCCTCATATCCAAAAGAGCTAACATTTCGGGAATTTTACGTACTTTATAGGTTTTCTGTTGCCAAATACCTAAATTCATTGAATTTTCCATTGATTTGGGGAAATTAAACTGATTTTCCCTTTCTATCAGAGAAAATTACACTTATTTTTAGGGAAAAACGTGTCTTAAATTTAGGGAATAATCCTAATATTTTTTACAGTGTAGCATTGTGACAGTGAGAAAATACTTCTGATATCAAAGTTTGTGCCACATGAAATAGGAGATCAGTCAGTCAATTTCTATACATGTCAGTGAGTGAGACTCAGATTACTTGGATCGGTCGAATGCTTCCTTTAATTGGCGAAGTCTTTAAGTCCATGACACTCAGTGCGTCAGAGAGCATCTACTTTGAGGATGTCAAAAACCACAATGAAATAGTGATCCCACCAAGTGGAGCAAACAGGAGTAGTAGAATTGAAAAAAAATAGTAGTAAATTTGAAAAAAAGGAGTAGAATTTCAAATGTTCATATTATATTATTATAAACAATTCTGTTGATGGACTAGCACCACCAACCACTAGGTGTGTCGCTATTTTCCATTTGTATACTTACAGAGCTTCCTAATACCTGTTACACCTTTCTAACTAAGAAAGACGGCAACTAAAACGAGTTAGAAAGGAATTTTAATATCTGCGTAATCAATAATAATGCCTCCCCGAACACCTCTCACCCTAAAAAGTGGGCTCTAGCATAGCAATCATCAGTGCCGGATCTAGGAAAGTTTTGAAGGGGGGCAAAGACGTTAGTTACCGCCCCCTCTAATAACGATCTGTATTTGGGCAAATTTTATTACAGTTCCAGGGTATACTAGTCATCATATGTATATGATAGATGACCTAATTATACTGCATACCTTGGAACTAGAACCAGAATTTTTAAGAACAATTTGAATTTGAAACAAATGATTGTTAAATAAAAAGAATTTGAAATTCAAACAAAAATACAATACAATGTCGTTTGAATCTCAAATTGTTGTAAAATAAAAGGAAAGTAAAAAATCGTATCATTACAAATGCAGTTTATTTTATACCAGAGACAGACTTGCAATTTAAATATTGATATATTTATAAAGCAATTATGTCAATTGCAATATAACATTTCAGAGACACACTTGCGGTTTACGATACTAAGAATTTGATTAGAGAACTTACATTTGATTTATCACTTGATTTAAGAAAGTTCCGCGCACTTACAAAACGCGAGCAAATATTGTGAAATTACATGTCTATATGAAAAATAAAAACGAAATAGAACCTTCAATTTGACAAAAGTGTTAAATATTTAATTTCAGAAAAAGTTGTAGCTAACATTGCAGTATTAAATTCGGTTCTAAAGGGTTCGTGTAATAAATGATTATGGTTTATAACTAGGGTCATATTGCAATAAACTCGTATACCGGGTACGTTTTTCGCAATTTTAATATTGAGCTCCAATGTACTACATACTGAGTGTAACCGAGTGTATACCGAGCTGTTTCTCAATATATAGAGTTTAGCGCAAAATGCAATATTGAAATTGCAAATCTCTGGTATTATTAACACAATGATAACAAATTAACGATTTAAATTATATTAGAGATTAGTTTTTTATTTTTGCTGCTTTTCTTCTCTGCTAAAACTACTAAAAATTGAGACGGTTGCAAAAAAACTCTGGGTAGGAATTCTGTCAAACTGCCACACAAGTTGAAAGGATTTATCTGATTTTTTTCTCAGATTCAAAAGCCGTAACTGCGGCTAAAATTGGCTAAATTTAGCTGGCATATAAATAATTTTCTGGTAACTCTGTGCTTGTACCTACTAGGTCTGTTCGATGAAAACACTTCCGACTGAAGTGTTAAGTATGGTCTGAAAAAATTTTCCAATTCTTGAAATTAGTTTTTATCTGGTTCAGTTATATGTTCAGAAGTCCGTCATATTGCCGCCCCGTTAAAACCAGCGCCCGGGGCAAGTGCGCCCGAGTGTCCCCCCATAGATCCGGCCCTGGCAATCATCTTTGGGTGAGGTGAGTTCAGAAAATTTCCGTTTGCGTTCATTTAGTTAAACCTGTCAAAAAATGGACGGATTCAATCGAAAACTAATTTTTACCCTCATGATTTTTTTTCTTTTTATCTTATTTTATTTGGATATGGGCGGTATCATCACTGTAGGATCACTGTTGACGTTTTCCAATTAAACGGCTATGTTAACAAGCAGAGCTACCACTACTGATTACAAGGTCTCATCAATTAACTCATCAAAAGCAGTTGCATAGTCCTAAAGTGATAATGTGCTGAGTTTTGTCGACAAATGGGATAATCGGAACACATTTATTTGAAAATTATAGAGAGACCACCATAACTAGTGACATTTGTTATAATATGTTTATCAACTCATGATAATACATATTTTAGTTGCGGGAATATCCCTCCTTTACTTCGCACAAATGGCTTCAGCAAGATGGTGTCACGCCATATACCTCTCAAGACACCATGAAAGCTTGCCCCGCGACCTTTTACCGGGAAAGTTGATTATCCAATTCGGTCGCCAAGGTCACCAGATCTTACAACTATGGATTTTTGTCGATGGGGCTACTTCAACAATCAGATGTACAGCAACAGTCCAGCGAATACCAACGCATTAAAAGAAAACATTTCCATTTTACAAACGCTCTTGTAATATTCTTTCTTTTATTTTCTAAAACAATAGTTTTTTAATTTTGTTATATGCCATATGCCAGCGAGAGATTTGAGCACAATGTTAATTTATGAAAGTGCATTTGATTGGGTTTGATTGAAAAAAAAAACAAAAAATAGAATAAGCCTTCTTTACTATAATTTTACATTTTAAAATAAAAATTACCACCCAAAATAAAACAGAAATATTGAAAAACTACTGAAAATATAAAAAACGGTAAAAATAAATTTTCATATTATAATTTGATAGTCAATCATTTTTATTCAGCGTGATTATTTTCTGTGTACTATTTATTCTATGATAATAGTTACGAGCACGTGTATATTTGCAACCAAAATAGTTCACTTTACTATTCAATCGTGATTTTGTTGTTTCAGTTACATATGTAGTCAATAAAGTGCTTGTCACGCTCTCCATAGTATTTTTATAAGTGACTAGTATACATGCAATGAAAATTACTACCTCATTTATGGGGCAATGCGTTATAATGAGCTGTCACCAACTGACATATTTTCGTTTGTTAATTTTCTCGAGTAAGAAAATCTCATTAAATTTGTAGTCATCATAACTTACCACTTAGAACATGCATTTAACAAACAAGAATGCTTATAAGCCAAATTATGTACATAAGTGAAGCTTCGCGTATTATGTGTTTAGCTCAAGTTTTCCAGTGTGAGAGCACAGTGGATGTATAAACAGTTAGCAGAATTCATGAAGGAGCAGTCAATTTATTCTAATAAGAGTGCACATTTTTTAAATTTATACACGATGCCATTGTTTTACGGTCGAAAGGCCCACTTGCTACTTTTTTTTTTCTGTTTGCATCACATTTGCTCTGCATTTTCCGATATTCGTTAATGTTTACCCCTTCGTGATATTATGAGGGATTGCGTGTTTTACTGTTTACTCATTTATCCGAATTTTGTACGATACCCGCCGCATTCCTGTTTGTTAAATGCTCTAAGGCTTACCCCGTTGCATACACTAACTAAAGGTTTTTAGTTGATGCACTATATTCACCATATTTATACCCTCTAGATCAGGGGTTGCCAACCTTTTTGAACTCTAGAGCACATTCTAAAATATCGGTAGGGTGGCGGGCACCACCTATTTTTACTCGACAAACTCCTTCCATAACTTCTCATTTTCCCATAATTTATTTTCTTATATTCATAATTTGTAAATAAATAATAAACAAAAATGTTTCAAAATAATAAATTATTATTCAAATTTCATACACACAAATACAAAGAAAATATTTTATAAAAAATATAATATCAATATGTCAATGTCATCTTTGGCATTGCATATTAATGACCAGTGCTTCATAATCAGGAGAGTATGACGATAATCCTGTTTGCAAACAATCATAAAGATGCTCATCGGTGAGCTGAGATCTATATCTTGATTTTATTAAGTTCATGTTTGAAAACAATGATTCGCATAAATATGTTGAACCGAAAAATGATTCAATTTTATATGCCGCTTTTTTCAAAAATGGGAACTTTTTTCTGTCCACTGTATTCCAAAAGTCCTCTGATATTAAGGATTTTAGCAAAATAGTTATCATTCTTAAGGCCCAACATTTCTAACTCTACTTCTTCTGTCTTACCTTGAACAAAATCTGCAATACATGCGGCCATTTCCATTACATTTATTTGGCAAGTAAAAGGATTGATACAGAAGGAAACAATGGGCTCGATAAGTGTAAACTGCGAAAATCTCTCTTCAAACTGGGTTTTTAACACTTGAAGATGCTTAATAAATAATGACCCGGTCAATTTATTGTTACCTAGCATTTTCTTCATATGTGGGAAATGCACGAGAGATTTGATCTGCAGATGTGATATCAACAAATCCAATTTAGCTTTAAATGACTTTACAAAGCATATCATTTTAGCAAAGTTTTTGTCTTTCCCCTGCAACTCCAAATTTAAAGAATTTAATTTTTCCATGATGTCTGTGAGAAATCCCAAATCAATCAGCCAGCGAGAGTCAGCTAATTCATCATAATTTTCCTTTTTATCGTTTATAAATGTTTATATTCCTTCAATTAAACTCACAAATCTTGTAAGATCCTTTCCTTTACTGAGCCAACGTACTTCAGTGTGCAGAATTAGATCATGTTCTTTATCTTCAGTATCTTCTAACAGGGCCTTGAAAAGTCGGTGTTGAAAAGGAGCTGCTCGAATAGAATTTATTATTTTTGTAACTATTTTCATAACGTGTTCAAATGGCAATATTTTACAACACAGAGCTTCCTGGTGGATAATACAGTGGTAGGACATAAAGTTTGAAAATGATTCATCCTTCTTGCAGAGGGCAATAAATCCTTTGTTTTTACCTACCATTGCAGGCGCCCCATCGGTATGGTTATCGCAGACAGCTAGTGCAAAGGCATATCTATTGACTTGGCGTATGTTCTGAATGTATTATAAATATCCTCACGCCTTGTCTGTTCTTTCATAGGTAGTATTTGCAACATATCCACTTTTACTGTGAAGTTACTAAATACCATTCTCACCATAACTGCTAACTGTGCGGTGTTTGAAATATCTGTTGACTCGTCAAATTGTAGCGAGAACCAGTCACATATTTCCAAGTCAATTGCATATATTCTTCTTGTGACTGTGTTATTTGACAACTGTAAGTCTTGTATTGCTGAGACAATTTCACGTTTGTTAGAAAATCCATCAAACAAACAATCGGCACCAGTCAAAAATAGTTCTTTGAACAACTCACCATCAATGAAAGGTTTCTTCTTTTTTGCGAGCATGTGAAAAATTTTGAAAGAAGCAATGGTGGCCTGTTTAGAATTTTCCACATGTCTAGTGAAAAAAGTCTGCTGTGCAGTTAGACTTGATTTTAGTTGACATATTTTTTTCTTTCTTACTTCAGCTTTAAGTGGATAATTCTCATCAAAAGTGGCATGAATTGTCTGAAAGTGTCGTTCAACATTATGTTTTTTTTGGCACTGCAATACTACTACCACACAACAAGCAAACGCATTTATTTTTCAAATTAACGAAACAATATGATTCCTCCCAGTCAGTGTTAAAATTATAGGTTCGTTGTCTTTTACTCGGAACCTCATTTTAGGACTAAAAAAATAAAAAATAAATAGTAATTGAACTACAGTATAGCCGTATACCCAATATGAATGTTATAGAGCACGTCTGTTCTACATTATATGCATAAATCATAATAGATTATCGCTTGTTAATATAATAGAATACGCACCTCGCTTTAAGCCCGTTAAAAATTTTTCAAAAGGAATATCAAAACTCCTAATTCGTGTTTCGTCAGACGAAGATGTCTCCTAGCTAAAAGTTGCGACCCGAACGGGGCAGCAATCGCAGTCAAAGCACAATGCCAGCGGTTCCAGGCGGGAATGCTATTTGCACATCACTCCTTGTACACTTGAATAGAAAGAATGAGAATCAAGACAATTTGTAAGAATTAGAGCTCGTGACTACTGTCCGATTGGCTGCCGGGGCCATGCTTATTGCTTGCACTGACAGACAGAGCTGTGCCATGTTTTTTGGCGCCTTCGGTGTCCATTGGCTCGGTTCGTGGCGGTCGTTCACTTCGGGGTTTCTGCGTGTACAAGGAGTGATGTGCAAATAGTACTCCCCGTTTCAGGCTAGCGTGAAGAGTGTAGTCTGGCTCGCCGCTAGACAAGTACTGTCAGCAAAGGAACCACTCATATGACTCATACATACAATATCGCAAACATACGAACGTATTTCATAAACCTAGGTAGGTACTCAAAAAAATTTAAACTAACAAATAAATAAAAAAAAATCACATTTTTAATTAATGTTTATGAAAAAATTCTCTCTGTTGAATAGTGGCGGGCACATACGAATCGTTCCGCGTGCACCATGGTGTCCGCGGGCACGAGGTTGGGAACCTCTGCTCTAGATGATGTCTATAGGGTATATTATGTTTGCCTTTCCATTTGTAACGCATAGAAAATGTCCACGTGTGCATTCTTCTGTGTTACTCATTGATATATAGATAGATACATCTTCAAAATAGACGAAGACTCATTATTTTGTTTCTTTCAGAGAAATAGATGAATACTCGCATGTAATTTCGTAAGGTCACCCCATCAGTGCAAGTTTGATCGTTGAAGTGGTTTTTCGCATATATTTCTAGAACGGTTCGTCGGACAGTAAAAATTATTATAACCACTTTCATAGAATCTCATATTCTGAAGAACTTTTCAGTACAATAAAAATGTCTAGGACTGATCGTTTTCACAGTATACGTAAAAATACTAAATTTGTATTATGGCAACAAAAAGAAGGTTTTAGGTTAAGGATTTAGTCCATTTTTAAAATTCAATTTGATATTTCTATGAAGGCTGTGTACGCAATTTCAGCTCCCAACGTCAACGCGTTTTCAGGCAGTGCTAAAATATATAGTATATATAACGGAAAGACAAACTTAGTATATCCTATGATTTCATCTGGTATAATCAGAGGTTTGTCATTCCGTTTGTATCGCATAGAAATAATGCTGGTAGAGAAAAATGGATTGGACACCCACGCATAATATTAAAAATTATTTGCTTTTGCATGTCCGTCTGTTCATCCGTCCGTCCATCCGTTCGGCTGTTTGCCTGCACGATAACTTGAGAACGCGTGTACTTAAGGAATTGAAATTTTACACATGAGCTTTAAAAAAACAAAAAGTGAAAATGGGATAAATCGGGTAACTCCTTCGCAGGGTTGCCATACAAAAATGTTGTTTTTCACTACATATTTGGACACTGCCTGAGAACGCGTAAACTTAGAGAGCTGATATTTTATACACAGCGTTTTCATATAAATAGCAAATATAATTTCAAAAATGGGCTAAATCGGGCAACCCCTTCTTGGTGTTATCATAAAAAAATTTGGGATTTTTACATATATTGTGAAATCGATCAGTCCTAGACGTTATTATTATACTGAAAAGTTCTTCAGGAAATGAAATCCTATGAAATTGGTTAATAGTTTTTATTGGCCGACGAACCGTTCTAGAAATATGTATATATGGTATATGTAAAAAACCACTGCAACGATCAAACTTGCACTGATGGGTGACCATACGAAATTAGATACGAGTATTTATCTAAGGTATCATAAGAATTGGTCCTAGACCAATTCTAGCGTTTTTACTTGCTCTAAAGTGGAATTAGTTAAATCAAACCAAGAAAGAAAAAAATGAGTCTATGCTTATTTTGCAGATATGTCTATCTACATATCAATGGATAGCACAGAAGAAAGCACACATGAACAAACCGTAAACATAACCTTAACTCCCAAATCTTATTCCACGCTTGTTCCTCTTTTTAATGTAGTTTATGGAAAGTCGCTGACCTACTTTTTTATATTTTTTAGATACGTGGGAAGTAGAATAGTTTTCGTTATTACAGTGAAATATATTTTTTCTACTAATTTTTTTTTATCACTCCACATAATCTTCCAGCCTCAATATCGTCTCCTCAATTAGCCTTAGTGAAACCCAGTTTGAATCGTCAAAATACTCAGAAATGGACGACGTGGATGTCTTCATCAGACAAAAATTGCTTGTCTTTGAGTTTGATTTTCTGCATTGAAAATAGAAAGGAGTCTAATGTAGTCAGATGTGACAAATATGGGATTGGTTAAGATAGCCGAAGTGTCCCAGTTTGAAAAACATATCATACTTGTGGATGGGTACATTATTTCGCAAGTGCAGAACACAATACGGCATATTAAATCACGTCTTCTATTTATGATGACTGGATGCAATATTTTAAATTTTCTGACCTAATGAATGTGTGATTAGTAGCTTTTTTCGGCAAGTAAAGAATTAACCATACTTTTTCGGCATCACAAAAAATATTGTAGTCATAAATATTATTGCCTACACTGGGTTGAGTCTTGGACGTGATGGGAGCGCGCTAACTACGCTCCTATTACACTGCATGCGGCAGCGTATATGAGATGGAAAATTTCTTTCTTCTGAGTTGCCCTTGCACATACCGAAAAATTCCTTCTAACCCCGCCAATGCAAGGCGGTGTACGATGACCTAATTGCATACATGAACATATATAATTTAACAAAAAAAATATATATATATATAATTTAGCAAAAAATATATATATATATAATTTACCAAAATCTATATAATTTCGCAAAAAAACTGCCAGTGCTAGTATTATGTCATCTGTGTCCAACGGACTAAATTCCTTAGAGCAGCATGACGAAACGTTGTACGGCAGGTTGGGCACCACTTGTCTACCGCCGTAAGTCGCGTAGTTTAGCAGCGAAGGTACTGACGTGAGGTACTAGAAGGGTTTCCTCATTAAGCGGTGTGGTGGTGTTTTGTGTTTGTTTTTCGTTTTCAGTTTTCGCTTGTTCTGTGGTGTTTGTCTAGGGTGTTTGTCTCCGTTGTGCTGTGTCCCCTTTCTTAGGGTCTTTTGGATACATCTGCGTGAATATCATCACCTATATCTGTCCAGCGTAGCAGGACAGGCAGTGTACGATGACCTAATCGCATGCATACATGCTCCAACATGTGTACGATGACCTAATTGCATACATGAACATTCTAACATCTGTCCTGCGTAGCAAGACAGGCCGTGCACTGTAACTTAAAATTATACGCCAGGTTGTGCATACTGATATGGTAAAACAAAAACAGGGAAACAGGTTTCTATGGGCTGCCGCAAGTCCCTCGAGAATACTTCACAAGCTATGAAACAGACTCCCTCCCTACTACATGCGAGGCCCAACGTAGTCCTTACATTCTAAAATATATGCAGTGTTCTTATGTAGAAGTGACAAAAGTTTGTTTTGAATAGCTTCTCCACCCTAAACTACTATTCATACAGAAAAATGGCGTTAAGTTAATCTTAAGCTTGCTTTCTTATCTTCCGAACCGTAATAAAATTTTCATACCTTTCCTAACAAAATTATTTAAAAAAAATTATCTTACCAAATGACAACGATTCCTCAAACAAAAATTCTCCGCTGAGTAATCATTGTAATGTCGCTGTGCCGTCATGGCATGCCGTGGGCTGATGATATCGAATGTAGCTGCCTATAGATTCGGACTCCGGCTACACATACACATATGCAATTATCACTCAGCTGAGTGGTATTGAGCGTAAAATGGTAAGGTTACTTACTTTGTAATCAAAACTATTTTATTATTTTGTTAAGTAAGGTATATAGGAAGTGTAGCCTTTGGGAAGGTAAGGAACCAAGCTTTAAATTAATACAAGACTATTTTCCTTTATGGATACTAGTTTAGGCTCTATAGCATATATAAAGCTAATGTTTAGCACTTTTCCATAAGTATCAATATAGAACATTTTAGAAAACGGACTAAGCACGCACACATATAGATGTCTGCTTCATGGCTTGGGAAGTATTCTCGAGGGCTTTGGCTGCCGTGTAGGCACCTATTCGGCATTGGCGATACTTGATTATATATTCATGCTCAATTTTTCATGCAACATCCGAAATACACTTTCAGTTGAGATGTGTATAGCACCTCAACCAATTTTTTTAATTGTTCTATACGATAAGATTTTCAAGTTCTACAACAATTCGATCAGCAGCAGTGTCTTTTGGTCTTTCCTAAGCTTCAACTGATGTGGTCAGAATTTCACCATAGAAAACGATGGAGTATCCAATTCCATAAACAGTTCTGGCGTGTTCATTAATTGCGATGGGTGCTTTCTTTTCTTTTGTCTTAAATTTTATTACTGCGCGATACTTTAACTTATTCATTTTCCAAAAATCCACTTGAAAAGCTTCTTTACAAATGAGTATAGGTAAGTTTTTATTTTTCACAAATAGAAATTTGGTGTCTATGGTGATGGTCACGTGAAACATATAATCACTTACCGATCAGATCGTCACCTCTATGTTAGGCCAAGAACTTTCCTATCTCTCTATTATATCCGCCCTCCCCCCACACTAGTAAGATTTTACGCCGAAAGTAGGCGAAAAGACCTAGGTTAGGTTAGTCGTACTACTCACGATCAGCCACACTTAGGTCACCGTTGGTCCATTGTAATGCCAAAACATCGGGACCTTACCTGAAAAAAATGTTTTAATTTATGAGGAGCGTTTAAAGCAACCAATAAAATCAGCGAATAGACCTAATATTTAGTGAAAAACACATTTCAGGCAGGGATATCTCTAGCTTATATAACATTTTACGGGTATTTACAAATATTTGTACCCCACTATCGAGTAGAAAAATATGACAACAAATGACACCGCTATAATTCGTTACATTTTTTAGGTACGTATATTTCCTTACAAACAATTTACTATTAGATGTTTCTGAACATAACGAAGTTAAAAATTTTTCTTTTAATATTATATATAGCGAATTATTTTCTAATTCCTCTAACTTTAAGTGTGCTCCGCCGTACAATCTATCGAATTAAATATCACACGCACATTACAAAATTCCAATTATGACTTTTAACTAATACAGAATCATGTTTTGGTAGTAAAATACTTCTACTGACATTAGTGGGCGCCATTTGGACTTAAACCCAGACTTATAGAATAATAAGGCAATGTATTATGCATTACACTACCCACGCTTTAAGAAAATTACACAAAATAAGTAGGATACCAAGAATAATAGGAAAATTAGTGAAATGAATTAACTTAACGAAGAAAACGAGAAAATTATAATACTGAGATAAATAATGAGATAGGAAATTGCCCCCTCCTCCTCCCCACTCATTTGCTAATCAGTAGGCCGGGGAAAAACAGGGAAGTCGTTTTCTTTTGGTTAAAATATCCAGCGGCTAATGGTAATTTGTTAATACCCAAATCGAATTTCCATTATTTCATCCATAACCATCAGCACAAAAAAAAACTGTCATCGTTTTTTCTCCCCCCTCCCCCAGAACTTTTGCTTTCTCGATATATTTTATGAGTATGCCAGCCAATGCCAATGGCACTTTGGAAGACATTTCTCATGTTCTAGAAATAAATTCCGCCATTCATTCAGCAGAGGGCTCTTTTTGTCTGTCATCTGGATTTGAATAAAAGCTTTGCATAATTGTTCCTCGTCCAAAAAAATTCCAAACAGAATATTTTGCAGACATGAGCTTTCCATTTATTTCAGTACTCATGTCATGTTTAGCAGATGTGTTGTAGCTGTATATTATAGTCGCTGATTCTCTGTAATCAATCACAGGGTGTCAAAAATGTTGTATACTCACTGTGGACTATATACCTACAAACCAAGGTAATACATTTTTTTTAATGTAGATAGATCTTTCTGTCCCAGTTTCTATATAATGATAATTGGAAAGCAAGAAGATATTATAATCGCCTTTATAGTTTTCTTTCTTTATTCATTTGTTCTGCATATAAATGTCAGTTTTGCAACAGCAGCAGTCGAAGCAGGTTCTTTCTTCAACAGACACCAGTTTCTATAAAATATGTAATGAAATTTTCACTACATAGGCATACTTTTATCTACGGAAAATATCTAGATAATTTACATTTCATTTAAATATAGAATAAAGCACGCAGTTTGCAATCCCACCAAGTTGGCTGAGAACATACGGGACAAAATACCCTGAATGGATATATAATACTATACATATAACCGGGGAACGTACATACATATAAATATACATATTTCTTCAATGTTTACCTTTCCAGAAGAGCAGACCTCTGGAAGGTTATGTCGCGCCTTATTTGCTTATACTATTGATCTTTCGTTTACTTCTCTCGCCACACCCACACTCCTTTATTGACGCCATTCCTTGGCTGTGGACCAAGTTAAAAAGAAAATATGCGCCGCCAATGAGATATCGTAGAACTAGAGACAATAATTTATTAAAGAACTAAAATTATATTTACATAACGATGGACGACGCGACGTCTGTAATTACAGGTGGTGTTTTGATGATATTATCTACATTAAAAAAAGATCATCAAAGTTGACAGAATAAATGGAACGGGCTTCCTTCGCTTGTGTGGGGAGAGACAATTTTGTCATAGGAATGTGAATTTTTTTTTTTTTTAATGTTTTACGCAAATTTTGTTTATATTGGAGTGGATCGTAAAGAATATAGTAACCAGTATGTATTAAAGTGGATTTTCCAATTCGAAAAATACATTTTCAAAAATAATAACACTACTGTTTCGCTTATATGAAAGAAAGAGTAAATACTGTAGTCTGAAATAAGATTTTGAATTCCAGTATCAATACGATTAGAATTTATGGAGTTCTTTACGTATCATACCCGCTTCACTAGGTACCTTAGTGTCCAAAAACTAAACAAAGATAGCTCAAGCTAGTTTATAAAAACTGCAACGGCTTACATATGTGTAGTAACTGGTGCCTTGTGTACATGCCTGACTGCAGCCTTAGAGACTACCCAAATAGCCATTTGTGAAATTTGTACGACAAATTATCGGCAAACACTTGTCATTTGTCGACAGAATCATGTGACAAAAACGTCCTGGAAATGTGTTCAGGGTTTACACATTTCGTCTAACAAATGTCACATTCATTACAACAAATTTGTCATACTTTGTGGGCATGATACAAAGATAAGAAGGTATGGCCGATTCGAGAGGAACTTTTTGGGTTACTACGTCATGTGGACACAAAAGTCATTTGTCAAAGCATGTCAATTATTTTGTAAAATATCAACATATTTGTATCTGTCAGTGAACAGAAAAAAGATTGCTTGGTTGCGTTTGGATGTTTAAAACTATAAATTTTTTAAAAAAATTTTATAAAAGAAGTCGCTATAAGAAGTTGTCCGATTGTTGACCGTTTTTTGAGATTATATTAGAACAAATTATCATATTAGCATTAGATACTTTATATTCGCACTTTTTAATTTTATTATATATATCACAAACTGTTGTGAAATAATATGAAATTTTAGCTTTCTCAAATAAATAATCACAACTTGAGACATTGACAGATCGCACGACTGAGTGACTTTTGTCATCCTATGACGTAAGCACCCAATTGGCAGAAAACTCGGCCATACCTTGTTTTTTGTATCATGCTTTCTGGGTACTTTTGTCATAATTTCTTTCAATATTTTTTTACAAAATTAAGAGACAACATTTTCACAAAAATTCATCACAATTTTTTGAGACTTTTAACCAAGAAGTGTGTTATTTTTGTCGTTAATTTGTGTGATTTTGGTGGCATTTATGTCAGCTTTTATTTTGTTTCGGGGATTCAAATTAAAATCTTATTTCAGTCTTTATGTTTTCAAATTATGTTTTCAAATTTTTTATTAAAGTTCTCTAAACATAAAAAATCACTAGAAGCTGACGGTATTTCTTCTCTGGTACCATAATTAATTTGTTTGTTCAACACAAGTTTTTAACAGTTTTTTCCTTTATTTATTTTATATTTATATTGCTTGCTTAAGTTTTTTATTAATTTAATTTTACCCTTTTTTTAAACACAAACACAACGAAAACCACTAACAACAACTTTCGCGTTCACTACAAAATATCCAAACTATCTAAAATGACGATAGCCCGACAGCAACATTTTCATGTCGACATGTCATTCACTTTCTGGTTATAATTTGTGACCACCAATTTTTGTGGCACTGTTTACACAAAATAGACCGAAAAAGGCTGTCAGAGAAATGTCGTAAATTTGTGACATTTAGTTGAAGCAATTTTGCTTATCACATTATGTATAACAATTATGTGACAGAAAATTCACATATTTCTGTCGTCACATATTTTGGCTACTTGGGTATACTGCCTCTGCATATTAAGAAGGAGGACATTACTCTGTGCAATAATACTGCAAAGGGTAAATCTAATACAGGTAATCTGATCGGTCACCTGAAAGTCCTTGAAGAATTTTTAGACCCGATGTGAAAACTTATCTCAGACGTTGTGCCGATACGCTATAACTTTGAAACGCTAATAGGGGACCGTCAGCATTTGCATTCCGGTGACTTACCCTTTGAAAAAGGATCTCTTAAATAATGCACGGATAGTATAATAATATGATAAAAAGGCCTCGGCGCCAACTAATTGTTTTTGGTTGACTTATCTAGATTAGAATTACTCGATGCTGGGTCTCCCTGTAGACAATACGAGTGTGATACTGGTACGTGTTGACGTTGAGGCAGATACACAGCAGATCTCCCAGGAGAAGCTTTGTAAAAAGCAGACCTCCTCCACTACGATGGGCGCAGCTGTCAACAGCAGATGCGCGGTAGTAAGATCGAAAAAAAGACGGTACTTGCTACATCTAACTGATTAAATCAATTCTCGATTATTCGGGTATTGCTACCTTATTTATACAGAAATTATTTCTTACCGTTAGCACAATTTAGTTCCTCTTTTTAATTTCCTGTTTCTTAATCAGTAATGCAGTTTATTATAAAATGCATACTTGCATTTTGTTTGCAGTTAAATTATTCTAGGTCATGATGCAATCTTTTTTTGAGCTGGCACAAGCATTTCAATAAATTGGTATTGCTGATATGCAATTTTGTTTCATTTTGTTTGCTTAATGCGAATTGTTTTCGATTGTGTTGCAATTGCTTTTCTTGTGCAATTTATTGGAATGCTTGCGCTTTGGTTTATGCGGTCATACCACAATAGATTGAAAATGGAAGGCAGAGCAGGCGTGTATAACGGCCAAGCTACCGACTAGCTAATGCACTGGGGAGTGGGGACTCAGCAATCACCTATCATTTCTAGGCAAAGATCCACGCCATGGAAGTCTGCGACGCCAAGCAGCACTCAAAGCCTTAAGTTCGTTTACCTTTGAATCTAAGCTTAGCTAGGACTGTCTTACTGTCTTGAAACAAAAAGGTCACACTGATATAGATGTTAAGACATGAAATGAAGGCATTAAACGAAACGAGATTGCGGAGATTGCCTTGCAAAAGGAAGGAGGCAGATCTTTCATTACTGGTCCTGAACCTGATTTTGTCCACGCAAAGAGTCACCTTTCGGTACAAATTAAGCTTTGGGAGGACAGAATTAAATTAGTATACTGGGAAAAGAAAGAACGGAGGACCAAATAGAACAAATAGAAAAGAAAGTCTCTTATACGAGATATTGCTTTTGAGAGAATTCTATATTTCCTATTAGAATCTTGGACTCTATAGTCATATTTTTAATTATTCGAATTAGTTTAGTAAATTAAACTTTATTTTCAGCTAAAGAATGTCTCTCCCTCTTCCAAAACGAAACCATATTATACAATTAAAGAGTGTTGCACTCTTCTCTCAAACCATATTGTTTTGATATGCAGAATTTATTCGGAAAAATTAGAAATTTTCAAAAAATTCGACCTTTTCGCCTTGAAAGTATAGCTCTTCATCATAAAAAACAACAATCTTGGTGGGGCGAGTAAATAACCTTTTTGACCATTACTACGTCTTTCGTGTTTTGCCAAAAATTAACTGATAAGGAACGATGTATAGGAAGATGCATTTTCTCATTGTGCTAACCTGCGAAGTAGGAGAAGCCATAAAGCTATTGAAGTCGACAGGAAACTGGGTATGAGAAAATACCGCACGACCGTGTCGAGGTGGGAATTCGAGCCCACGACCGCGGGGATGGTAGTCAGCTCGCTTGCCAACCGAGCTACGAATGGCACGAATTCTAGCCTTACAAAGGCATTTCATTATTTTACAACACGCTCTAAAAATTTAAAAAAACAACTATTATTATCATTATAATCATTACGTTCGATCGCTCAAGTCTTAGTTTTTTACGAATCTGGTGCGGTGACCCTTTTAAAATGCACACACGTCTTATTTCAAAGGCCCACGTCTCATATCGGACAACGATATTTGTTTAATACTTTTCATTGCCAATTTCTTGACTAACATTACCTCGAATATATTTTTGACCATCAATCAAAAACTGATGAATGATTTCATTGTATGTACTAGGTAGCAATAACTATAAGAAAAGCCCAGACTGTCTGTAACGCTGACGAAGGCATGACTTTTTTTTTAATAAAACCAACAAAAAAATAAAAAATAAAAAATAAATGTTAAAAACAAGTAAAAATGCTAGAATTCGTCTAATACCAATTCTTATGATACCCTAGATGACTGACCGTACGTAATTTCTGTGCAAGTTTGATTTTTGAAATGATTTTTCGCATATATAAAAATAAAAAATATTAGAAAATAAGAAAAAAGTTAAAAAAATTAAATAAAAGAAAATATTATAAGCTTAAGAACGGGCAACTTTAGCTAGTGTGTAAAATATTTTTATAAGAATCTATCTCATCACAGATATGTTTTGTTTACTTTTTCAGATACCTTCAGCAAAATTATTGATGGTCGGAATGGATGCCTTAATGAACTGTTTCAAAATTTTTCGTTGATTTCTTAATATCATCTTGAATGGAAATCATGTCCAACTCTTAACTTGTGGAATATAAAAGACTTGATTCCAGAATTATTACATCCCGGTGATAAAAATGGAATAAAAAAAAACTTGAGTGATGAGATTATTCCCGCCCGAATTAATCAATTTCTTTCTTTAATGTGCACATTATCCGCGTAATAGAATTTAGTTACGATTCTCCACATCCCTGACAAAGATCATATATTAAAATGAAGAATAAAAGAGGACCTAAAATATATCCCTGAGGAAAATCCCTCTAAATAATAGTTGGATATGAAAAGATCCAATTACCGAATTTAACCATCAGAGAGCAATTGTTGAGTAAAAATTGAAATACTGCTGAGAACGTTAAGAAGAAACTAATCTTATCTAGAAATTGACCGGAACTTAAAGCAGAATAATATCATGACTAAAATCGTCCAACTTGTTTTTTTCCTACTGCAAAACCGTCCAATATTTTCATGTCTTAGACCGTAAGGATGTCAAATAAAAATCAAAGCTTAATAAATCCAGAGACGGGCTTAAGAAACTTTGGAAATCCGAAGTAATAATCTCCATTAATTCGACACGTCTAAAATAAATTTCACTAATGGTAATTCCCATGGAGTGAACAGAAGGGGACATAATTATAAAAGAAGAGAAATTAGCAAAGGTGAAAGCTCAGATTAGCATTATAGCTAGAAGCTTGTAACTCAGATTAAGGGGAAATACAGTAGAAAATTTACCTAAAGGTAATGTTGAATAAAATATATTCACGCATATACATCTATACCAGTATATTTTGCCTACATAGTCTACAAAAAAATATTGTAAACTATTTGTATTCATTGTCCTCGGATACTGTTAAACATTGTCAGGTACTTATGTGTATTAACGCATTTGGATAGTTTGTAAGACCGAAAAAGAGAATTAAATTGAATTCATCCAAGCAAATAAATTATCACTTGACTTACCATAATCGAAATAATATAAAAAAAAAATGTACAAACGCAATCAGGACTAATACAATTTTTGTAACCAAAAATAAAATCATGGCAAATGATCATAATGATTATACATGATTTCACCCTTTGAACAATAAATAAAACACGGGGTCTCGATGAAAACCAAGCCCTTTGAAATATTACATGTCGACAGAGGAGTCTGCAATCTCTTTCAATTTATCAAGTGATTTGTTTACGTCGCTTGTGTGTCGTGTAAATGTTTGAAATGATGGGTTACGCCTTATGGGGTAACATGCAAAACATTACCTGTCAACTGTGTACTGTGTAGCTACATATGAATATCCTTCTTACTCCTTATAGTCTATGAGAGAAGGTACATAATATAGAAATCGATTTTTTTTTCGACAAGTAATGTATAATAGGAATTTTCTCTTTTGGTTCCGTAATTGCAAGTAATTTAACAAAAACAAAAAAAAAACAAAAAACAGTAAATATACTTAGAATTCTAGAGAAAGTTTCAGTTTTCTTTTTCTTACTAAACATGCAATTTCTCACCTCACGCGAGGATTCAGTCGGAAAAATGAATTATCACCACACCCGCTCACCTTCATGGATGTTTTCGTTGTCAAAGTTCAACGTCTTATAAGCATCAAAGCCTTTGTAAGGCAAGGCAAATGAACTCAGGACTTTTGTGGTGTAAGCCATTAGAAGAGTGCTTACTACAATAAAAAAAATTCGTAACAATTTTTATTCATAACGTGCTTAAAAAAGAGCTTGGGTGCAATTTTTTATTTACGAATTTAATAAAAACGCGTTACTCTATAGAGGACTGACAAGTCCTTTAAACACCTGTGTGTACGGAATAAACGAGCAATTTCAACGCTTCCGTATGAATGACAAGATTTCAAAGTATAAGTGGCATGAGCACAATGAAAGTAATTGAAAATGAGATACATAATCTGCACACTAGACAGTGTTTGAACCATAGAGAAGTGTTCATAATTCAATGGGTAATGGAAACATCAAACTAAAACGCTCCCGTTCGCAATAAAATATTTACTATAGACAAAGTGAACGGTTTAATTTCCCGAGCACAATGTGTTATACTTTTCATTTTTCGCATAACATACAAATGCATATTTATAACTTTTGAACGGAAGCAGATATTGAGGCAATTATTTCTATGTTTAAAAGGACTATTAACGGGAAAAGAAAGCAAGGTTTTACCCTTTGTGTAATAAATTTATGGGATCAACTACCTCACGCATGTAGCTTTACCGTAAGAAATTGCTTTAGATCAATTCTAGCTTTTTTACTTGTTTCATATTGTTCTCGCACAAAATTCTGCGAAATGTACTCAATGATTCTCAGAAAATTGACTGACATAACGGACTTGAAGATGATGTTGCCATTGGTACTTTAAGCAAAATATTCTTCAATTGCTGTCTTTCTTTAAGTAATTTCAGATTACTTTCACATTGATACGAGTATTTACTAACCGCCAGCATTTGCATTTTTTAAAAGGACTTTTAACGGCTCAAGTTCAAAAATTCTATTTAATTTAAATTTTTATCAAGGGTTTTGTGTTATTCCAGTTTAAATGGATTTACGCCGAATTAAATGCCTCACAATTTTTTATCTACTACTCCACCCATGAAAATTGTGTTAAGTACGCACACGCAAATATAGAAATAGTGGATATATATACGTACACAGTTATACACACACTTGTACGTAAATTCTTATAGTAAAAATGATCTCCTTTTTGTTCTCAACTTGCCACAGGGATGTGAAATGTGGATTAGCTTAATTTTGCCTTATGGTGCGGATATATGAAGGACATAATGAAAGGAGCGATCCAATACATACCCAGAGGGCGGAAAAGATTAAGTGCCCCAAAAATTAATGAATAGCTGAATTAATTAGCCTACGTAGGGGTGTATGTATAAGAATGACGGTTCTGCCTGAAGATCGATATGGAGCTTACTAAGTAATTCTGGGCGACAAGGCATTTTCGTCATTTTCTTAAGACTTTCGATTAGTTATAGTAATACAAGGCCATTCTGATCAGAAAATCTCTGATACTGTCTGTCCCTGGCTTGGGGCTTTTTTTTTTTTTAATTCTCAATGATTGGCAGCAACATTTATTAGGTTTAGAATATTTAACAAAGGGTATGAAAAAAAGGAAAATGAAAGTACCGTCATTAATATTAATTGTTAATTAATTATTAAAGAATTCTGCTATTTCATATTATGACCTTGACCGTTTTGTAGCAAATCAAATGAGGGAAGGGATGTTTAGAGTTAAACGATTCGAGTAGGAAAGTACAAATACCTATATTTGTACATTCTCCTGAAGCGGAATATTCAACAGAGACTGACTGCTTACAAAATCGACACTAACTAGTAACAAAAATATTAACAAACCATTCACGGCTACGGAACAGTGTCGACAGTGGGGATTGTTAAGAGTTTTAATTATTTTGTAGGTAGGTGCCTATTGCGGATAGATGATGCTATTGTTTTAGGACTAACTTATTAAACTCTAACGTAACTGCTAATATAATATACTTGCAGTTAACACAATGTTACAAATCTTGTTACCAGTTATTTTGCTTATGATTGTAAGAGACAAACGGAAGATATTATTTTATGTTTGAGGTATTATATAGAAAAACTTGTGAGAAGTGTAGTATTTTGCGCGTTATTAATTTTCGATTGAACTCATATTTTTTCTTATAGGTTGGTACCAAATGTGCATATACATATATGTATGTATATCGCACTCGTTCATTTCCAGTCATATTGGTTGAGTAGTTTGTGTTTTTTTAGAGCTAAGTATTAACAACGTATATAGGCAAGAACGGCACTTTTATGTATATTCTAATTTGTAGTTTGTATTAAATTAGCATTAAAAATGGAATTAATTGCAGCGAAGTGGTTCAAATGTGGGTGTTTAGAAGTATCTAAGTAATCACTTAGAATATATGAGATTTAGTGAAGAAGAAGCTTTAGTTTACCAAAATATTTTTTTTTTAATTTTCACACGTCAGTCGTAGGTACAATGATGATTCGTACTGAGTCTACAGATAGGAAAATTATGATTATGATGATGGTGATCTTAGTTTCTGCCAAGCTGATGCTAAAGTTTTGCATATTTGTTCTCTAAATAGTTGACGTAGATACTAAGCCGAAATCAAGATTTTATGAGTGATACAAACATTTCCAAAAGAAGACATTCAAGACGAGGTTTTTCGCATAGATTTCTAGAACGGTTCGTCGGACATAAAAAATGATTATAACCAATTTTATAGGATTTCGTATTCTGAAGAAGTTTTTAGTACAAAAAAACGTCTAGGACTGATCGTTTTTGCAGCATCCGTACGAAACCTAAATTGTTATATGGCAACAGCAAGAAGGGGTTGCCCAATTTATTCTATTTTTGAAATTTTATTTGTTATTACTATGAAAACACCATGTCCAAATTTCAGCTCTTTATGTCAACGCGTGCTCATGCAGTGTTCAAATATATAGTGGAAAACGAAATTATTGTATGGCAACGCCACGAAGGAGTTGCCCGATTTGTCTCATTTTCGAACTTAATTTCACTTTTTTTTTAAGTCCGCGTACAAAATATCAGCTCTCTAAGTACACACGTTCTCGAGCTATCGTGCGCACGGACGGACGGACGGACGGACGGCCGGACAGACGGACATGCAAAAACCAAAACAACTTTTAATATTATACGTAGGTGTCCAATCCATTTTGCTATACCATCATTATTTTGAAGTGTTACAAACGGAATGACAAAGTTAGTATACCCTATAGATTTCATCTAGGGTATAATCGTAGTAGATTTCTGTTTTATAAAAGAGCAGCAGGATAGGTTTACATACAGTAGACATACCATCACAAGCCAGGGTTTCAAATATCTTAGCAATATAGGTTAAATTTTTAAATTAGTCTGTATAGAAGAAGAATTATTCCTTGTCGCTCTTTTTTTGCAAAGGAGTAAAGATCGTTACTACATAGTTTTCTTCCCTCTCTTCTAATAGAAATCAGTTTTGCATGGAATGCCACAAGGGTAAGATTTGCAAGCACTCCTCTCCAATATGAGTTGAAAGAAATGGGAAATATAGGTATAATATATTTCTAGCGCTGGTCAAATTATTTTACTCAAGAAGTTTTTAGAAATGTTTGTTGGTGATGGTTTGTCTATAATAATAAGAAATATATACGTAGGGGAAGGTAGGGCAAACCCGAGTACCATAACTATTTTTTAAATTTTCGAAATTCCGACATATAGACATAGAGACATATATACAAATGTGGACAATCAAAATATTACCCATTTTACCAAAATAACTAACTTAAACACTCGAAAAAAACCAATTTCGTAGATCAAGTCAACACCGTCATTTTTATGAAGGGTAGGGTAAGACCGGGTACTCGAGAAAATCAATAATTTTCAGTTGCTATTACCAATTATTATTATTTATTGAATATCCAAATTAAATTGAGTTAAAGTAATGCATTTGTTCATCAGAGTAAGTACGTAAGTAAGGGTAACCTCAGATATTCAAGTTAGCAATATTATCACCATCAATCGATCAATGTGATCCCCGCAGTGACATTATAACCAACGGCAAAATGATCGCGAATGACAGTAGGGATACAGAAATTTGTCGAGGAAATCAGTAACACTGAAAAATGTGTGTACATTTTATGCAGAAAAGGAGCGAAGCCCGACTTTGAAGTTCATATCATGTTGGAATCGGGGTGTCTCTATGAACACGATTTCTTTTACTCTTGTGTAGTTGATATTTCTCTGATGAGTCATCTGCGTAAATGTCGATACAGGTCAGAATTTCAGGTGTTTAGTTTAAATTTGCTTGAGTACGAGTGAAAATTAAAAAGTGCGTGTGATAAAAAGTGATTTTCTTTAGTAATAGGAATATTCGGTTACTGGTTCATGTGCAGTGCTCTCACGCTCTGTATTTCTTCTTCATTAAAGTACTACATTAAATATCTTATTAGATAATAAATTTGTTGCATTATCTCTTTAATTTTTTTTGTAAATTATCTTCAGATCATTTGAAATATACGTTTAATTTTTTTTTATCTTCCAAATATTTTCCTGGAACAGCAATATCCGATTAAAAATCCCTTTCTATCCAAAATCCATTCCTTTCTGGTGTGCTGCTACTATGTAACTTAAATCGAATTAAGTCGAAATGACTTCTAATAGGTGGATTACATTAAAAAAAAATCTTATTGGATATATTTTAACATGAAATAAACCTAAAGTCGTTTCGACTTTCCTCGTTCAAGTACCACACCTGGCTCTGCAAAAATTAATTAATTAATTAATATTCATTGAGGTTTTCTTTGATGATTATTCTACGACGTTTTCAACAATGATTGTTGTTTGACATCTCATCGATCATATTTCACTGATGATTATTGGCTCAAGTTTTTATCGAAGATTACTCATCGATGCTTTCATCGACATTTACTCGTGCACAAATTCATCACACCCTCCCTAGGACATCGTGTGTAAAATTCAAGTTTCGGTGCAAAAATGGTCGATTATGCATTCCAAATGTGCAATACGGCTTCGAGGCGGTATTGCATCAATTTCCCGCTGGGTATAGCAAAAGTCGCATACAAAATTTCCTTCTCCCTCATACGCGCCAATGACTGCACCCATTGCACTGTATCCACCCTTCTCCAGCAACACATTCAGCATATAGTTCATTGCAAAATAGACACGCCCCAGTGGAATTGCTTTCGTCTTCAGATGAACAGCTCTCCTCTTGTTTTTTTTTTCTTCTGATTCTTTTTCTATTTCTTTTCCCTAACTTTGGATGCAGTTAATGCTTCAAAAAGTTTTCTTGCTGTCTTAATATTCTTCATCTTGACAGTCCTTGTTCAAGATCTGCTTTGTAAGGTATCGATGTAAAAATCACCGTTTCCCCTGTTTTTCTGTAACCTTGTTTCTTTTCAATTCTTCATGGGGCGGAGGTTGCAACATGGTTGGAGATATTTTAAAAACCGAGAGTGACCTAATTCTAGAGCAACCTGATGTTGAAGGAACACTTGGATCCGTTGATGATGTTGAAGGCTGATCACAAGACCTGTCTGCCTCTGGTGTTGAGGGTGGGATCGTGTTCAACCTTATGATGGCAATCTGATGGTGGCAGCCTGACGTTGAAGGAATACCCGGCCCTGTTGATATTGTTGGGAGATCGGAGGATGTTGAAGGCTGATCATCAGACCTGTCTGGCTCTGATGTTGAAGTTGGGATGGTATTCCATTCCGATGCTGCCACCACTTAAGCCTGCATAGGTCTTTCTGCAGTTTCAGCAGGAGCATACAAATGCTCTGGGATAGCGCTTCTATTGAACGGGAGAATTTCAGTGCTTCAGTGCTTTTAAAGCCCTTGCTGGCTATGTCCATCACAGCTGCTCTGGCAAATGAGTTGCCAAAGAGTTTTGTTACTTAATATATTGATACCTGTCTCCCGGAGTGGGCCATGAAAGTAACGTCAAGTGGTTACAATCAGTGGGTGCAGTGTGGACACGCACACAAGAGAATGACGTTTTTTTTCTATCGCACGAAGAATCAACTCGAAGTTTTTGTTATGAGCGGCATGACCGTATAAAACCAATAGCACTGTCTTTTCTGGAGTTGGACTAGAAAAGCTTTTCTTGTTTATCCAAACTGACTCATGGAAAAAAACGTGGGCCCAGGTGGGGTATCATCCATCAGCATAGGGTTCGATCTCTTGCGAAGAATAAGAACATAGGTGGCACAAATTAACCGCAGCATTCATATAGTTTTCAACAGTGACCAGTGTTCCTCTTTCTCCTGATGAAAATGAACCGACTTGTTTATTCCCACGTAAGGCCAGAACTCTTCAGGGCTTGTTAAATACAGTCATAGTCCCCGTTTCGTCAACATTATAAATGTCGTTTGGAGAAATTTTGTATTTCTCGTAAACAGTTTGAAGCAAGTCAGAAAGGGGCTGAACTGCCCCTTGCTCGGTATTTTTTTAAGAATTTATACAGCCAGTCCTTCCCAGTCCTTTTCTTTTCATTCTTGCTAACAAGCTAGTTCTCGTAAATGAATTAAGGTGAGGCCGAACAGTCTTTCCTCCATCAGTAGCACGTACTCCTTCAGCTCATTTTCCTGCTCTATACTGTAAAAACGGTGTCATATCACCCCAATTCCTTTTTAGCTGCTGCATTTGGAGATAAGGCATTTTGGTGGGTCTTCTTCACCTTATCCCCCAATACATAGTAATAAAACAATAGATTTCTAATTTTAAAATAATAAAATTAAGTATTATAATGAGATAAACAATTTGTAAGGACTATAGTAAACAAAGTAGATGTTTTTCCCGTAAAAATATGGCGAGGGGTAAAATCATGTACTACCCGGTTTTACCCTACATTTTGGCACCCAATATTACCCTTACAGATTTTCAAAAGCAAATTGCTGCCATCCATTAAAAGATAGACGCAACAATTTCATGTTGGGGGTAGATATTTCTGAATAAGCTACAGCATAAAGAGGTTTACTTACCAAAAATTAAAATCACAGAATCTGGTGCTCACGTGACCTGCAGTTTTATGAAAAACTGCAAAATTATTCTCACTCAAACCAGAATCTTAAAGTTACGCTCTTAATGCAAGCTTTGGATAAACTAGAATCATTTTTAGTAGATAAAAGAAATTTATCGAAACTGGGTTTCTTGAAGAAAAGTTTTTTTTCCGTAATCTAAGAAATAATGTAGCAAGTGTTGTAACATTTTAAAATTCTTATTAAATGCGTCAACTTTGAAAGTTACTTGCCAAACTGTTGTAGTGCATTTTTTTTTCAGTACAGTCAGTTAAAGTTGGGTGAAGTATTAATTTTCTATTCTTGGTTCGGCAAAATGTGACATTTTCTTCTAACCTGGAGCAGCTGGCTTAGAATTTAAAGCAACAGGTTACATAACGACTATTCGGGATTACATTAGAATAATAAAATTGGAAAAAAGCTAAGATTTGTAGCAATAAGAGCTAAAATACGATCACAAGGAGTACATTTTCTCGAAAAAAAAGAAATGCCTATAATTTAAAAAATACATGACTTAAATTTTTTTATAGCTTTCTGGTAACTGTTATGATTGGCCTATCACCCGATTCCGGCTTGACGTCGACTTCCGGGACAACCTGTATATCGTTCGCTGTCACAAACTAATTGAATGATGTCTGGCTCTAAGTAAGTTGACAACCTCACTTGTAATTGTAACCATGGAAGCACGTGTCTATCACCCCGTTCACATGAAGCGGACTGGAGTGGATTAGCGTACTTTGGAGTGAGATCATTCGCCATGTGAACACCATCCGGACTGGAATTACCTACACCGACGTTAATTCGGTAGTGGAGTGGAATTAATTACATGTGAACACTTGAGTAGATCGAAGTGGATTTACGTTTGGATATTTTTCGGTATACTTTCATTTTTCGCTTCGAACACCTTCGTGCTTTCATACAATATTTTAGAAATTGTAAAATTATACTTCATTCCATGATCCGTCTTTCAATATCTACAAAAATAACTTCAAATGAGAGGTGACTTTAGATTAAGAACTGGCAATAGAAAGATGTCTCTCTTGTCGATTTAATCCAGTCCATCGCATGTGAACACTTGGTACTATGCGAATTAGAACTATTCCAGTCCAGTCCAGTCCGCTTCATGTGAACGAGGTATATGTGATCATGATGCACCCGGTTTGACCAGCATACCCGGTTTTGCCCCATCTGTGGTGCGGTATACAGTTCATTTGTCATTGAAACCAATTGGCAATAATACGATTAAACGTACATTTTACGACGCGCGCACCTTCATGTAACTATTATATATTTTTATTAATTTTTGATGTTATTGTTTTATGCTTATAATGACATAAATATATTATATAATATTATTTTATATCCGCTATGTAATTTTTGTCAGTAATTTCTCTAGATTTTGTCGATTATGTCGTTTTTGTTCCAAGCAGAGTTTGAACGATTATGTCAAGGCATACTTGTTGAAGAAGATAGAGAAAAAGCAGTGATAGTGACCTTAGTGATGGACGTATTCAGACATACAATTACGATAGTTTGTCTAAACAAGGTAGTTCGGAAGAAGATTCAGATGATGAAAATTCTGATGATGACAACTTCTATATCGGGAAAGAAAAACATCTAAATGGTATAAGTTGAGTTATGCTAGTTCTTCTAGAACTAAACTAAAAAACAAATATTGAAATATTAAATGATCACCAACTCGTATCAAAACGAGGAATATCTATGTCGTTCATATGTAATGGAGAAAGAAGAACGTCAGTATCTATGAAATGCTACAGATGTAAGTCTATTACTCTCAAACCGAAAGAGTATGCTCAACATGTAAAGATTAAAATAATAAACAAATGTTAAATTTTTAAAATAAAACTATTTCATTAATTATTTTCAAATAAGTAGTACTTTTTTACACTTTCGTTGACCATACATCATAATACATCAATTTAGTATTATATAATAAGTAAAATATTGCTTGACATAAAAAATACTACTTACATGCGTCTGCTTATGTTAAATTATATAGCGCGCCCGCTCGAAGGAAAAAAAAACATTTAATCCTCCTGGAAATCGAATGTTCTAATAATATTCTTTTTAATATAAAAAATAAAAACTTTGCTGAACATAAAATATTCGCATGAATTCCCATTAATATTTTTTTTTTTTATAAGATTTACCTTCCTTTTAACTAAATATCTACACAACCCCGTACATAAATATTAGATAGATATCAACACATGTACATATTTAGATTGAATGAATACAAAATATCAATTCACGAAATTTGCATATGCTTTAAATTGAATCCATCGACCAGAACTAGTGCTAGATCCAATTTGCCCGTTGACTTTCAATCGAGAACTTATCATTGAGGAGAAGACCTCAATGCTTTTGCATCAAACAAACATCCTTTTTGTGAATTTCAATTACTTTTGCATGTAGTTAGGTATGTATAGTAGTTAGTAGAAGAGCCTTTAAAAAGAAAGAGATAGAGAGAGAGAAAGAAAAGATAACATTCAATTTTAATCTCACACTTTTCTATTTAGGTACTCTATTGACATTTTTCTGTAAGCAAGGAAAGAGAATTATTTTATTACTTAAAGCCCTTTATGTTTTCTTTACAAAATTGTTTTAAAGGTCACGATTGGAAGTCAAGTTTAATTTTAATGATTTTGATGATACAAACATTCTGTTGTCAATTGAGCTCCATCTGCTATGTATTATTGTTTATAGTAAGCTGTACCTGTTGCGATGAACAATTTACTTTTCCAGAGAGAGAGAGAGAGAGAGAGAGAGAGAGAGAGAGAGAGAGAGAGAGAGAGAGAGAGAGAGAGAGAGAGAGAGAAAATAAATACCTTTCCCCAGCTTAGTTTGTTGTTAATTAAGTTTATGTACGTATAGAAGAGTGTGTATATATGCGCCTGTGTTCTGCTCCTCACCCAGTGAACTAATTCACTGCCTGGAAAAACGGATAATTGTGGACTCCCCACGTGCGCCAACTAACACTTTTCCATCTCATCATGAAATTTTACCCTTTTTGCTTTTCGTCGATGATAATCTGCAAACTTTTCAACTATGCGGGAGTTCGACACCGGTTTTAACAAGTATCTTTACGTGAAAATGTATGTGAAGGGATGGATGCTTGCTTTCTCTATGAAATCCGTCTAAGTGGCGTTAATTAATTAAGCTTTGCTATATCATGGCGGGGGATAGTTGCTCAAATCACCGTTGCCGTACGCTCTATTCTCCAAAGGCATTCATCTGAGGATAAACCTAGGAGTTTTATTCAGACTCAGTGATTTTTATTATTTGACGACTTGGTTCATTAAAAATTAAATAGGAATGCTTTGTCGAAATGTGTTGTTGTGTTAAGAAAATTGAAACAAAGAAATATTTTGGGCGTCCTTAGAATAGTTAAAAAATTAGTAACACTTAAGAGTTTTTTTTTATTATATACAGATAAAAGAACCAGCTAACTCATCCGAGATTTGAACTAGGGACCTGACAATTTGAATGTTACGTCATTTATGTATGTAACATATGCAGCGATCCCACACCAATACCGATTTCCTCCGATTTTTTTTTAATTTACCCCTGTTTTAGGAGTAGCAACATTTTGTGAATTTTGTGTAAATTTGGTAGAAAAGCGTATTTTGAAAAATCATATCTTAAGACTAACTGAATAAAATCTAATCATTGTCATATTCAAATTAATTCCCTGTAGTATCATTAAAAAGAAATACTGCGATACTAAATGGAACGAAATTTTTGTTGATAATAGTACCTATATATTTTTTTAAATATCGAATTTGGGCCTGCTAGAGACCTCTAGCGTTTTTTTTTATAATTTTATTTTGTAATCCTTGAAATGCAAAACATTACGAATACCTTTAAAAATTTTGGAATAGTTTTTTCAAAACGAGAGACCGACATTTATTTAGCGATTCAGACACCCTTGAACTTGTTCGCGACGGGTCAGGTATAAAATAATGAGCTATTTAGATACTATCGCGTCGGCAAACCTAATGTGTGAGAAATATTGAATAGATGATACTTCAAAAAGTTTAACTAAAAACTTTACAAACAAAATAATACAAGAAAAAAGTATCCACGCAAAATGTAGGTTTGAACAAAAAAAATAAAAATAAAAATATTCCAGCAATCAAAGTGCAATTTAAACTTTAGTGAATCATGCTAACAATTGCTAAAAATGTTACCAATTTATTTATTAGTAAACAAATTCAACGAGCATCTACCTATAGGAATCAACTACGTCGTCGTTGGGCAGTGAGAACGTGTGTACGAAAAACCTAATCTGGAAGCGCAAAATAACATTTTGTTTACCGTCGAAAGTTCTTCTGTGTCTAAAAAGAAGAGTAGGTATGTATGTAAAGTTGAAGGCTGAAAGCATGTTTCACCTTGACAGTGATAGCTTAAAATCGATAATTCATCTTCCTTTGATATTACGTGAAAAAGATGAAAATATGGCGAGGAAATTATTCAGGAAGTAAAAAGGAAAAAAACAAGCATTAAAAATGAATTTTGCAAGCTTTCATTACATGGCGCATATAGAGCAGCTCAAATAAGGTGAATTTGGAAAGCGGGAACACGAAATAGTGTTAAATGAAGGTGAGAAGCAGCGCAGATTGGTCTTACTGAAGTTAGAAGAAGCTTATTAAAATGTACTATATATAATGGTTGATTTTTATCCGTTGCTTGTCTGAATCCACCCTCCTTCACCCCGAATGTATGTTATTTAAATCAGGAGGTGCATATACCATCAAAACTTAAAGATTATGTTGGAGATTTAAAAAAAAAGCGAGGATTCCCATTTGCCATACCGGTCATACCGATCATACTGATTTCGAAAACTTTGTAAATGTTCCACGAACGGAAAACCTTCGTTAATTTATACACTCAAATTTAACAGAAACGACACATTAAGAAAATTGTCACCTTCATAATTAATTTTTAGAGAAAAATCCGTTAGAGGTCACTACTGGCTCAAGATTCTAAATTTTTCACGAAGTACCGTAATTAACTAAAATTAACTACCACTTGGTACCATACTATGCCAAATTCGCTTAAAATATGACACCTGGTGCAGTCAGTCCTTAGATACATTTTTTTTTCAAAATACGCTTTTCTATTCAATTTATCTAAAATTCAGGAAATTTTGCTCTTCTTAAACGGGTTCGGGTCGAGTGACACAAAATGATAGTTCGAATTTTTTATCATCCTCACAAATTTCATCAGAATATGGGGAGATTTTGATATTTGAATTCGATGTATGATGTTATCTCAATGCCAGATCTCTTCATTAGTATTCTAAGATTTACAAGTGTGACTTTCTGAAAATAGATCAATATCCATGTTTTCGAAAAAGTATCCATGCTGCAAGCTCTAATTTTTCGGAATCAAACTAATTTATTTTTAAGGAATTTCGGTTTTCGGGAAATTTTTCAAAAGATCGTTCACCAGAGTAGATTCAATATATAAATAATATATGTACATAGTAGTTTGTGTTCCTCTAGGATAGATAATTATTTTCTTTCAATGTGGACTGGATTCCTGAATGTTAAATTGTTTGTTTTGAATTTAATTCTAATGCGTAGTAATTAGATAATTCAATCCATTTTATTAAGAGGTTGTACAACAAGATAATACAAACTCTTCCTGTAATAAACTAAAGAGGACAAAGCTACATTATACAAGAACGAAATTAAACAATAGCTATAAATAATTTAAAACTTAAAATTAGAGCTCTAAATCAAACGACAAAAAAAGTACGTAAATATAATTATATTTATAGTTAAGATAATTAAATGGCTAGAAGCTATGTTGAAAAGCAAATATAGAGAAGTGAAGAAAAAGAAATTATTTAAAAACAAGTAAAAAACCTAAAGTTGGTATAAAATCAATTCTTATGATACCCATAAATACCCATATGAAATTTCATAGGGTGAGCTATTTGAGCAATTTGGATTTTTGCAGT
The DNA here is from genome assembly GCA_963930735.1 of Dioctria linearis. Lineage (NCBI taxonomy): Eukaryota > Metazoa > Arthropoda > Insecta > Diptera > Asilidae > Dioctria > Dioctria linearis. Next base: position 209,960,360 of record OZ005742.1, on the reverse strand, counting down.
GGTTTTTCGCATATATTTCTAGAACGGTTCGTCGGACAGAAAAAATGATTTTAACCAATTTTATAGGATTTCATATCCTGAAAAGTTTTTAGTACAATAAAAATGTCTAGGACTGATCGTTTTCACAGTATCCGAGAAAACCTAAATTTTTATATGCGACACTAAGAAAGGTCCATTTTTAGGTTTCCGTACCCAAAGCGTAACAACTTGAACCCTATTACTAAGACTTCACTGTCCGTCCGCCTTCTTGATTTTTGCAGTGGTTTTTCGCATATATTATTTCTAGAACGGTTCGTCGGACAGAAAAAATAAAAAATGATTTTAACCAATTTTATAGGATTTCATATCCTGAAAAAGTTTTTAGTACAATAAAAATGTCTAGGATTGATCGTTTTCACAGTATCCGAAAAAACCTAAATTTTTATATGCGACACCCAGAAAGGTCCATTTTTAGGTTTCCGTACCCAAAGCGTAACAACTTGAACCCTATTACTAAGACTTCACTGTCCGTCCGTCTCCAGGTTGTATCTCATGAACCGAAATTTTCACAGACTGTGTATTTCTATTGGCGATATAACAACAAATATAAAAAATTAAATAAATTAAATAATTTAAGGGGGCCCCCATACATAATTCTCATTCATTATTATTATCATAAGTAAGCATTTTTTTTTCATATGACAGCATTATTTGTTCATATGATGCCCACTCTCATTTGAAAAAATAAATAAAACGTACATAGTGTTAAATTTTGTACGATGGTACGGAACCCTTCGTGCGCGAGTCCGACTCGCACTTGGGCGGTTATTTACTTAAATTTTATTTACTATTACTATGAAACTACCATGTACCAAATTTCAGCTCTCAGTGTCAACGCATTCTCAGGCAGTGTTCAAATATATAGTGGAAAACGAGATCTTTGTATGGCAACCCCACGAAGGAGTTTCCGGATTTGCCTCATTTTCCTACTTGATTTTTTTCAAAGTCCATGTACAAAATTTCAGCTCTCTAAGTGCACGCGTTCTATGGACGACGGACGCACAGACGGACATGCAGAAATCAAAATAACTTTTAATTTTATGCGTGGGTGTCCAATCAATTTTGCTCTGCCATCATTATTTCTGTGCGTTACAAACGGAATGACAGGCTCAGTATACCTTATAGATTTCATCTAGGATTCTATGGTATAGAAATACATAGCAGGACTGCTGGAAACCAGACCCGAAAAACCACAATATCAAACAACAAATAGTAAATACTGAAAATCAGTCTCTTAAAACCGCTCGCCTCGCTTGTCCTCTGAATAACCGCTGGAAGTAAGTTCCAAATACGTACTGTTTGAACAAAGTAGGAGTTTTCATAGATGGAATATCTAAACGCACAATAGAGATGTTTAAGTTGAAGAATGTTTGAAGGTCAGTTCGTCACTGAGATATGATAGCCTTTTGTTGTAAATTAGCTTGTGTAAAAAGGCAACAGGTAATGTCTCATCCCAAATAAAAATCTCGTGCAGTCAATACAAGCTGCGTTTAGGTTTCGAGCTCATGTGTGGAACGTATGAGAAAGATAGAATCAAAATCGTAATCTTGTTGATAAATAATCTAAAGGACGCAGTCCATTAAGAGCGCCGTAAATCCCAGCAATTTATAACTCTATTTAAGTAAGAGACCCGGAATCGTAAAGTTAATGATTTTGCTTGACCAGAATTTAAAAGTGAATTAGGAAAGTGTGCATATTATAAGTAAATCTTAATAAATTAATACTGAAATAAATCCTTATTAATAAATAATAATTGATAAAATTATAAAAACAGAACAATTGAACATTCCAAAATTATAATTTTAACGAGCTGCAACACGACTTAAAATCATTACATCGATAAATTTATTCAGCATTTAATTCGTCGTGCCTTAATTCCAATATGAATAGCCTTGAGTGCAGTGGATGACATCGACCAGCTGACCTTTTGCTTCTTAAAAAGAAAAGCTAACGTCTCCAGGACAACAAGTTAAGGCGCCTCCTTAGAAAAAGTGAAAGTTTTTTTAAAAAAAGAAGAAATCAGGAAAACCCTTCGCAACCAACAAAATCAATCTGAATTAATAATCGGAGGCAAAGCTCTTGCAGCGATCACGAGTGATTCTAAATACTATCAGCGTGGGATTACTAAGGAAAAGAAACGCAAACAAGGAAAATCACGTTTGGAACAGTGTCACGAAAATTAAGTTGCACGCAAATTAAATAACTTAATTACACAGCAAGTAAGGAAAATTTAACTAACACATTAGGTACATAAGCGGAAAATCAGAATTAAAAATTAAGTACTAACCCACACTTAGCTAGTTCGATTTGTGGCAGGGCGGCCGCAGGGTTCCATATTTGTGACAATTGTTGTACCTGCTTCAATAAGGTTGAAGTAAAATTTTTACAAGCTTCATACGTATAGATCTGTGCAGTATACATCAGCAGACAATCACAGCTGACGCAGTCCCGGTGTAAATTTTAGCAACGGTACTTAACTTTGTCACAGCAACTAATTAAGGTGTTAAGGAGAACTACAAGGCTCTTAACTGTATTAAAAAATTGTTAGGTTCAATAAAAAAGGACAAGCGACATCTACATACATCGCGTGAAATGACTAATTAAGTACGGACATAAACAATTTTATTTAGGTTCGTAGAATCAATGTTTCGAGAACGGAATATTCTGGAAGGTTCTATGACAATTTGTAGAGTATAAATACAGCGCTTGGCATCGCCAGGAGGTAGTCTTATCTCAGTCAATAACTGCAAGTACAGTGCTAGCGATAATTAATAATTAGAGTCGTTTGTGAATTTGTTAAAGTAAACAGTATAGTTAATTAACAGAAGAACTTGTAAGTTAAATCTGAAATATGTGTTTTAAATAGCGTACTAAGGTCACGCTTGTAACAATATATCAAATTCGACAGAGTTCAGACCAATAGGGGTGATGTGTCTAAGTTCTGCCTATATATTGTCATTACATATGCTTTATTGAGATTTAATGCTAACAGATTGTCTTCTGCCCACCAACTCTATGCAGATCCTTGTAGAAGTCCAATAGAGTTAAAACAGTCAACCAATTTTTGTTCAGACATTTACGGATATCGGTATTCACTTTCAAAAGAGCAGTCTCATAGCTGTGGGAAGGTCGAAAACCTTACTGCCTTCGGGTTAAGAGATTGTTGGTGTCTAGGTGTTCCAAGCCCAGAGAGTACGCAACTTATCGAGAGTTTTGAACAGAAAAGAGAAGATTCTTATTGGTCTATAGTAATTTGGGCTTTCGGGGACTTTGATTTAACTATGGGTAACACCTTCGCAATTTTCCATGATGCAGGAAACTCGAAGGTAGTGAGACAAGTGTTGAAAATGTTTAGAACGGGAGAGACAATCCATTGAACCATAAGTTTAAGAAATTTCATTGAAATTTTATCCGGGCTGGTGGCATCCGATTTTATGAAGTTAATGGCATCGATGACGTCTATCGCAGCCAAAACTGAGTCCTCCACAAAAGCTTGGCTCTTCTTCGATATTATACTTATTCAGGGTATTGATATCGCAAAACAGACAGAAAATAATTTTCATTAACTTTTGCTCCCATATATATGTACATAAAAAAGGTACAATTTATTTTATAATTTAAATATAACTTGGGCGCTTTTGTGGTGTAATTCACTTAAATATGCTACACTAATTTATCCATATAAAATTAATTAATTAAAACTATAATAATACGTGTATTTTCTGTTATGTACATACATATATTTAATATTTTACACAATTTCAGTGAAAAATGATACATGCTCGTTCATACAAAATATGATAAAACCGCAGAATTGTTCAGAATAATCACAGAATTTACAAGCAAACATGTGTATGAGAATATATGTACATAGTTTGTACAACATCACTGTACCTGCTGTCATCTCTCTAATTACATTAAGAAAAATTATTAAAAAACAAAAAGGATGAAATATAATATCCATCACGCCTCTAACCACAATGCATGAGGGTTTTATTTGAAGCGTTTTCTTTTACAGCACAGGTGTGATATTATTTTAAGAACTGTTATAAGTATAAGTACACAGCCAGACAAACAGTTAACAGATATAACTACTCAGAATTGTTTAGTGCAGTTTTAGTTTAGTTCCTTCTTATATGAGAAAATTTTTAAAATCTGACTAAACTGAGCTTAGTTTACATCTCTCCCCTCCCAGCTATTTTGAAGTTAAGGTTGAGTGACTCGAAAAACAAATGAAGAAATATAGAAAAACCCCATCGAAAAGCTCACCGCTCACCATTCACTCATTCTACATAAATAGAAAAAAAAACATGTAAATGGAATTTCACACTTTCGTCACGAACAAAGTTATGAAGTCACAAAGATATTTACTCAAGGGTTAGAGAGTAGATTAAATTTATTTTAAAATATAAAAAATCAGATTATTTCAAAATGAATTACATCTGTATAAACCCGCAGTGGACTGAAAAAATAAGAAGATTTCCTATTTCGTAATTCATTTTGAGTTAATGCCATTTTTTTAATTGTTCCAATTTTTTTCTATTTTTATATTTTTTCTATATTTTTTCCCATTTTTTTATTTTCTTCTGTTTTTCGAGTCACTAAATTTTTGTTATTTGCGACCTATTGATGAGCCCAACCAAAACTTGAAACTTTGTCGCCTTAAATCCAAGATTGTATTACCTTATACATTTCTTAAAAAAGTAAATAAGAAATTTATAAAGAAATATTACTTTTTTTTTCAAACTACGTTACTAAGTGTAGATCAAGTTGAAAACGTGTCAGAATACCATTGATACCATTACCTTTGGCCTTTTGGAAATCTATGCAATTAAGTATATCAAGACTTAAATAGTTTCCAGCAAGTTAACAGAATATATGGCTTCAACTGAGAGGGATTTTGAGGGTTTAATTTATCTTTAACTTTTAACTTAAGATTTATTAAAGTTGAGTGCTGAGAGGAGGAGGAGGAGGAGGAGGAGTGGATTTATCTGTCCTATAGTTTCAGAGATACCCTGTCTGTGTTTAAAATAAATAATTTGCCATATTTTTCATAAAATACTCTACATCACTGATCATAGACTTCACACTTAATTCCGATTCCTCAAATCTGAGTGATCCGTATCCTGGAATCCAGGGGGCCATACGAATATACATAACAGAGAGCCATAATATGTATTAGAGGAGCATCCTGAGACAAAATCCTACCAAGCGTTTCATTGCGATTCCATCTATGGAAAGAGCGCGGGAGCTTCTGAGGTACAGTAGAAGCAGAGCTGGGCAATACTTAAGTAAATAAAGACTTAAGTACTACTTAAAGTATATTTTCGTTACTTAGGGCTTATTACTCAATACTTTTGAAATGCCCTACTTAGTACTTTAAACACAAGTACTTGCTTCTATTTACTTGTACTTAAGACTTAGTTTTGTACTTAAGTGCCAAGATTATTACTTAAGTATTTCTGAGTCTATTAAGTACCTACAAATATCTAACTCTTCGTAGAAAAGCAAGCACAATCTCTAGCGCAGCTCTTTTTTTTGCTGCATTTTAAAGCATGGAAAGAACTGTCAAAGCACTCGTGCGTCAAGGAAGAACCTTACAGAAACTAATAACATACAAACAAGACTGGGGAAGTGGAACAAAGAGCAGAAACGTTTCGCTGGAATAGACGATGCCTCGACTTGATGACATAACCAAGGGTAGGCAAACAATTCCTCGCTCCAATATAAGACCTGATGTAGGGAAGACTTCAATTCTTTCTTAGAAATTTACTGGCAATTTTTTCCTTAGAAATTTTATGAATTATTGGAGGCGACAATTGCTGCTTAAGCGGACCTCTAATAGTTTTTATGAGTGTAGCAATGAGAGGTGAACGTTTTACTTTACGTGCAGCGTCGAAAACTATAAAAAACTATAAATAGTAGCCACTGATTACTATACATATTTAGTTTTCAAAAGGTATTTATTTATTAATATCTATTAACTGAACTCTATAAACTTCATTATATTACTGCCAACGTATAAAGATTCTAAAAAAGTACTTTAGAAAGTACTTCAAGAATTACTCAATACTTTTTATAGACTTAATACTTAGTTACAAGTACTTTTCATACATGCGGTACTTGTACATACTCTGAAGTACTCAGGCCTTCGGTACTTGTACTTGTACTTAGGTACTTTTTCGTTCGTACTTGCCCAGCTGTGAGTAGAAGACGGATATTAAATTCTTGACTGGTCTGATTACTGTCCCTTGTCAACTGAGGGAGCACGTTGTCACTATCAGCGTGGGTTCTGATCCTTCCTGCAGACTATGTCTGCAGGATGATGAGACTGCTTTACATGTCTTGTGAATACCCGGCGATAACTAAACGCAGAATGGTAACCTATGCCAAAAAAGCTTTTTTTTCCTGGAAATCATGAGAAAAATAGAAAGGTTTACTGCGCTTTTCCACTCTACTTTAAATTAGTATATCAATAATTCTCGCAACTTATAGCGATTTCAATGGAACTTCAGTTGCACAGCATTGTTGCACTTTAGTGCAGCACTGAAAATGTTTCTGAGCTTTTCAGGAGCCTTTTTGTAATATAACATTTTATTCCGTCGGAATTAAAAAAACCTTAATATCTAACTTTGAATTTTAGGCTTATTAATAAAAGTCAATTAAAAATATTCCTAATGTCCTGTTTTTATAGGTCAAAATTGCCCAATGTATACTTCATACTTATAAATCTGACCTGTAATAATTCATAATTTAGTGGCGCTTTTTTCACTTCTTGGTATAAATGGTTTTTTATTGATTCCGTTCATTTTTGTTTATTAGTCTGCTCGCAGCAGAAAACAATACGTTCCTGGTGTTATTGGGTAAAATTTTGCCAATATACACATATAAGTTTGGAAGTGCTTATAGTATTGTTATTGTTGAAATAGTATTGCAAAACAGTGGTGAAAAATGAGTAGCCAGGAAAGTTATTTGAAGGTTTGATTTCTCCAAATTTTTGTTCACTCTGTTGTAATAGGACAACGAAAAAACTCGGAGATTTCGGGAGTGTATGAACGAGGACAGCTCTTAGAGTAACGAAGAGAAAAGTTCTTTTAAGGATTTTTACCCGTCAAAAGAGAATAACCTGCGCTGGCACGCAAGTCCTCTTTGTAGTAGTTCAGTTGGAAGATACAGAGGTAACATGATGAACACTGCTCCATGGCCTATATCTTACACATCATCGCGAGTAGATGACATCAAATCTTCATTTGAATTGTTCCTTCTGAATGGAAAACCATTTTGTTATTGATATGACAAATATTTAAGGTCTTAGTCTTGCAACTGAGTAGATTTTTATATTGAAATAGTTTTGCCAATAACACAGTAATCGGAAGGGGTCGATCACATTTCCATGCGTTGTTGCTCCTAGCAGGTATTTACCGTTCGCACGGTGAGTCATTAGAAAGTTTATGGGACGACAAGAAGGTAAGACCTATTTTTATACCCTTGATGAAATCTACAGGGTATACTAAGTTTGTCATTCCGTTTGTAACGCCCAGAGATATTAATGGTAGAGCAAACTGGATTGGACACCCAAAGTTATTTTGATTTTTACATGTCCGTTTGTCCGTCCGTCCGTCCACTCGTCTGTCTCTCTGTCTGTCTGTATGTTTGTCTGTGCGCACGATAGCTCGAGAACGCGTATACTTAGAGAGCTGAAAATGTGTACACGGACTTTAAAAACAAAAAAAACTAAGTCCGAAAATGACACAAATCGGACAACTCTTTTATGGGATTGCCATACAAAAATGTCGTTTTCCGCTATTTCTTTGGACGAGATGAGAACGCGTTGACATAGAGAGCTGAAATTTGGTACATGGTGTTTTCATAGTAATAGCAAATAAAATTTCAAAAATGGACTAAACCACGCAACCCCTTCTTGGCATTGCCATATAAAAATTTAGGGATTTTACGTATACTGTGAAAAAAATCAATTCTAGACATTTTTATTGTACAAAAAACTTCTTCAGAATACGAAATCCTATAAAATTGGTCATAATCATTTTTTCTGTCCGACGAACCGTTCTAGAAATATATGCGAAAAACCACTTAAAAAACAAACTTCACAGATGGGTGACCACACCAAATTTCATACGGGTATTCAATGACCCGTCCTTTTCGAACATGTTAGATATATCAGCCTATAATGCATTCATCATTTGGACAAACATAAATCCAGGATGGCAATTAAATAAACGGTTCAAGCCAAGGCTTTTCTTGGAAGAACTAGGATTTTCTCTAATCAATGAGGAGATAACGCGTCGAAAATCATGCCCAAGAACATCCGAAGCGAAGTAATGAAATCTCCGCAAGGTGGTGTTTTAAGGGAGGATCCATTGAAGAGCCTGAAACAATCGCGCTGTTACCTTTGCCCCCAATTGACCAATAGTACCTACTAAATACTCTAACATATGCAATCAAATGTATTAAAAGCGAATAAAACTCTATTCGGATAATTTTAACCATAAACACGACGTATGTTAGTTTTTTCGAACACAGGATAAGGGTTAAAATCTATAGATATTGACAATGTTAATCGAATTTCTTTCGTTTGAATTTTCGGGACAGCAGTTCACCCGTCTTGCCGCCATATTTTTTATTTCTACACTTAATTTCAGATTTTAAAATTAAATTTTCCCCACAAAGGTAAACTTTTCTCAGGCACCGTTTGAGTCATTCTAATGAACTTAATCTTTTTTGATTCTTTGTATTCCCCTGCATATTTTAAAAGTGATTTTTTTTCGTTTTTGAAAGTTTCTATTTGAGAAGAAATTCCAGTTTTAAGAGTTTTTCGTACACAAATTCAAACATATACCACAATGGAAGTTTTCGAAAGTTTTAATAATCACGGTTTTAAAATGTTAAAGAAAGTACCTACATAAGTATACAAAATTAAGCAAAATATCTTTTATTAGGATATCTCTAATGTCCCCCCCCTTAATTTTGTTGGAATTAAATATATTTTAGGTTTTAGAAACTTTAAATAGAAAGTTTTTTACTCATAGAAATTTTATTGAAAAAATGACCCAAAAGCAACCTTGTACCTGAGGGGAGAGGCTAAGAGAAAAGGGTCAAACGCTCCCCCTATAACAGAAGTATTAAGTCGGTTTACTAGCTTTTGCGCGGAAAACTGAAAAAAAAAATTCCCCAAGGATGGATTAAAAGAATAATCAGATTATCCAAAATGGATCTATTTCGCTCTTTATTACTGCGGAGATTGACTACGTGGTGAGTTTCCAGACTAAGCTCTCACGACTAGTGCATACCAACGCACCCGGAAGTATAGACAGAAAAATTTCTTTTCTGCGAAAAAAAAATTAAAGTCAAGAATACTTTATGAAAAGAACACCTCTTTTGGTTGGAACCAAGAGGCGATTAAAAGTGGTGTCTTTTGAAGCATTGAGACCAAAATTAATTTGTTTCATTAAAAAAAACACTTAAACATGCAGGCGAACATCATGATTTGAAGCTGTTTCTCATAGAACGGGGTATCTCCAATACATCATTGCGAGATTTGAATATTTGGAAATAGTAATGAAGAACGCTATGCTACCCTAAGTAGAGGAGAATATGCCGTTAGTTTGGAAGTATCAACAGGACAACGACCCTAAATATACATCCAAAATAGACAAAGATTGGTTTCTGTAGAAAAAGCTGGCCATATAATGAGTTGGCCAAGTAAGTCTCTTGACTATGAAGGGTTTTAGAGGACGAATAGGGACAGCGTTCAAATATTGTTTCTGTAAAGGAAAACTTTCAATTTATTATAGTTTGCTTGCGCCTGCCCAGGATTGGATATCAGATATTTTTTGGGTATTTTCTCAACATTGAGAGCTTTTGTTCTTTTAAATGAAATTTATAAAAAACGAAAGTTTTCTTTTTGAATTACAATACATCTAAAAACGTTTTTTTAATCGTTTTAAAATAACTTTTTCTTTTTGTTCCTCTCTGGTTTTGTACTGAACTCTCAACCACAAAAACATGGACTTTGGTAGTCCTAACTAACTATAATTTATTAAGTATACCCAAAATCTGATTTATCTATCACGTTTTCTGTTTGCTATATATTCTAAGATTCGGAGTGGAAGAGTTTTAATGGAGATCGAGAGACACATTTAACCCGAAAAGCTTAAAATTTAGATTATTAAATTACAAAAAGAAAAACAAATGTCCACAAGACTAAAATATACAAAATTACTGAGAAAATCATAAAATAATAATTTAAAGTAAAAAAAAAAAAACAATGTGGTGAATGTTGTACGGATTTCATATATTAGAATCAAGGCAATATTCCAACAAAAAATTTCTAAATATTTTTCTTTTCCATATGAGGTTGCGAGCTACCAGCTATTTGAATTTTATGTAATTCCATTAAATTTCACCTTGTATTTAGCTAGTTGCTAGGTACATATGTATGTGTACATAGGGAATATACTTATTATTAATTATAAACTCAACGACGAAAAAGACTTTACCTAATTGTTACAAAATACGCAACCATATTTAATGAGCCCCAAGGTCAAGTTACAATACATAAATCCACCTCATATGAACTTCAGAGTATAGCTTAAGCCTATAAGTCTCAAAAGCTATTACATCATATAACCTGAGATGACTTTAGCCACTGTTGTCTCGTAAGAGATCAACGTAATGATGTTTTCTTTCAGGAGTATTTCACCCATTACCGGAGCATTATATCATGAAACCTATTAAACAGCATCCCAAGGGGACTTAGGTTAAGTCACCAATCAGAAGTTCTAACTCAAACCATTCCAGGTAATGGCATTTGAAAATCGTAAAAGAGCATCCAGCAGCAGCAGCAGCAGCAGTATACAAACATAAACACACATGGCTTATGTATAAATATGTATACACAAAGTTAATTCTCTTTGATGAACTCCATAAATTTTCCATTTTCGATACTGCAAGGAAACATCATAAAGTTCGGAGATTATATTATGAGATTGTAATTTTTTGATGAAGATTAAAAAAAAAAATTTATCAAGGGCTGTTTCGATGCTATAATTGCTTTCATTTCATTGCGCTAAATTGTGTGCAAATTTCATTTTATTGCCAGTAAAAGTGTACTTCTACAGCTTCTGTGATAATTCAAATGGAAAAGCAAGCAAAATATTACGTAGGTAGGTACCTGCACAAATCGGAAAAGAGAATTTTTTGCATAAATGTTGACAATATTTTTTGCCTTCGACATTTGATCCCTTGTTTGGATATTTTTTTATATATAAGGTACATTTACAAAACAAATTTTCAAAAACAAAACAAAAATTTTCTTCAAAGGACTCAAAGTATTTTAATGTTATCCAGCTAAGAAATATTTTGGTAAGATAGTAAAAAGAATTGCTTTAAAATATTTTAACTTTATTGAGAAATAGAAAAAAATAAGAAGCTCAAAATTCAGAAATAAACTGTCAACCTTCAAACACCAACAAAATGCGGACCATCCAATAAATTTGGAGGATCTACCTATAAAAGAATATGAAGTGATGCATTGTGCTTATTTGTATTCATAGACGTCGCCTGTTTTTTTAGGGTTCCGCACAACAAATGCAAAAATGGAACCATTATAAGATCGCTCGTGTGTATTAAATAAATAATTAAACAGGAAGCGGCCTTATCTGTGAATACAGTGTATGTAAACAAGCCACTCGAATTTAACTTAATTTATCTTATTTTGACGTTTATGAGCTCGGAGAGTTCTTTTTTTTTATTATGTTGCCAGAACTCAGGAGATACCATATGATGCCGTACCCCTTCCTTGGCAGCAAAGGAAGAAGGGTTAGGGAATTGAGGATTATTGGTTTGAGCCAAGGAGGTGACTGCGTGCATTGCGCTTGAATGTGTGGGGGGAAACACAGAATGGTATACTGTTCCACATTCGTACTGCTCGTGTTCTTAGCATAGGAAGAATTCTACAAGGGATCAGGTTAAAGATTTCGTCAGAGCAATAGCTATAGAAGCAGCAAAAACAAAGAGATAGACATCTGATATTACGCCGGTGTTCTAGAGAATCAATAGTTGCTATTAATAAGTCATCGCTAATAAGCCGTAAGGCCTTCTTTTCGACTTTGTCTAACGCGGACGATGCAGTGCGTCCATCCCCTGCCCAAATATGGGAGTTATATTCTAGCTAGGCCTGATAAGAGACTTCTAGATTTTATGTTATATTTCTTGCATCTTTGTAAGAATCCCAGGCATTTCATCGCGTATTTCGCAATACCAAAAATATGATCGGACCAACTAAGATTGTTGGATATTTCAAAGCCTAAGATATTAAGAGATGGCGAGTTCGAGATAACTTCTCCATCGACGGAAATGGGTTGAGGGGGTGTTGGAGTGCGTATGAGTGATAACAGACAACATTGCGTTTTGGAAGCATTAAACAGGACCCGATTCGCCTTGCCCCAAGCTAGTATTTTTGTAAGATCATAGTTTTGTGATCTAAACATGTGATTTCGTTTGTCATTGGTAGCATTCCTACGGGAATCTGAGTCGAACAAGTACACGAAATCAAGGGTGATCTCGTCTGCAAAACTATGAATAGGAATTTAAGTGAGAGCTAGCAGATCATTAATAATAAAATAAGTAAAAAAACGAGTTTTCAAACAAAGCTGAGGCCAAGCCGCATGAAAAAGAAGAAAATAAACTTTTCTTCACAAATAGAGGTGGACTCAGATATTTTGATTGGGACATTTCTCTTGAATATTCTTTCTCTTCATGAATCAAATCACTTATTACCTCTGATTGATCATACTGAAATATATCGGTGATTGTCAGCGAATAAAATCTGAGTCCACCTCTATGTGTGAAGAAAAGTTTATTTTCTACTTTTTCATGCGACTTGGCCTCAGTTTTGTTTGAAAACTCGTTTTTTACTTATTTTATTTTCTACCTTTTTCACGTTAACTAAATTGGAAATTCTACATTTTTCCTGAAACAGATTTATAACTAATCATATCGATGAAAATTTTTCCGATGATTTTCCCGATTTTCCGGGTTTTCCATGGAGTTTTCCACAAAAGCAACTTTATGCAACTCATTTCGGTCTACAACTTTGTCTTAACGCTCAAACGCTTCCTTGGTCGGAAAAACTCCGGAAAAGCGTTTTACATGAATTTTCCTCGGTTTTTTCTGCAAGTTTTCAACATTGTCGGAGAGAAAGTAATGATGCCGATCCTGTATAAGTTAGAAAACTTTTTTAACGGAAAATTTTCAGGAAAAGTTGGAAAAATCCGGAAAGTTTTCCGGAAAAGTCGGAAAAAGTCGGAAAATTCCGGAAAAATTTTCGGAAAAATTGGAAAACTCTGCATTTTTCCTGAAACGGATTTATCACTAATCAAATTTGTACCAAATTTTCAAATGATTTTTCCCGATTTTCCGGGTTTTCCATGGAAATTTCCGGTTCAAATTTTCATAGATTCAATTGTCACGCGACATGAACCTGTGTGCCAAATTTCAGCTCGCTGTGATGACGAAAAGTGGGTCTACGAGAGTGTCGAAAATAGTAAAGAAATAGACAAATTCGTGTACGAGTTAAAGGGAATGGCTGGCCTCGAAAATTAGTTAGAGAGTAGGAGTGAGCACAAAGCCTTGCGATACACCGGCATGGATTATAAAACGGTTAGAAGTAACTCCGTCCAATATAACTTGAATTGAACGGCGGGAGAAAAAAGCTTTCAATCCACTTTAATAAAAGAGAATCTAGACCTAATGCTTGAACTTTAGCAAAATGCGAAGAATGCCAGATTCCATCGAAGGCCTTCGAGATATCTAATGCGATGATTTCAGATTCACCAAAATTATGGAGATATTGATTTCAACGCTTGGTAAGGAATTCTAGCAAATCTCCAGTAGAGCGACCAGCACGAAAACTGTATTGGCGATTGCTAATAAGGTGATTGGTTTCTAGATATTCAATTGGGTGTTGATGAGTCTTTCGAAGACCTTCGTAAGAATCGTAGTGCGAGCAATTTAAGCGATAGCTTGCCTCTCTTTTTTGGGTACTGGCTGAATATGTGCAAGTTTCCATGCCGAAGGAAAGACTCCTGTCGAATAGGACATGGCAAATACCTTGCCTATGGGTTTAGCTAAAGAACAGGCGCAGCATTTGTGGGGCGAAATACTATCAACCTTAGACACATTGATCCTCTCGAAGAAGCCTCCCTTGCGCGGAAATGTAACGGTCTTTGACTGTGATTGCATGTTGGTAGAGGAGGAGGAGCTTGCGAAGAAGGTATGGTAAGAAAGACTTCGGAGCAAAGTTAGCAACAAACAAATTGGCTTTGTCCAATGATTCCGTGTAAACATTCCCGTCATAAATTAGAGGCGGTACCGAAGTACTGGTGAAGGTTATTTTTACTGTTTAACTGTTTCATTGTCATGTGCCTCTCTATAGATCCGTCCCAATTCCGCTGAATGGCACAGTTTATATGCCTGAGGTGCAGCTTCTTTGTCTCTTATGGCTGTATAATAGTCATTGTTAAAACAAATCATAAGATGTTAATAATGGATTCAGAGCAGCACTCAACATCTCTCGAGGAAAAACACTCAAATCAGTCTGACTCTTGAATCAGCTTGGTCATACTGTCACACCAGACTCTTTTTACAAAGGTGACTGGCGGAGTTCAGTGATGATATGGAGAATTGGGCCGAAAGCAAACAATAATCCGAGCTGCCAAGAGGAGATGACACTGAAACACCAGAAACAGAAATGTTAGCACTATGTCCAATTATATCAGGCAAACGAGTTGGGCTACCAACGACTTTTTAAAGTTTATTGGTTTTAATAAACATTAAAAATTTCACATAGTGCCGATTTGAAAGCTTAAAGTGCATATTTTTGCGAAATTTTTATTTTGAGAAATTATTGCGCACCAATACATTTAAAATTTCGCACAAATCCATATAAAATTTCGCACTAATTCATTTCGAGATTGGCTTAAGTTTCCAATGGATATGCCGCTTCCTGTTTAGTTATTTATTCAAGGCACGTGCGTCCGTCTCTCTGTTTGCTACAGACGTTTTTCTCAAAAACGAAGTGACGTAGGAATTTGAAATGACAGAATGTTAGGTCTACATGATGCGCACATATGTCGACAAGCAAAGATTATAATGTTTCTTCTTATTTTTAATGGTGTTGGTCCCTCTCAAAAAAAAATTATTTTTGTATTGTTTGAAAGGGCTACCATACGTTGCAGAATACTACAATTTTTAGTGGATGAGAGACACTCGGGAGAGGAATTTTTCCGAATTTCAGAAGTTTTGGTTAATTGGTTAAATGTATATACCCCAAGATGTGCGAAAAATACCATCCCGCCCTGATCTTATAGGTTTCTAAAACTAAAATTTTGATTTTATCAGGATTAGTAGGCATTGAATCATAAATAACAAGAAAACTGCCGCTCTTTACATTATTCTCATAGTTGCTGGAAGAAAATTATTCTAAACTTATAAAACACTTATCTAATACTAATAAGATCAACTCTTATAAAATTACTCTTGCGTCCGTCTGTTTGAATATTATTCGGTTATCATAGGTAAATTTGAATCAGATTTAAATATTCTTGTAATCAGTCGATCGACTTTTTGTTGATAAGGTTCTGGTACGGAACCCTAGCTGCGCGAGACCAACTTGCACTACCGTTATTTTACTTCTAATGAAAAAACCAAACAATTTTCTTTGGTCGGTTAAGTATGGATTGTGGAATACAATTGAAATGCAAATAAATTCTAATCATGTAATGCGACAAACAGAATTGGAGGGATGGGAATTGGAATGCGTTATGAATAGTTTTTAAAATTTCATTTTCAAAGTTTTTATGGGGTTCCTGTAATAATAAAATTCAATAAAATCATAACGAAATTTCTTAATCGGAATAAAATCAATCCATTTCAAAAATAATCATTTAAATTTACCAAAATGTGTTTGATTCGAAGAGCTCCAAAATTGTATGGCAAATCCACAAACATCTTACCCAATCTTCCCTATTAACAAAATCCAGCAAAATATTTTTATTTATTCCTATAAAAAGGCGTGAATTCCATCAACTAATTTTCCTTCCCACACAATTTTTAAATTATCTCAGTTTCAAGGACGCGTTAAATTTTAATGAGTTCTTCAGGATAAAACGGTTCAAT